>OX246746.1:22537091-22723091 GCA_945910005.1 Isoperla grammatica
GAAATATATAACTACATAAATAAATAAGAACAAAATAAATATATAAACAGCCAGGTATGTAGGATGCGATGCACACCTATCACAAGCAGCGGAATGATAAAAATATAAAAATATAAAAAATATAAAAATATAAAATTATAAAAATATAAAAATATAAAATTATAAAAATATAAAAATATAAAAATATAAAAATATAAAAATATAAAAATATAAAAATATAAAAATATAAAAATATAAAAATATAAAAATATAAAAATATAAAAATATAAAAATATAAAAATATAAAAAATATAAAAAATATAAAAATAATTTATGTCACGGAGAGCAACATGCTATATACCTTGATAGGCAAAACTTATGAAAACAAATAACATCCCAAAGCGTCAAGTGTAAAACATGATTTCTGAACGCAGCCTAGATTTGAATTAGTATGAGGTAAGTGAGTGAATGTGACGATCTTAGTGAACAGATATCGATCGAGTAATTGTTAGCCAAATCGTTTTCTAGGGTTGGGGAAACTTCCTTTAAAAAGTATGTTTAGCCCTCACATCTGAAAACGACATTTAAACATACATTGGTTAATTTTGGTTTTGTCACGGAGGTAGGTGTAGGCCTATATGCATAGGTTTTTGTTTTGAATTTTGTCTGCACTGTACAAACAACGTACGCGTTAGAAGGTTATTGTAATGGTCACTTAAACTCGAAAATATGCCTATACATTTAACATTGAGAAACGTGTGTTATGTTATTTTAAACGTGACAAAGCAAGTTCTCTTTGAATGAGCATATAGTTCTTGTACGTTCCCTGGTACAGGCGGTATAGCGCATATGAAAAATGTAGTGTGGCCAAATCAGATAGGAACGGTAAGCAAGAGAGAACAGCCAACGCCCACTTAGGTTCACTATACAGAGTCACGGAAGCTAGAAATGTATCACCTCATGACTCAATGTCTACATTTCTCCACAACGATGTTCGGGCGGTTTTTAAACATCTTAATGCATCATAATCTTGCTCGTTTCCCCCCCCCCCCCCCCCCCCCAACTCCCCTTCTTTCGTTTCTGTCTCTTTTCTCATTCATGCTGGCGCCCTCTTTCCGACCTAGACGCCCACCACCCATCCTGCCAACATTATTTTGTTACCTCCCCACCCCCATCCCCACCCCCTCACCCTTCACCCCCCGTAACTGGACTCTTCCAATGACGACCCCAACGATGTTTGATGGATCTGATTCAGCGACGTCATATGGCCTAGTTGTCGAGTAGAGTAGGGTATGACATATAGTGTTATAGGATAACATGTTTGTGTTTTAATTCTGTCTGTATATTTAATGTTTTATTATGACTTTTATTTCATAATATCATTATTTTTAGCTGTTCATATCTGTATGTACTATCTACATTATTTAATTGCTTCAAATGGAGATAGCTTCAAATGCATTGAGTATGCACTACTTATATTGTAAAATTAGGTAATTCATTGCAAAATCTCTTTCTAACACAGACTCTAAGATCATAGCAAACCTATTGAGGAAATTATTTCCTCGCTTCTTGCATCACCACTGCTAAAGCGCTTGTTAAATAGCACTGGATTTGTATGTTGCTGACAACGTCTCCAGTATTATTAATACATTGCACTATTCTGCTCAAGACTAAGTTTCACGAAGGTGGTGACAAGTTCCAATAATTCAATATAGGATTAAAGCTCTATTTATGGTTCAAGGGTGTTCACATAAATATGATCATTGGCTTATGGCTACTCTTCTGATGGCAGGAGAATAGAGTATTCAAGAAAACAAGATGGGAGAAATTCTTCATGGAGAAAGCAATTCTGTGTCATGGCGGACTTATTCCGAGTAGAGCTTGACATGAGTGAGATTGAGAAAGCAATTCTGTGTCGTGGCGGACTTACTCCGAGTAGATATTGACATGATTGCGATTGAGAAAGCAATTCTGTGTCGTGGCGGACTTATTCCGAGTAGATATTGACATGATTGCGATTGAGAAAGCAATTCTGTGTCGTGGCGGACTTATTCCGAGTAGATATTTGACATGATTGTGATTGAGAAAGCAATTCTGTGTCGTGGCGGACTTATTCCGAGTAGATATTGACATGATTGCGATTGAGAAAGCAATTCTGTGTCGTGGCGGACTTATTCCGAGTAGATATTGACATGATTGCGATTGAGAAAGCAATTCTGTGTCGTGGCGGACTTATTCCGAGTAGATATTTGACATGATTGTGATTGAGAAAGCAATTCTGTGTCGTGGCGGACTTATTCCGAGTAGATATTGACATGATTGCGATTGAGAAAGCAATTCTGTGTCGTGGCGGACTTATTCCAAGTAGATATTGACATGATTGCGATTGAGAAAGCAATTCTGTGTCGTGGCGGACTTATTCCGAGTAGATATTGACATGATTGCGATTGAGAAAGCAATTCTGTGTCATGGCGGACTTATTCCGAGTAGATATTGACATGATTGCGATTGAGAAAGCAATTCTGTGTCGTGGCGGACTTATTCCGAGTAGATATTGACATGATTGCGATTGAGAAAGCAATTCTGTGTCCGGGCGGACTTATTCCGAGTAGATATTGACATGATTGCGATTGAGAAAGCAATTCTGTGTCGTGGCGGACTTATTCCGAGTAGAGATTGACATGATTGCGATTGAGAAAGCAATTCTGTGTCGTGGCGGACTTATTCCGAGTAGAGATTGACATGATTGCGATTGAGAAAGCAATTCTGTGTCGTGGCGGACTTATTCCGAGTAGATATTGACATGATTGCGATTGAGAAAGCAATTCTGTGTCGTGGCGGACTTATTCCGAGTAGAGATTGACATGATTGCGATTGAGAAAGCAATTCTGTGTCGTGGCGGACTTATTCCGAGTAGATATTGACATGATTACGATTGAGAAAGCAATTCTGTGTCGTGGCGGACTTAATCCGAGTAGATATTGACATGATTGCGATTGAGAAAGCAATTCTGTGTCGTGGCGGACTTATTCCGAGTAGATATTGACATGATTGCGATTGAGAAAGCAATTCTGTGTCGTGGCGGACTTATTCCGAGTAGAGATTGACATGAATGAGATAGAGACAGCAATTATGTGTCCTGGCTGACTTACTCCGAGTAGAGATTGACATGATTGCGATTGAGAAAGCAACTCTGTGTCGTGGCGGACTTATTCCGAGTAGATATTGACATGATTGAGATTGAGAAAGCAATTCTGTGTCGTGGCGGCCTTATTCCGAGTAGATATTGACATGATTGTGATTGAGAAAGCAATTCTGTGTCGTGGCGGACTTATTCCGAGTAGATATTGACATGATTGCGATTAAGAAAGCAATTCTGTGTCGTGGCGGACTTATTCCGAGTAGATTTTGACATGATTGAGATTGAGAAAGCAATTCTGTGTCGTGGCGGCCTTATTTCGAGTAGATATTGACATGATTGTGATTGAGAAAGCAATTCTGTGTCGTGGCGGACTTATTCCGAGTAGATATTGACATGATTGCGATTGAGAAAGCAATTCTGTGTCGTGGCGGACTTATTCCGAGTAGATATGGACATGATTGCGATTGAGAAAGCAATTCTGTGTCGTGGCGGACTTATTCCGAGTAGATATTGACATTTTTGCGATTGAGAAAGCAATTCTGTGTCGTGGCGGACTTATATCGAGTAGAGCTTGACATGATTGAGATTGAGAAAGCAATTGTGTGTCGTGGCGGACTTATTCCGAGTAGAGCTTGACATGATTGAGATTGAGAAAGCAATTCTGTGTCACGTGGCGGACTTATTCCGAGAAGATATTGACATGATTGCGATTGAGAAAGCAATTCTGTGTCGTGGCGGACTTATTCCGAGTAGATATTGACATGATTGAGATTGAGAAAGCAATTGTGTGTCGTGGCGGACTTATTCCGAGTAGAGCTTGACATGATTGAGATTGAGAAAGCAATTGTGTGTCACGTGTTGGACTTATTCCGAGGAGAGATTGACATGATTGATTTGGGTTGAGAAAGCCAAATACTGCTACGGCTTACATTTGGGCAGTGGCTGGCTGTATCCGTGGTGTACGAGCTGATTAGATGTAACCGTTTTGGTGTATAGAGTTTATTTTGGCTGAATATTTTATGATTTCAGCTATGGCCGTTGCAAGATAGCGAGTAACGAGTAGCGAGTAGCCCGCGGACCTACGCCCTAAAAAGAGATACCTCCATTTGTTTAAACGTTGAACCTTCTCTATCTCCAAAACAGCTTCCTTTATATTTGTTTGTTACTATGTGTAACATTTTTTAGATTCTGCAAAACAAAGGCTGGTATTAATAATCATGCACAATTACATATATTGTAATTACACAACTTTTTAATACTTAACACAGTAATTGAATTTATTAAACTTTATTGTAAATGCAAACTCTATTTGTTCCATGTTATTACATAGAATACGAAATCAACATGATAGTTTAATACATAAGTCCATAGAGTACTATGGTATTTTGATGGCTTCACACACACTGGTCAACTAAGTTACCTATATAACGTGTTTAAGAACGATCTACATTATTTAGTTTCGTCGTGAGTCGGTTTGACGAAAATATCAACACTAATATCGCTTTAGTTTCAAGGGATTGTCACTCGTTTGCTGATTTACAAAAAAGTGTTTGATGATGATTTCTTTGTCAGTGAACGGTGTTTTTGTCTGGCCTATCTGAACAATAATTTTGAGAGAACCAATTTTATAACGAACGTAATAGATCCACACTACCATTCAGGGCCCTTGAAAGTCCTGACTGAAGGTTTCCCATAGCCATATTAGGTTGAGTCCTATGAGATAACCCACGAGCATTCAGTCCCAACTATCAAAACATACTAGTTATATCTCGTTACTATAGTTAGGGGCACATCAGGCAAAACTGTTGAGGACCCTACAGCTGGGATTTTTACGAAGTATGATATTGTTAGATAGCGAGAACCTACCGTGACATCCATCCAATTCCGTCGGCTCGGCCTCGAACCCACGGACTCCAAAGTCGACGGACCCGTAGAAGTACTGGGGCGTAGCTCTAGGGGTGGTTCTCACATCATAGGGATCGGGACATACCAATTCGGGCAGTTTAGGTCTTAGATTGACAAGACTTTGGTTCAAACAATAGAGGAACCGCAATTTATTAGAATACACATTTATCCTACGTGGCTGAGTTATGGCGAATCTGTCTATGGGCATTCCAGGTCTGATGGACTTAACTTTCCTATCTAGAGGGTAGCTGTAGTAACCCCTATACCTTGGCTTCCCGGTGGCTGACTCCGACCCCGTGTTGTGGTTTGGCTCCGTCGTCCAGGTCCACGATCGGCCTCCATGTCCTTCCCTCTAAGTCTTCCGTCGTTCTTTCCACCGTTCCACCTTGGCACAGGTCTACCTCCTCTTCCGTTCCATGATTGAATGCCCCGAATCACACACGTGTTCCCACGCACTTAGACTTTCCTACGTCATACCCCAGTCACCCCCTCTCTGCCCTACGCTGGCTGTACTTAGTCATAAATTACCAATCAGACTACTCGGTTCGACCCCCTCCCGTAGCAATCACAAAAGAGTGGGGCCAGGCTCTACTGACGACATCACCGAACCAGCGCCCTCCTAAACCGAGTAGTCAGCGAAGTTGCCACAATCAGTGCCCTCAATACTGCAATGATTATTATTGAAATTACCAACGATCTGGGCTGACGAAATAGCCAGCACAGCGCATACCTTAATTGTGAAAGAAAACGGTAAATGACAAACTAACACAATCAAGATATCCATAAATCACTAAGAAGGAGATTACACCTGTAAAAGTTATAAAGAACCAACTTTTACATGACAATATTACCTTTGAGTCTAGAAGTGAAGCAACTTGTGGTATTTGTGAACATAGCTGCGTGTAGCATCAGACGGGCGTGTCTTGCTAGCCAAGTGAACTTAGTACCACGTTCTTTCATTATTGAGAACGAACATTGGATTCAAATTTATTGCCTTCTTATTAGCAAATACAAAGTCTTGTAAACGTCCCGAGAGAAAATAAACAGACGTAGTAGTATACTGGGTTTCAGAACTGCTCGGGGCGTCATTTATAAAATTAGAATTTATGGTTCAATTTAAAATCGGGAAAACTGTAATTTTGTCTGTTTTAGTTTTGCATGATATGCTTGCGTTCATTTACTGAACGTTTTATTCGAAACAGTAGCAATGTATACATTGATAGGCAAGGTTGAATGATAAGGACGCGTGTGCGTGTGCGTGTGTGTGTGGGTGTGTACTAATGTTCACTAACGTTCATGAACAGTAAGAAACTATATGATGACCAAGGTTAGGTTTTGCATGATTTGTAATCGCATAATTTCAATTAAGTAAATTAATGATTCGAAAATTACTCTGATGTAAAAGTGTGATTTTAAAGCTTCACATTGAAGCTTTAATAAAAAGTATTTTTTGTTCATCAGCATGTTCAGTTGTTCACCATTCTATTCTGGCAAACAAAAGACTTGCGGATAAACGTGCTATAAAGAGAATGAATTTAACATTTAATATCAAAGTAAATTAAATTTGTCAATCATGCAGCTAATAATTAATGAACAGTGTGTTATGTGCATTCCTGTTTAATCATGTGTAATTTAGTTGGCTCTGTGCCCAATAAAAGACTAGGAATATCCATGAATATTGCTCATCGTCATATTTCAATACTATCAAGTAAAATGTATGCTGTCAGTTCAGGCTTTCAGGACATCTGAAAACCCAGCAAGGAACTGCACACACACACTCATATGCAACTTATTCTTAGACGTATCTGTCTACAGTTTATAACAATTACTAGAATGTGCATAAGTAGATGGGCAACTAACTAAGCTATTCATGCATAACAAATAAACGCTTTTACAACCTTTTTATAATTACAATGAAAATGTATATTTTGATTTTGATTATGAATAAATAATAAATACATATATTGACAAATATTGTCTACCCCCTCAATGACGAGAACTGATTTGATCGGAAACATTCCATCATTTATTATGCGTCGTAGCTGTCTATGTTGGCTCCGGTAACCATTGTGTTGTCTTCAGTATAATACTAACTAACTGAATTCAAAGAGATTCAAAACCACATCCCAAACCTAGTTCTGAACTCTTTAGAACTTCTGCATTGGAAGGACGAATAAACATACATTATCAACAAGCCACACATTTACCATCAATAGTATTATTTATTTATTCATTAGTCGGGTTTTCTATTCTTTGGAGAAATGTGAATTAAATTAAGAAAACATTTTTTTTTTTACTATCAAGAACAATTTAAACGTCCACAAAGAAAAACGAGAAAATTTCCTTTTTACAAAAAGTTGGCAAACATACCATTGGTATATATTTTGGTTTTAATGGCATTCGTCCTTTTTTTTGCCTTTTGTAAATGTTGAAATGAATGTGTAGGTGGTCGCGGACAGAGCTTGGATTTACGCGTCTGCAAGCGAACATCGAACATGGACTCAAAGTTATCTGCGCTTGAATCTGGAGCGTGGACACACTCGCGTTCTACTCCTGGGCTTGGCAGGGACCCTTTGTTTCCGCTTCCGGGTTCCATTTCAGGGCGTTTAGAAGAGTTAAGAGATTTCTACTGGTTTTATTATTTGAATGCAAAACATCGGCACCATTTCCAACAAAGGAATATTTATGATACTATGAACTTAACAATAGGCAGTAGTAAATTGAATCACTAATAATAAAATAGAAAAAAATAATTACAAGTTAGCTCAGTTTTAGTTTTAGTTTTATTTTTAACTTAGTATAGTTTAAAATGTATAGAACAACGTTGAAATAAGGTAACCACGAACAAGTCTAGAACTCACGCATCCTACAGTGAAATATAATTGAAATTGAATTGAATAGTGTACTGATCAAATTTGTGTTTATCTACAGATGATATAGGACATATGTTCCCATAATAACCGCTATTTCAAATGTGCATTATTTGTTTCACTGAAAAACACAGTGTTTGTGTTTTGAAAGTATAATCTGCTTTATTGCTCTATATAGGCATAGTGTAACTATTCGTGCCGCATAATCAGGATTAATATTACAGCATGGTTTTATGTTACTCGCTTTTGTTTATTTGTTTCGTAAAGTAACAATGGCTTATCGTCACGTATTTACCGAGTGATTAAAAGCAACTTTATAAAAATCGTATGTTGTATAACTTTGCTTTATAACTTTTTGATGTGACACAGTGACAGTAGAATCGTTACATAGATATCTATACAGTTTTCGTTTTACAAACCAATCTTTACTCTGAGATTAGGCCTACTCTTATAACTTCCGGACGATTTTTTACTTTCTCATTTGTATGAACTAAATTGAAACACACAACAAACACAAGTAGGATCGTTGCCTAGATATCTATATAGTTTTCGTTTTACAAACCAATCTTTACTCTGAGATGAGGCCTACTCTTTTAACTTCCGGAAGATTTTTTATCTTCTCATTTGTATGAACTAAATTGAAACACACAACAACAACAAGCTTGTGTTACTAATGTTAATGTGTTCTTCAGTTTAGCTATGGGTACGATAAGAAGTCCTGAAACTACACGTATTAGGCTCAAAGAGTTTTAACAATGAAATCGGTTTTTGTACATAAGCACAAGTAAATGATGCCTTTGAGACCTTAAAAACTAAAGCTTATATAGAATGTTCTCTTCAGAACTGTTGCTTAGTAATAATATTATTGTTGCTTAACAATAATAACAATAACAATAATACGGGTAATGACGAAAGTTGGGCTGCATGTCTCATATTTTGCCAATGATGCTAATCGATACGATGAGTTGCTAATAAATACAGTGGAACACTACGACATTACATATTAACATCTATGGTCAAGCAAGGATTAAAACCTGGGAGTCAGGAATCGCGGTTTACTATGCCAACACCTGACGGGCCACTACGCCATCCCAATAGTTATATATATGAGGCAAGCTTCAATAATAAATGTAACGTAATAGATTTAAAACTCCTTTCTTCCTTTATTAATCACTGGAAATGATCAATAAATTTATAATAAAAAAAATGAGTATGAATTATTGTCAATTGAACAAAGAATTACAAAATATACCTAAGTTAATTCAAAAATTCAAAAATATGTTATAATTCCAATAATACCAGTATATAAATCTGAATGTATAGACCCAGAGCAGAGGCCAATCCATTTCGTGCTTTGTCACTGCAGCCTTATATGTTAGTTTGTCCTAATTATTGCAGCATCCAAGGTACAATCGAATCGATAAAACCACACAATACCATTTTAGATCTGAGATTTCTAATATTACTTCAATTTGAAACTTAAACTTCGTGCTTCTTTAAGACCGTGATTACCCCTCACCGCGACATAACAGTTAATGTATGGGTTTTTTGCCTGTAATAGAAATAACAATTTAAAATAAAGATCCATTTCCTAACGTTTAAGCTTCTAATAGAAGTAATTTGTCCTTTCTTTGTTAGTGGTTTTTGCTCGTGGCAATCTAATATATTGTGACTTGTCTCCATTCAGCGACAGCGTCGTTTCACCGGACTGTGACACGTGACAACACTGTCCGATGAGTGTTTACTTCATCGTCGTCCGTCCCCGAAAAGCTGGCAACCATGTTAAACAATAGAGACGGCCAACAAAGCAGCCTATGTTTACAGAAAATGATCTTAGAAATTACTTTTCTGAGCTGAACTGCAGAGACAAAGAGAAATGATACGCATTGTATTTCATCATGGGAAAGATGATAATTTCAATCTTTCCTATGCCATAACGAATTCAATTTTTATCTCGTTTAGATAAAAACAAAGTTAACTACACAACACAAAGTTAACCAACAATTTTTGCCATGTCTGGAATATGTATTTTAAACTAATTTTCTCGTTACGAAAGCAATCCTTGCTTCAAACTTTCGAAACAAGGTAGGTTTGTTCATTTGACCTCAGGGGTTTTGTATGTGAAATGGTTTAGCTGAAATAAATATTAAACAGGCCACTTTTTCCATATTAAAACACATTTTCCGAAGTACACACTTCTTGCTTTACATAATTACTAACCATATTGTTAAAAGGAAGAATGTTAGTTTAAGTGGATCCCACTTAATTTCTCTCCTAACCACTGGACCCTACTTTACCTGATCATGTCGTAATTAACTCTATGATAACTTCCCTCTAGCTAGAGGTAAATGCAAGCTGGAGAACATAAGTTATTTTTAGCTTCACCTCCCACCTCCCCCCCCCCCCCCCCCCGCCCACACCACTTATACACTCCCAGAAGCTCGAGTTTTATATTAAAACTTATATTTGTTGAACCTATTGAAACGTCGAGTGTCACGCCGCCCTTCCGATTCCTTCATGCGTATAGCTATGGGTGCGCCAACAGATACTGATTTTGTGTACGCCATGATAAATTGTATAATGTCCCCCTACTGAAAATCAGTTGTAAGTCGGAAGACAATAAATACAAATGTTGGTTTTTAATTATTTGTTGTAATTGAGACAAACGTCCAGGAAAACTTAGGCTACATTTGTCAATTATTTAGCTACCAATACCACAGGGCTAGAAAACAAGATGCAAGCGAATTGCTAATATGTTTTTAAATTGCTGTCTATACACTTTACGCATCGAGCAGTGATGTAACAACCACTAAAGAATTAGGTATTAGTCAATCACTGTTTCATATCCCGTGAGATGCGACATATTATTACACAGGGTGATGAGCTCAGTACAGCTTTATAGAGGGGTATAATGCGACGTTAGAGTAACCCCCACCCCCCCTATAACTTTTATCCCACCGAAAAGGTCTATAATGGTCTGGAGTTCAAATTGTGGCCAGCTTTTACTATTATTCTTACCACATCATCACACCTAAAGACATATCTGTAGTTACGGCCACGAATTCGTGTATGTAACACATCCATAATATAGCGACAGTAAACATTTTGATTGGCTATACTAGTAAATAATACACGGTCAAAATAATAAACTGTTCATTACGACATATTGTATCTGGTTAGGTAATTACACTACGCCATCCGCCATGGCTCATATTGTCAAGGCGCGGTCATATGCGTATAGGGACGTGTGTTCGAACCAGCACAAGACAGTTTGTTTGCAAGGCCCTACCATGCCGATAGGTCTACCCAGTAGAAATTATTGTAATTAATAAATGCAGCCATGTAGTGACAAATAAGGCAGCTTTAATACAACTCATTTACTAACCGTATAATTTAATCTTGAAATTAAACTCTATTGAAGTGTTTCTCAAACTTTTGTCAACATGCATCACTACCATAACCTTACATATTATGACGTTTCTAAATTAATTGTTTCAATCAATAAAATCTCATTCCGGAAACGACTAGTGAAGTCACTTTTTGTTAATTATTACTTTTAAGACAATGTTTTGCTATAACGACACGGATGTGACCATTCACGCACATGTTTAGAAGCACTGCTCTATTTATGTCGTGTATTCTATAGCGACACGGACGAGACTCTTACCTTTCACGCACATGTTTAGAAGCACTGCTCTATTTATGTCGTGTATTCTATAGCGACACAGACGAGACTCTTACCTTTCACGCACATGTTTAGAAGCACTGCTCTATTTATGTCGTGTATTCTATAGCGACACAGACGAGACTCTTACCTTTCACGCACATGTTTAGAAGCACTGCTCTATTTATGTCGTGTATTCTATAGCGACACAGACGAGACTTACCTTTCACGCACATGTTTAGAAGCACTGCTCTATTTATGTCGTGTATTCTATAGCGACACAGACGAGACTCTTACCTTTCACGCACATGTTTAGAAGCACTGCTCTATTTATGTCGTGTATTCTATAGCGACACAGACGACACTCTTACCTTTCACGCACATGTTTAGAAGCACTGCTCTATTTATGTCGTGTATTCTATAGCGACACAGACGACACTCTTACCTTTCACGCACATGTTTAGAAGCACTGCTCTATTTATGTCGTGTATTCTATAGCGACACGGACGAGACTTTTACCTTTCACGCACATGTTTAGAAGCACTGCTCTATTTATGTCGTGTATTCTATAGCGACACAGACGAGGCTCTTACCTTTCACGCACATGTTTAGAAGCACTGCTCTATTTATGTCGTGTATTCTATAGCGACACAGACGACACTCTTACCTTTCACGCACATGTTTAGAAGCACTGCTCTATTTATGTCGTGTATTCTATAGCGACACGGACGAGACTCTTACCTTTCACGCACATGTTTAGAAGCACTGCTCTATTTATGTCGTGTATTCTATAGCGACACAGACGAGACTTTTACCTTTCACGCACATGTTTAGAAGCACTGCTCTATTTATGTCGTGTATTCTATAGCGACACAGACGAGACTCTTACCTTTCACGCACATGTTTAGAAGCACTGCTCTATTTATGTCGTGTATTCTATAGCGACACGGACGAGGCTCTTACCTTTCACGCACATGTTTAGAAGCACTGCTCTATTTATGTCGTGTATTCTATAGCGACACAGACAAGACTTACCTTTCACGCACAAGTTTAGAAGCACTGCTCTATTTATGTCGTGTATTCTATTGCGACACGGACGAGACTCTTACCTTTCACGCACATGTTTAGAAGCACTGCTCTATTTATGTCGTGTATTCTATAGCGACACAGACGAGACTCTTACCTTTCACGCACATATTTAGAAGCACTGCTCTATTTATGTCGTGTATTCTATAGCGACACAGACGAGACTCTTACCTTTCACGCACATGTTTAGAAGCACTGCTCTACTTATGTCGTGTATTCTATAGCGACACAGACGAGACTCTTACCTTTCACGCACATGTTTAGAAGCACTGCTCTATTTATGTCGTGTATTCTATAGCGACACAGACGAGACTCTTACCTTTCACGCACATGTTTAGAAGCACTGCTCTATTTGTGTCGTGTATTCTATAGCGACACAGACGAGACTCTTACCTTTCACGCACATGTTTAGAAGCACTGCTCTATTTATGCCGTGTATTCTATAGCGACACGGACGAGACTCTTACCTTTCACGCACATGTTTAGAAGCACTGCTCTATTTATGTCGTGTATTCTATAGCGACACGGACGAGACTCTTACCTTTCACGCACATGTTTAGAAGCACTGCTCTACTTATGTCGTGTATTCTATAGCGACACGGACGAGACTCTTACCTTTCACGCACATGTTTAGAAGCACTGCTCTATTTATGTCTTGTATTCTATAGCGACACGGACGAGACTCTTACCTTTCACGCACATGTTTAGAAGCACTGCTCTACTTATGTCGGGTATTCTATAGCGACACGGACGAGACTCTTACCTTTCACGCACATGTTTAGAAGCACTGCTCTACTTATGTCGGGTATTCTATAGCGACACGGACGAGACTCTTACCTTTCACGCACATGTTTAGAAGCACTGCTCTACTTATGTCGGGTATTCTATAGCGACACGGACGAGACTCTTACCTTTCACGCACATGTTTAGAAGCACTGCTCTACTTATGTCGGGTATTCTATAGCGACACAGACGAGACTCTTACCTTTCACGCACATGTTTAGAAGCACTGCTCTATTTATGTCTTGTATTCTATAGCGACACAGACGAGACTCTTACCTTTCACGCACATGTTTAGAAGCACTGCTCTATTTATGTCGTGTATTCTATAGCGACACAGACGACACTCTTACCTTTCACGCACATGTTTAGAAGCACTGCTCTATTTATGTCTTGTATTCTATAGCGACACGGACGAGACTCTTACCTTTCACGCACATGTTTAGAAGCACTGCTCTATTTATGTCGTGTATTCTATAGCGACACAGACGAGACTTTTACCTTTCACGCACATGTTTAGAAGCACTGCTCTATTTATGTCGTGTATTCTATAGCGACACAGACGAGACTCTTACCTTTCACGCACATGTTTTGAAGCACTGCTCTATTTATGTCGTGTATTCTATAGCGACACAGACGAGACTCTTACCTTTCACGCACATGTTTAGAAGCACTGCTCTATTTATGTCGTGTATTCTATAGCGACACAGACGAGACTCTTACCTTTCACGCACATGTTTAGAAGCACTGCTCTATTTATGTCGTGTATTCTATAGCGACACAGACGAGACTCTTACCTTTCACGCACATGTTTAGAAGCACTGCTCTATTTATGTCGTGTATTCTATAGCGACACGGACGAGGCTCTTACCTTTCACGCACATGTTTTGAAGCACTGCTCTATTTATGTCGTGTATTCTATAGCGACACAGACGAGACTCTTACCTTTCACGCACATGTTTAGAAGCACTGCTCTATTTATGTCGTGTATTCTATAGCGACACGGACGAGACTCTTACCTTTCACGCACATGTTTAGAAGCACTGCTCTATTTATGTCGTGTATTCTATAGCGACACGGACGAGGCTCTTACCTTTCACGCACATGTTTAGAAGCACTGCTCTATTTATGTCGTGTATTCTATAGCGACACGGACGAGACTCTTACCTTTCACGCACATGTTTAGAAGCACTGCTCTATTTATGTCGTGTATTCTATAGCGACACGGACGAGACTCTTACCTTTCACGCACATGTTTAGAAGCACTGCTCTATTTATGTCGTGTATTCTATAGCGACACGGACGAGGCTCTTACCTTTCACGCACATGTTTAGAAGCACTGCTCTATTTATGTCGTGTATTCTATAGCGACACGGACGAGACTCTTACCTTTCACGCACATGTTTAGAAGCACTGCTCTATTTATGTAGTGTATTCTATAGCGACACAGACGAGACTCTTACCTTTCACGCACATGTTTAGAAGCACTGCTCTATTTATGTCGTG
This sequence comes from Isoperla grammatica, assembly GCA_945910005.1. Taxonomy (NCBI): domain Eukaryota; kingdom Metazoa; phylum Arthropoda; class Insecta; order Plecoptera; family Perlodidae; genus Isoperla; species Isoperla grammatica. Next base: position 22,552,024 of record OX246746.1, read on the forward strand.
TATTCTATAGCGACACAGACGAGACTCTTACCTTTCACGCACATGTTTAGAAGCACTGCTCTATTTATGTCGGGTATTCTATAGCGACACGGACGAGACTCTTACCTTTCACGCACATGTTTAGAAGCACTGCTCTATTTATGTCGTGTATTCTATAGCGACACAGACGAGACTCTTACCTTTCACGCACATGTTTAGAAGCACTGCTCTATTTATGTCGTGTATTCTATAGCAACACGGACGAGGCTCTTACCTTTCACGCACATGTTTAGAAGCACTGCTCTATTTATGTCGTGTATTCTATAGCGACACGGACGAGACTCTTACCTTTCACGCACATGTTTAGAAGCACTGCTCTATTTATGTCGTGTATTCTATAGCGACACGGACGAGGCTCTTACCTTTCACGCACATGTTTAGAAGCACTGCTCTATTTGTGTCGTGTATTCTATAGCGACACAGACGAGACTCTTACCTTTCACGCACATGTTTAGAAGCACTGCTCTATTTATGTCGTGTATTCTATAGCGACACAGACGAGACTCTTACCTTTCACGCACATGTTTAGAAGCACTGCTCTACTTATGTCGTGTATTCTATAGCGACACGGACGAGACTCTTACCTTTCACGCACATGTTTAGAAGCACTGCTCTATTTATGTCTTGTATTCTATAGCGACACGGACGAGACTCTTACCTTTCACGCACATGTTTAGAAGCACTGCTCTATTTATGTCGTGTATTCTATAGCGACACAGACGAGACTCTTACCTTTCACGCACATGTTTAGAAGCACTGCTCTATTTATGTCGTGTATTCTATAGCGACACAGACGAGACTCTTACCTTTCACGCACATGTTTAAAAGCACTGCTCTATTTATGTCGTGTATTCTATAGCGACACGGACGAGACTTTTACCTTTCACGCACATGTTTAGAAGCACTGCTCTATTTATGTCGTGTATTCTATAGCGACACAGACGAGGCTCTTACCTTTCACGCACATGTTTAGAAGCACTGCTCTATTTATGTCGTGTATTCTATAGCGACACAGACGACACTCTTACCTTTCACGCACATGTTTAGAAGCACTGCTCTATTTATGTCGTGTATTCTATAGCGACACGGACGAGACTCTTACCTTTCACGCACATGTTTAGAAGCACTGCTCTATTTATGTCGTGTATTCTATAGCGACACAGACGAGACTTTTACCTTTCACGCACATGTTTAGAAGCACTGCTCTATTTATGTCGTGTATTCTATAGCGACACAGACGAGACTCTTACCTTTCACGCACATGTTTAGAAGCACTGCTCTATTTATGTCGTGTATTCTATAGCGACACAGACGAGGCTCTTACCTTTCACGCACATGTTTAGAAGCACTGCTCTATTTATGTCGTGTATTCTATAGCGACACAGACAAGACTTACCTTTCACGCACAAGTTTAGAAGCACTGCTCTATTTATGTCGTGTATTCTATTGCGACACGGACGAGACTCTTACCTTTCACGCACATGTTTAGAAGCACTGCTCTATTTATGTCGTGTATTCTATAGCGACACAGACGACACTCTTACCTTTCACGCACATGTTTAGAAGCACTGCTCTATTTATGTCGTGTATTCTATAGCGACACAGACGAGACTCTTACCTTTCACGCACATGTTTAGAAGCACTGCTCTATTTATGTCGTGTATTCTATAGCGACACGGACGAGACTCTTACCTTTCACGCACATGTTTAGAAGCACTGCTCTATTTATGTCGTGTATTCTATAGCGACACAGACGAGGCTCTTACCTTTCACGCACATGTTTAGAAGCACTGCTCTATTTATGTCGGGTATTCTATAGCGACACAGACGAGACTCTTACCTTTCACGCACATGTTTAAAAGCACTGCTCTATTTATGTCGTGTATTCTATAGCGACACGGACGAGACTTTTACCTTTCACGCACATGTTTAGAAGCACTGCTCTATTTATGTCGTGTATTCTATAGCGACACAGACGACACTCTTACCTTTCACGCACATGTTTAGAAGCACTGCTCTATTTATGTCGTGTATTCTATAGCGACACGGACGAGACTCTTACCTTTCACGCACATGTTTAGAAGCACTGCTCTATTTATGTCGTGTATTCTATAGCGACACAGACGAGACTTTTACCTTTCACGCACATGTTTAGAAGCACTGCTCTATTTATGTCGTGTATTCTATAGCGACACAGACGAGACTCTTACCTTTCACGCACATGTTTAGAAGCACTGCTCTATTTATGTCGTGTATTCTATAGCGACACAGACGAGGCTCTTACCTTTCACGCACATGTTTAGAAGCACTGCTCTATTTATGTCTTGTATTCTATAGCGACACAGACGACACTCTTACCTTTCACGCACATGTTTAGAAGCACTGCTCTATTTATGTCGTGTATTCTATAGCGACACAGACGAGGCTCTTACCTTTCACGCACATGTTTAGAAGCACTGCTCTATTTATGTCGTGTATTCTATAGCGACACAGACAAGACTTACCTTTCACGCACAAGTTTAGAAGCACTGCTCTATTTATGTCGTGTATTCTATTGCGACACGGACGAGACTCTTACCTTTCACGCACATGTTTAGAAGCACTGCTCTATTTATGTCGTGTATTCTATAGCGACACAGACGAGACTCTTACCTTTCACGCACATGTTTAGAAGCACTGCTCTATTTATGTCGTGTATTCTATAGCGACACGGACGAGACTCTTACCTTTCACGCATATGTTAAGAAGCACTGCTCTATTTATGTCGTGTATTCTATAGCGACACAGACGAGACTCTTACCTTTCACGCACATGTTTAGAAGCACTGCTCTATTTATGTCGTGTATTCTATAGCGACACGGACGAGACTCTTACCTTTCACGCACATGTTTAGAAGCACTGCTCTATTTATGTCGTGTATTCTATAGCGACACAGACGAGACTCTTACCTTTCACGCACATGTTTAGAAGCACTGCTCTATTTATGTCGTGTATTCTATAGCGACACGGACGAGACTCTTACCTTTCACGCACATGTTTAGAAGCACTGCTCTATTTATGTCGTGTATTCTATAGCGACACAGACGAGACTCTTACCTTTCACGCATATGTTTAGAAGCACTGCTCTATTTATGTCTTGTATTCTATAGCGACACAGACGAGACTCTTACCTTTCACGCACATGTTTAGAAGCACTGCTCTATTTATGTCTTGTATTCTATAGCGACACAGACGAGACTCTTACCTTTCACGCACATGTTTAGAAGCACTGCTCTATTTATGTAATTGCTGTAATAATATTACAGTTCGACTTGTTTTCTATCGTATGCCCACAACACGCTAAATAACTGACGTATTCGCGATCTCACTCACTCTCACACACGTTCGTGCGATTCTTACCAAAATGGTTGACTTCAATTTGCAAGCCTTTTATGTCGATCATGTCTTTGTAGACCTATTAATAATTCAAGTATATATTTTGATGTTTGTAACTGTCCTTCATCTTCATTTACCACCACACATCGTCTCAAAAAGCATGATTGCAATAATATAAACGTAAATCAATAATAATCGTCATCATCTTAATGAATATAGAGAGTTCGAAAATCGTTCAACCGTCGCGAGTTGTCTCCCCCTTCCATTCTCCTCCCCTTCCCACTCCCCTCCCCCACCTGTGGGTCGTGAATCACGGGTTGAGACCCACTGGCATAGAATATTCTAGATCAGTTTATCATATTTTCTGTGAAATGACGGTAGGGCAGGTATTGACACAGCCAACTACAATGTTTACTGACTGATCGATTACTGTTTATAATGTATCACTGAAATCAATTCGCAAAGCTAACTAACAATTAAACAACAAAGTAATTGTAAAAATACACAGTACTGATACAAATCAGTTATATTACAAATATGTCAACCACAATTTTGTCTGCTGTTGGATTTATCTTGTAAACAAAATCAAATACAAACACAATTTAATCGAGTAAAAGCGTGTTGTGAGTATGACCCTAGAAGAGCAATAGCAACAGCAACAACAACAGCAACAACAACAGCAGCGCAACAGCAACAAGATAGGACTTGCCCAACAAAACCAAGGAAGTATTTTCAACTATCCAAATGCGCTAGCGGCAAACTCCTGAAAAGCATGCGAAAAATTATTATTTTTGTTTACTACTTATAAGGCCAGTTTCCGTTCACCAGAATATGCTTTGTAGGCTATAATGGGCATGTAGAAATAAAAATACTGGTAGAAGACGGGAAATAATTATAATATTTTTTGGCCTTTACGTCTCATTTTGGCAACGATGTTAATAGAGACGATGAAAATCGCAACATGGCATCCATGCCCAAGCCAGGATTCGAACCTGTAACGCAGGTACCGTGGTTTACTAGACCAATCGACCACGGCCAACTACGCTGGCAAAAAGGGAAAATACGTAAAGATGCTTCAAGCCAAACCTCGTCTCGATAACATTAATATAAATATATTTTTTCCGTAGAAATACCTGTTTTAGGGTGCAAAGCACTTTACGATGTGTACCTCCTTACTAAACTATGTTAGCTATGTTAGGGTGTTTGGATAGCTGGCAAGGAATGTCCGAGGGCTGTTAGTAGGACTCAATTCCAGCATTCGCCTTTACGACTGAGGAAAACCTCGGAAAGAACTTTCAGTCAGGATTGGCGGTGGCCGGACTCGAACTGACGACCTCCCGAATTAGTCTCGCGTCTTACTGCTGAGCCACCTCTATCGGGTAAACGTGAATATGTTTTATGTTTCTAAATTAAATGTAAGCTGAAATCAATTCGGCGGTGTCCTTCCAGTCCACTAAAAGCCAACCAAGCTTTAGGCAGTTTCTCACTTGTTCATATGCCACTGCTTTCCAGTACTTGTATGAGAAACCTTGGATCAAGATTGCATTCATGTATACAACACACTTTTCAGCAAACGCAATAATAAATCCCTTGTAATAACAATTACTTAACTTATTCTAGCAAAGAGTTTCGACTCGACAAATGCAAATCCGACACAATGGTTAACGGTGGTGCCAGATGAAGGTTTTGGCAACCGAGGCGCGATTTCATCAATAGAAGACGTCGACCTGTACTTTCGCTTATAGGGTGGGACATAAACCACTTGGATCAAGTGTTCAAAGGAGAAATAAAGTGAAGGGTGTGCAATACCTATTCCTTTGGAGCAATTAAATGGAGTAGACTAATTTGGGTGGGCGGGGAGGGGGGGTTCATTCACGAGCAGGTTCGAGGACCCGCTTAATGGTGACAAGAGGTCCGTGGAAATGTTTTATAAATGTAAGTTTTATTGAGTGAATGCTGAATGTCGGCGGTTTTATTGACTTGTCCTGTATTTTTACTGGAATAGTTACTTGAACATGTAGAACTTATCTGTGATAAATTTAAATCGGCCTTATTGAGAGTAGCTTGAGGAATCGGGATTATTTCAAGATTTTTTTTATGACTGAATCATTTAGAGCAAAATGAAGTTCATGCAGGCTGAATTAAAACAAAACATTTACCAATTATTAAAATATAAGATATGTTGTGATTTTTGACATTAAAAATATAATGTATATTAATTACGGGGATCTTTGCCAATTCACACCAAATTTTGTGTTCGGCGGTGAACCAATTTTCAAAATTTCTAGTCAAAAATCGATCATTTCGTGCTTATCCGGTGATATTGACATATTTTGTGAAATTTACGGGTCTCAATAACTTAAAAATTGATAACGCTCAAGGTTTATTGAGATGGTGGTTATGATACTTGGATTTGACGTTTCATCGAGTGGGATCCAAGTATTTTTCTGTGAATCTTCCCTATGTCTTACTTTGTTGGTACACTTTCATAAACAGGGGTATATTATCCACTCATTGTATTGATTATCATGATTGGATTATAAATTGAATTGAATTGAACTGATGCCGGAAATGTAAAAAGGATCAAATGACACGGAGAAACTAAATGGGGGCGCTCTCCGATGCCCCACTCTCCGATGCCCCACCAACCTTTTTAGTCTCCGATACCCCACTCACTGCTCTACCTGTTTTCTAAAGCCCATGCTACACCACGCAATTTAATCGCACGTCCACTGCGCGGTAAGCGGTAGGGATAGAGGTTAGGTTAATTTAGGTTAGGTTAAGTAAAGTTAGGTTAGGTAACGGTGGTATTATTAGGTTAGGGTAGTATTATACTATATTTTAGGGTAGTATTATATTTGAGGATAATATAGTTTGAAAACGAAACTTAGGTTAGGTTAGAGTAGTATTATTAGGTTAGGGTTGTATTATACTATATTTTAGGGTAGGATTATATTTGGGGGTAATATCTCCTTTAATAATACAGGCTAGTTTGAAAACGAAACACGACTGTTCAATAGAGAATGTATTTATAATATTTGAATGTACCGCGTGTGCTTATTTTACGTGGTGTAGCATGGGCTTCTTGAGCAGGTAGGTGGGGCATCGGAGAGTGGGGTATCGCCGCATCGGAGATGCGTCCACTAAATGCCAAACGAATTTCAAACAAAAATACAGATTTTTTCTTTTAACCTATCAAATCAAAAAGATAAAACGTATTCAAAAATTATATTTTATGTTATAGCTATTACACACGACCTCATTATTATTTGAATCTTTGGCGCTGGCAGAAAAAGAAGTCCAACAATAAATCTATCTTTCTGCAAACATTATTTGGCAACGAAAACAAATTATCTCGATCCCCATTGCATTCCCCTTCCCCCCCTCCCACACTTGAAACAATCCTGGCGACGTATTTGGATGACGTCATCAGTAAATAGACTCACCGGCGCCGCATTGTTCGTTCGATTATTTGCACTGATAGAACTTTTGGGGTTTCAGTTGATAATAAGATCAATCGCAGGGGACAACAGTAACAACAACAACTACAAGAGCCACACAGTGGACAACAATAACAACTACAACTACAAGAGCAACGCAGGGGACAACAGTAACAACTACAACTACAAGAGCAACGCAGGGGACAACAATAACAACTACAACTACAAGAGCAACGCAGGGGACAACAATAACAACTACAACTACAAGAGCAACGCAGGGGACAACAGTAACAACTACAACTACAAGAGCAACGCAGGGGACAACAATAACAACTACAACTACAAGAGCAAAACAGTGGGAGGAATAATTCCACCTAGAAGTGCCACAAAGAAATAAAAACGAGGCAAGACTTTTCTATAAAAACGAGGGGTGGGGGCATAAATGATACAACATTGTGTAACCTTACAGCTGACCTGGTTCAGAATTAATGTAAAAAGACAAAACAATCATTGCTCAATAATATGTCGTAATTTGAAGTCTTGAGATTTTGCTCTATTTGATGTTTGCGTACTATTTAATAAAATAATAAAAAGGTGTCGATTTACGTATTTTTTTGTATAGGCTTAGCTGAAAATAAAACCCGGTAAAAGAAATTACGGAATGAGAAAATAAAATATGTCACGTCTTAAAAAATATGAAAATGAGAAATCTGCTGTAGAAACCTAAGAGAGATGACAATGAGATGGTATGATTTGCGTGGGACTAGACTAGAGAAGAGGAGAATGGATGTAGGTTGAGATTATTAGTGTAGAACGGGTTCATGAATTCTACAGAAGATCAAACTGTGATCTTTGAAATCCCCCAACACAGCGGGCGCGTGACTAACAAGGCTTGTTCACTCTGCTAAGCGGAAGACCGCCTTGATTTAACGACGTACTCGACAACTATAGGTACGAACGAACGACAGGAATCTGTAGGTTTTCGATGGTAGGCGCACATTTTAAACACAAATCAACAAATGCGTGGCATTTTTGCAGTTTTTTAAAACACAACATAGTAGTGCTTAACTTTTAAATTGAAACATTGACTTGTGAAAATGTATTAATTTTTCAGCTGCTTGTATCGCCAATTTATGTTATAGTTTGGTTAGCAGAAATGGCAGAACGGTTCCCCAACGAAAGATAGCATTCAGAACTAGACCCTTATTATGTTCTTTGTTCGTTGAAAATTGTTGATGTTTCATGTCCTGTTCTTTTAATCGCCTCATCGCACAACATTCTGTCTGGCGACAGAAATGTTTCAAATTTGCTCAAATACATTAAATGAATTCTCTCAGCCCATTGGTGGTTGACTGGATATACGCCTTCTTATTGGCCGTCTTGACGGGTACTATTCAACTCCACGTTCCACGTGGAGTGTTTTCCCTTTTTGGCGAAACAATTATGGCAGTTAAGATTTACACAAAACAAAACTTAACTGGCGGAAGAATCGTAGATCTTACGGAGGGGAACCGTCTGAGCAACCAAACTATACCTTAATCCTTCCTTGTGCTAAGTTTGCCAAAGAAGATATGCTGCTGAAAACAATGATCGAATAGAGCTTTGAATACATACATACAATGTGGAGGAAGATAGCATATGCAATCAATTGTATATGAAATAATTCATATTTTAATACTAGTTTTAACAACTTTACGCCTAGTCATAATTGATGATCGTAAAGTAGAAAACCCCAAGTCTTATGCAATACTTGGTTAGCGTACGGGCAGATGTGAGCTGTAAGTGTTTTGAAAGCTTGTCATCCCCCAACGATTTCAACGAAATGGGGAGAGAATTGAGCTGTCATAGTGGCCTGGAATGTGGTGGGTGGTCAGTTAGGTTGTTCAGCTTCACTGGAGCAGCGGTATGAGATGTCCCGTCCCGTTACGATATGCCATGTCCATAAGTCTCTACTTGATGCTCTTCCGATATTGATTTCAATTACGTCGGTTTAGGTGGAAAAGGGAAAACAAGTTTAGATGTAGGCCTACTGATGTAATGGATTCGAAACAAGGAGCTATTTTTGTGAAATTTGTGAATGTGTTATACAAAACTTTTCCCGTGCAACTTTTTATTTATTCCCAACTGTTTCTGGGGAATTTGTTTCTTTTCAGACACTGTCAGATATTATTTATTAATGCTGGTCGCGCTAGCGGGCCCAATCTCCAGCCTGTCAAACCATCTTATCACTTATTTAGCGACAGGGGGTGTTGGATTGACATCACTATATGGCAGGTGATTTATTTATGGACTGAATTTAAGCAAGTATGGGCGTGCTCGCATAGGATTGGTTGTTGAAAGGTATAATCATACTTAAATGCATTTCTTCGCACTTACCCGAGAATATTACAGGCATCAAAATAAATTGTTTACACAAGTTATTCATGATTCGGTTTTGTAAGTTTTATCACCATGCCGATACTTTTGTCTTCTTGTCAGCTATATGTTTTATTTCTGACGTTACTGTACGACTGACAAAAACGAAAGAAATTGTGTTTGTTTTTCAGCTCCATATTTCTTATTTCCCTCTTTATATTTTCATATAAAATGTCAAAAGTTGAAAACTTGTAAGCGAAATGTCACTTCACATTCCGGGAGATTGGGAAATACACTGACACTGAGGGTAGCTGTCTCCTCAGTGACAATTTGTGCATAAAATGTTTCCTTGAACAAAACTTTATCTTCTAGTTCAATAAGTTTGTTTTAAGATTAGTAGAACTGGCCACCCTGCCACATGCAGACCAACAGTACGCGAGATGCAAGCGGCAAGCCTGAAGGCAAGACACAGTGGGTCCGTGGTTAGTTGAGAACAAGAAAATCAGTCGATCTTTCGTCGAACTTGGCATTTCACAAATGATTTACACCCCCACTATCTGACTAGCACAAACATGAGACGAAATCCCCGAATTCATTACCAGAAGCCATAATAGAAGTTCAACCATGCGCACATTTCTTGGAAACCCAACATCTACTCAAATAATAGGCATCCACACAACAAACAAACGATTACATTTGATTATTTTTTGACAGTTTGGACCCAGCAATTTCAAGAAAACTGGGGTCGCACTCGGGCTGCACAAACAACTTATTATAAATGCAGTGAAAAAATGCCCTGCGGCGTTCTCAGCTTTACCACGGAAACAGTTTAGGGCTTAAACTCAAGGCTCCCTTCTTTAGACTCCATCTTACGACGAAATACCGCGTATTACCGACGCAGGACGTAGCGAATAATAACAAAACCCAATTGATGTGACGACGGAAGATTATCTATCCCAGCTAAACGTCATGAATGAGGGGTGTGTTTGTTTTTCAAGCAATACGGATTCAGGGTGGTTCTTCTAGCAACTAGGGAGCAACGCACGCTAGAGAATTAATCAATTATAGATTCTTATTGTTGTGAGCCAAAAAACTTCCATAATAAGACTACTAGGTAACTACATTGTCATTATGTATAAATAGGTAACTCGTAAAACACAACGAAATTGTTAACAATCGGCTGCTACGTGTAATTGCTAAGTCAAGTCTTTCTTTCCGTACAGAAAATCCATATTTCTTTACTATCAAGAAGAGAAACGGTGATACGGTCTCTTTCTTTCTGACGTAAATACCGCGGCTTTGCGAGGATTCCGAAACGAGGTGGGTATGCGATGTGTGCCATGAATGTGCCTTACAAAGAGCATTTAGAGGCAATCGATTGACCCTAACAAGAACATGCTAGAGCAGTTCAAGTGACCACATTCATGTTCCACTCTTATGATCTTGATCTCATCGCTACCAGGGTCCAGGTCTCGACGCTACCCCCCTCCCTCTCTTATCAGAAGATAGGAGACAATGGCGACCTTGTTTCAAACCAATCCGCTCGTTGATAACATGAGAAGTTCCTATGAGCGCTGTTACAAAATTTGGCCTATAACATTTTCTCACGCTTCGAAACTTTGTTTATGGCATTCCTTTTCACATTTATACATATATGCCAGCCATGCAGGTAACACGTCTGGAAGACTTAAAACCGTATTCGTAATCGACCACTAGTCCATTGGAAGTCTATGGTTTTTACCTGGTTGCTTAGTGGATGTTATGGCTCATATTAAAATACAAACTCCCTAGCAACAACGCCTGCTGGTAAACAATGGGTCTACTATGAATATAGACTTAACTTAATTCTCTTGATGGCATTAATTGCATACTAGAAAAATTCCGCAAACCAAGCTTAAGCAACAAAGATGTCAGAACTGTAACTATTTTACAGGCTGGAGTTACACGAAAAGTGGCTCGACTAAGAACCTTTGCATTTGCATAGCGGAGTTGGATGTAGTAATACGTGAACGCCCAAACTTTAACACGAGGAAAGTGTGGTGTCTTTTAGGCCAATTTGCAGCGAAGATATTATAAGAAAGTAACTGTTGTTATACAGAAGTTACTAAGAAGTGAAATATCACGCATTTAAGACACAATCTTTTTGGTTGAATTTATTTACCTGTAAGGGAATGTAGACTCTTGTATATTTTCTTGTACTGGTCTCTTCAGAAAGCATTCTATAAGTATAGAAGAATACCTCCTTATCATATAAGAATATCAAAATTACGATTGTTCTTTCCTAATTGCATCACATACTACCTATAGTATACATACGTAGATGCAATAAAGCACTGATTGAAAATTGTGGCTTTATAACAGAATAACGTTATACCATTCACTCGAAGGCAATATTTGTAACTAGCGAGGTTCAAAATAATAATCAAATCAACACATACATGTTTACATTATTTAAAGTAGTCCATAAGGAGACGACATCATGAGTTTCTGTATCTAAAGTTAGCGGTTGAACCCACGCATGAACAAACACCAAAGAAAACTTTTACCCATATATAATATCAGAGTTAATGGATTTTAAGACAAAGCCTATGAAGATTCATTAGACCGCACAATGTCTGAATCCATCGAAGGGTCTCACATGAGAAACTCCAGTGTAGTCAATTATTGGCATCGTAAATCAACGCGAGGCGAGTTTCCATCGTACATCGCCAAACTTTGTTGTTTTAAAACAAAACCCCCTCGGTTTTGTAGGCCGGTCGGTACCCGGTATTCGCCAGGTTGGAGATTTGCTGTATTCCCTATTGGCAGCGAGTTCTGATTCCAAGTTACGGCTGTGCTCATCTAAGCGAACACACTAAACTAGTACCAGAACAAGGCAGAACTGTGCGGATTGTGATCGAGTATGTGTGACTATCGACTATCCATTATTCACACGACGCACGGCAGCCAACTCCCCCCCCCCCCCCCCGTCCCCCACCCCACCCATCTTCCCCTTTCTTCACCCATTCCCGTTCAAATCCTGGTTAGTTTCGAACTTTTTATTGTCGACAACTGGTCTTTGTCTGAGTCGTTACACGTTACGCCATAGTAAAATTCACACAACAGACAACACTATGCAGTAACGTTTCGTCCAATGTTTTATGTTATGTCCACGTTATCACCTAGAGTATTTGTCTTGGCATACGTATTACACACTGACGTAAACAAACATAATCCCTAGACAAGAAATAAAAGGAACAAGTTCATACATACATTTCTTTAGTTTATTCTGGAGCACATTTACTTAATCATACATCCTCAAACATATTACAATCTGGAACTGTGGTAATTCACACAAACAGTACATTGCTTAGAATCATGTGTGGGGGGGGGGGGGGGATTGAAACAAGTCCACTGTGAATGTAATCTGCCTATAACGGGTGTTAATGTGCGTATACGCGAGTAGACATGAATCCCACAGGTGATTTTTCAAATTTTCATCTTTAAATGTCTTTAAAATATCCAACGACGTCCGTTCGTCGTTCAGTGGTGGATATTTTAAACCGTTTAGCAAAATACATTCCACGCTGACGCCACTGATTCATAATTGAATAAAACAAAATACCAATACCGAATAATCTCAAAGACTTGAGGAATTATAATGATTTTAGTAGAAAACGTAACCAGGGACAATTCACGCCTTCAGCTGACTAAATGGGTACTTGGAATAGTTGGGAAGGAATGGCCCGGTCTGTCAGTGTCACCTTGATACCAGGATTCGCTTTTTTTAATTATTTATTTTGGGTTTCTTTCAAGCATATCGTTACATAGGTTTGGTTAAATAATACATCGAAAACCTGCGAAAAACCTTCAGTCTGGATCACCAGTCGGAAAACCTGCGAAAAACCTTCAGTCTGGATCACCAGTAGTGAAACAGGAGACTTGCCGCATAAGAGTCTCGTGTGACAGTATACTGAGCCATCTCTATCGGTTCAGAGGAAATATTCTTTTTGTGAGTTTATATTAAAACTATGCCCACGTAGTTGGCGGAGCTCCCGATTTCCATCTGTTAAGATTGCTTTGAAACGTTTTAAAATTGTGAAACGTTTTAAAATTGTCAAACTAAACCAAAATAACTAATTCCGTAGATAGATAATTTAATGATCTTTCTTGTATAAATGTTCCTTTGTTTCAAAAAATATTTCCGTATTTCAAATTGCCTTACTTAATTGTTGTGAAATGTGTGTTGCAACAACACAATACATAAGTTGGCAGAAATCATTAATTGAAAAGCGGAAACATTTATTGAGAGAAAGTAATATAGATGTCCTAGCTAGAGGATGACATATTTGGTTTATTTTTTGACAATTTTACAGCATTTACAATTTTTTCACCGACATAAATCGGAGGTTTTCCGGGGTAGGTAGACATATTGCCTTAAAAACTGTATCGAGTTTTGTTCTGTTCTAGAATGCGGATATAATCAGCCATCTTGTTCGTGAGTCATATCACATCGAGAGATAGTTCCAAGGCAGCACTTAGTTAAATTTCCTCTCGGCCTCATTTGTATTAATTAAGGTATTTTTACGGAAAACCTCTTTAGTCACGCAAGGAATCCCACGGCCTCATAGGACCACGCGCACGTCGCGCTATTTGGTAGCTCAGCCATGTAGCTGTAGCACGCAGCCTGCAGGGGTGTAGTCCTACTGCAAGAATACCATTTGACACCCACCCCGTGGCTACTAATATTTCTGATTTATCGCATCGAAATTATAGCTAAAGTTACAATTAATTATTCTACAAGATTTGAAACTTACTATATTTCACAAACAAATATGCATCGTTCCCAACACTTCTCCCATGTGTGTTATTAGTACGTTAAACCACATTTGTAACATTATTTTGTATGGATAGAAGAAAAGTAAAAAATTGATCAAATTATTAATTTATTAAGAAACTGTTGTCTAGTTAACATAGGCCCGAGCAAGACACAACGCAGACGCACTAGTCCCCGCGTTAGGCTTCTTATCAGTTAGGGACACGCTGTGGCCGATAAGTTCAAGAAGGGACACGGCGTGTTCTCTCGTGTCCCCGCGACTGCAGTACTGCACGCAGGGCTCTGACAGGTCTACGGGGTAGATTGCGCATCAAGAATCACTCATTACTGATGGTTTTTAAGTTTGTTTTTCAGTTATAAACATAATGATGGGGGTTCGTTCTTCATGTTCACGTGACGCTTTTGAAATAACGTGGAAAGAGTTGTCTGCTCTCCGCAATAAGTTCACTTGTCTGTTGATTTAAATGTTGTAATTTAAATACAGACAATGATTTCGATACATGTGCAATAAAATAACTTGATTAAACAGTTGGAAAATCATGAAACAAATTAAATACTTTTTTGGCATTTTAAAAATTCGTAAAACGCAATAACAGTAATTCCTTTTTGATATTTAGTATGTACCAATTAAAAAAAAAAAAACACACATCTGTATATTCATTTGTTATACATCCTTATGAACTATGCAAAGTTATAGACAGATACGAACCTATTTTCACAGACGACGACGGAAAACACGAAATGCTCGAAATGACCATCCTCGGAGCGTTGAGTCAACGCTCGGAGCCTTAAGTCAGCCCTGGACATTATAAGATAAGATAAGATAAGATAAGATAAGATAAGATAAGATAAGATAAGATAAGATAAGATAAGATAAGATAAGTTTGTGTTTATTTAGCTTCACCAGCTATTATTGTCATTCATACATACACTTACACAGTTACACTACTATCTTATTATTACTAGATCTATCAATTAATATACAATATACTTACAAATTATTTTTACCATCAAATATTATTTTTAATTGTACAATTGATGTTAAAATACATATTCTTTTGCTTCTGATTTAAATTTTTGAAAGTTTTTTTATTTTAATATTCTTTATATGTCCGGGTAGATGGTTAAACATTCTTAATCCAGCATAAAATATGCCTTTTGTGTTGCAGCTTTATTTAAATGTTTTACATTGAAATTATTAATTGTATTATCAATAATATACCATCTTAATTCTCTTATATATTGTAAGACCAGCCCAAATACTGCCAACTGTTTTCCTATAACACACAAACTACTGTAAAGTGGGATTTATGATGCTAATGTTGGCTTTACTGATGCTAATCGAGACGATGAGTGGATGATATTTTAAGAATATGATGAAACGCCATATATGACGTTCATATGCCAGCCAGGGTTCAAAATTCAGGAGCCATGGCTTTAGTAAGCCAAAGCCTATTCGTTTATTGCTATCACGCCGGTAAATTTGAATGCAATGCTTTACAGCAACTTTGCCATGTGTCTGTGTGAACTAGACATTTTGTGTCCGTTCCGTTCCATCAACTGACGAAATGATTTTCCTTTCAGAGTTTATCCACGACCAATACGATGGCTCTTATTTGAATTGTCTCTGGTGGTAACCCTTTTTCGTCAATCCTAACAGAGAGTCACTTTAAATGTTGTCTTCAGTGCCCAGGATTGAGGCCTGCTAACAATTCTTCTGAAATAGCCTAGCATGTCAAGTTAGTCGCATGAAGAAGGTCAAGTGATCCCTTGGTATGTTCCTACGATCCATTCATTTCCCACGACACATATTTATTTATTTAGTGTCTATCCTATTCTGCTATGAACGTGATTTACACAGATTTGTTTTATTTACACCTATAGGGCATAAGGATGCAATCGACGAACCTTGGTTCTGGACTAACATGCATCAAACAAAGTTCGGGGCACCATCTGCGACTGCAAAAATGTTAATTCAATCGAAATATTCCATACACTGATTTGGTTTCGGTTGTTTGCTTCAAGCTAAAATTTTAAACTCCCCGAGTTTCCTTGGCATTTATAAATCTCTGACATTTCCATATCCCCCCCCCCCCCCGCCCCCCCCCCCCTTGAATGAGAGAGATGAAACCCGCGCTGTAAATGAATGACAGAGAGAGAGTCACACACATCACCGCGACTCAATAGATTGGAAATATTTGCCAGGCCGAAGCAGTTCACTCACTGTGACATTGATACTGGCTTTACTTCACTGGGAATTGTTTGCTCACCCTATATCAATGCTGTTTTTATTTTTGTAAATAAACATAGCTTACAGCTTGTAGAAAATGACAAGATACGAAAGCGTAAAACGGTTCATTATTTATGTATGTCTGGCCTTGTGGTAACAGTTCCCACGCTCCACGCTCGAACACCGGCTTGGGTACATTGATGTGGTACAGACAGCCATTCATCGTCTTGATTAGACAAAATACTATACCTAAAGCCCAATAGCATAATTACTATCGCAGAATCTATAAAAATACGGGAAAATTCTCACCGGAAATAATCATATTTTCTTCTTGACTTCTTTGCACGCTGCATATATGAAATATATACTTACACATACTTACATACATTATTACATACTTATACTTATATATATACATATATACTCATACATACTTATATAACACTTAGTTTTGAGTGGCAAATTGGAAGATCTTCTCGCTAAAGCGGAAATACTTCATCTAATTGTTTCTAATTAACGAACGGGAAAATGGAGTCTCGAGTATAAAATAACTAAAAACACTACTAAGTATTGCAGCTCGGAGAATCAGCTGGAAGATTTAGGACCATAAAAACAAACTGCTTCGGAGTTCGAGGTTTGATCGTTCCAGAAATTAGCAGATTAATTTCATGTTTTCTTAAAGGCCCACTAAACCCAAACATACATATCGAGTCATTAGACGCTGACGCTTTTACGTAAGTCGAATGAAAAAGTCCCACCGCTCAGCGAGGCTTCGTTCGCTCTACAGCGCAGGTTTCGTTTTGTCTGTGACGTAGATTGATAGGGGTTCGATCGTGTAGCTGATATTCCCATCAAAATTGAAAGCGAGAAACAACGTCTCACTTCCACGTCTCGTAACTCACTCAATTGTAGCCCGATTTTCAAATGAATGACATCAACGTAATATGTAAATCATTGTGATTTGTGATTATTGTGAGTGGTTGTTCTTGTCGATTCTGACATATGCAAGGTTTTTTGGATGATGGAAAAAAAACCTTGTAATCGCCCGCCCGCTAAAATTATGCGTGCTTTCTCGCTACGCTCGGCTCATTGCGATAACACTGTTTCAAATAACACGTCGTAAGTAATTTGTTTGTGGGTACACCTAAAATCTGTTTCCATGGTACGAAAGATGACAGTTTGATACAGAAATTGATACCAAATTCAATCGTCGTATAACAATTAATTCGGTCGTTTGAAGCCTTATTATTATTATTATTATTATTATTATTATTATTATTATTATTATTATTATTATTATTATTATTTATTTATCGTCATCAAACAGGTTACATAGAAACATACATGTTATACTGTGTACAAATGTCTAATGAGGAGAGGATGCAGGAAGCGAAACCACGTTCCATCCACTTTGCTGAGTGTCCTGCATCCTTTATAACGTTAAACTAAAGTAAAGTTACATTTAAGTTATAATACAAAGTTGCGTATAGTTACTAGGAGTGAGCATAAAGAGATGCGTGGACTTGGTATAGCGCATGCTATTAGCGGGCGGGCGACTACAAGGTTTTGTTTCCATCATCAAAAAAACCTCGCATATGTCAAAATCGACAAGAACAACTACTCACAATAATCACATTGATTCACAGATTACGCCGATGTCACTCATTTGGAAATTGGGCTACAATAGTCAACACGCGTACGATTTTTTTTGTTAGACCAAACAGTTTAATAGTATCAGATACAAAAACAAGTAAAAAATACATTTTTAAATAGGTTTAATGTGGTCGCATTTATTGAAGTTTAAACTCGGGGATCTGAAACGCGTACAGGTGGCTGTGACGCAATGATTCAGTAGACGTGGCGTAACAGACCAATCGCTGAGGCGGTGAGCGTACCCATACACAAACCATGACGTCAAATCCACTCTACATGGAGGCGGCTCGTTTTTCGCGCCCTTTTATTTATCGTTACCAAACCAATTATATTGAGGCATAGACTGATCCGTTTTTCAAAATTCAAAGACACAAAATTATTAAATTAGAGACAAGGTATTTAAAAATCGATTAAAATTTTCATACGCGTGTTCCCTATTGAGTGACTTACGAGACGTGGAGGTGAGACGTTGTTTCTCGCGTTCAATTGTAATGGGGATATCAGCCACACGATCGAACCCCTATCGATCTACGTCACAGACAAAACGAAACCTGCGCTGTAGGACGAACGAAGCCTCGCTGAGCGGTGGGACTTTTTCATTCGACTTACGTAAAAGCGTCAGCGTCTAATGACTCGATATATATGTTTGGATTTAGTGGGCCTTTAAGTTTGCGGCTGCCAACATTAATTTTGTATGCAACATTTTATACTATTATAATTTACAATTTTAAGAATATATTTTACTTAACATTACAAAAATTATACGGTTTTTGTTGTCGCTTACTAGTGAAACGTTGAATACAGAAAATGTTTTGTTGAATGAATGAATACTCGACTAAAGTTTATTCGAGCTTGAAATAAATTCCAAATATGGTATCTCATTTCAAATCCTGAAACCTTATGTGACAATTCGATTTGTTATCACCTGGATAAGAGAGCTTGAAATCAAACGGACTCGAGTCATCGCGACTACATCCAGTTATGTTGTTCAATGCAGTTAGCTCCTAGCTGGCTGGCTGGATCCATATCACCGAGCTTTTACATCACAAGTTATTAGTGTACTTAAAAGCTATTTTGTTAAGGTTTTTGTATATTTGAAAATAATGCGTATGGATGGTTCTGACAGCTGACAACTGGCTCATGTATGCGGGTTTGATTGATTACCGAATTCGCTGTCGATGTCGCTTACATTTACAGTTTTCGAATCACGTTATACGATGTTTCGTTAAGGCCGAAGCAACATCAGGTTCATATAGAGGTGTAGGCGTATTTGGGGAATCAACAAAAAGCTACGGATTAGAGCTGCAGCTTGCAATAAAGGCGATGCAAGGTATTATGTTTGTAGGACGGTCTATAAAAATTATGTTGCAAATAAAGGCCTAATAATAAAATACGATGGCAATCGTGCAAGAAATGCGTATGGGCCAATATTGCATTGTCCTTGTTCACAGTAAGTTCATGCAAAGGCGTAATATTATTTCAACAAATCAGATAACTTTTGTCATATAGAGTGAAATAAAGTCAAACACAAAATAAATGAATGATGCAGGGATGTTTTCTAACCCCATTGATGTGCAATTGATCCAAGAGAGAAAGAGAGAAAACTAGACTCGTGTGTATACAAAACTTGTGTGCTATGATATGCAGAGAGCAATGGGGTACTGGAAAAAGAAAAAGAATACATTTACAGATTTCTTTGAGAACATTATTCTGAAAAAGGAAAAACATATAAAGGTGGGAATTGGTAGATAACACACGGAATTGTTTGTTACAACAAGTGAGGCAGAATGATATTACTACACATGGATGAAAACACGTAGGAATTAGAATAAGAAAATATCGGAGTGCTTCTGTCCCAACAAAAACCGTTGGTGACATCGAGAAATGTAAATTGTGAGATGAAGTAGGCAAAACAAGAAGAAACATAATTACGTAACATTGTAATGTAAATACATAAAGTGAGATGTGGTGCTACGGTCATGCGATAGATACTATATAATAATATACAGCCTCAAATTAGAAAAACTAGAGCAAAAGACACGTTAAGTAAAACACTTCCATTAGTTGGAGTCATTTTGAAGGGCGAATAAGTATTTAGCACAAAAATGGAAGTAACATACAGAAGATAATATGGAAAAGATTGAAATACTTCGAACAGTCCGAGTCCGTTTTCTTCAAATGTGTCACCAGTGGACTTAGCTCGCTTTCTCGTGTATCATTTACTGGTGCTACAAACATAACATACCCCTACACTGAGGATGAATCAGTTATGTATGTTGATCAGATACCTACTTTGCATTCCATTCATTAAAAGCGCCATATTTCAGAACAATATTCTAATTCTTGTGAAAATCTGAGCTCAAGCTAAAACAAATTGCAAAGCAAAATGTGTAAGCCAATTTGATACACATGCATTTCAACTATTAACTATTGTTTCTTAACGATGTTATCATGTCACTTTTTAGAAACGAGCTAATGAAAAACGCAATACTTGGCATGAGTGAAACTTGCTGGTTTGATTTGACTGAAAAAGTATAACTGACTCGCAAAAGTGAGCGTGGGTTGGGCGCTAAAGACAATGGTGCCAGGATAGAATACCTCGTTTGATACCGCCGAACACCATACGGAATATATACGACCGATACTATTCCTGAGCCAGCAAGTGACTCAAAGGGAGAAGATTACTCGGGCTAATACTCATAAGCTGGCTCACGTCTATATGTCCGTGCAAACAAAGCTTACAGCACATGTCACAAGCCTACACTTACTGCTATGCATATATATTATTATACAGTGGTTCAAGTATGAGCCGGTATGCAAAGATAGCGGCGGTATGCCATACCGGCACTAACCGTCATCATGTGCATTGATTATTTTATTCTCTGATGCAATTTGGACCCTACATAGATAAGCACAGAAACGCTGTTTCACTTTAGATACCTTAGTTTTACACGTGAATATCCAAAAAGGTATTATCCATAACCCCCAGGTTTCTTCTCAGATGCTGTGAAGGCTGTCTTGAGGAGAAATATATTCTGAAAAAGGTTTGGGGACTCATGTGACTGGGGCTCTTCCCCAGGCCCCTTATGGGCCGCGTGCGTGTCCGTCCGGCATGCACCATACCGGTACTATTTTCAGTCTACTTGAACCACAAGAAAGACAAATCAAGTCGGTCTACGTTGGTAACAGATCTTACACTAATAACCACATAGCTAGGAAATCTGTAACCCTCGTATTTCTATAATATCTTTCTATGTTGTTAAAGTAATACGTTAAAATGCATACTCTGCACATTGTTTAAGAGAATACACCGCAAATATCACCGGACAAGAACTCATCTCATGCCCAACGCTAGACCTACAAACAGTGGTGGCTTGATTGCTATAAGTACTCCCAACTCTTGAATGTGAAACAAAGCCAGACCTGGTGTCGACAAATGAAAAGTCATCGAGATATGATTAAGTTCTAGAGATCGATAAATGGCAAGTCATCAATGTATAATAAAGTTCTATAGATCGACAAATGGAAAGTCATCAAGATATGATCAAGTTATATAGATCTAATAGACGGTAGAAGGTTCTTCACACTAGTTGGAATGACATAGTAAACTAAATATTACTCAGCAATTAGCTAATGGCTTTACAGACGGGTAAACACATAATGAAATCGCTATATAGTGGTGTTCATTTGTCTGCCCCTATTAATGGCAATTTACCCCAACGAGCAACGAGCATCTACTTATGATCGCCAGCAGTTGATTAATGATTGCATGCTATAGGGTTGTGTTTTGATCATCACATGAACTATTTGTGATACTCATTTTCCAACAATCTTACACATTTGATTCGGTTGAAGAGTAAATTATGTGGCATTTATACAATTACTTCTATAATTACCAGAAACCAATCACTAACTTTAAAGTTTCAATCTAATAGCTATTTATGTGGTATTCGTGTAGGTAAGTACGTGCGGTCGTGTGCGTACGATGGGAGAGGCGTGAGGAGAGGGTGCGTGGCCAGAACTTGTAGATCATGTACGCACAACCTGAATATCAATGTCAGCTGTGTAGTTTTTATCCTGATATCTATATTGTGACCCCAAAGCTATCAATACTCTCTTCGGTATCGAGTGAGTATTTATAGTTCGTAGTTTGTCAACCATTTAAAGTTCGTAGTTTTTCAACCTGAGGCAAGTCAGAGTTGCTTTGCAAATCAAGAGTACCGACCAAGTTAATTACACAACTCATGAGAAAATAAGCAAGGAAGTACAAGCTAACATTTCCATTAACGAATGTCAATAGAAACACACTTCCACGTTCCACTCGGCACTCACGCCGCGACCAAACTTGTAATTGACATTGACTAAATGTTTCAAGCAAATGTTGCGATCAACACTGTACATTATAATTACAAACTAAAACATGACACACATTCATGCTAAAGCAGTGGTATACGTATG
Organism: Isoperla grammatica; assembly: GCA_945910005.1. Classification (NCBI taxonomy): domain Eukaryota; kingdom Metazoa; phylum Arthropoda; class Insecta; order Plecoptera; family Perlodidae; genus Isoperla; species Isoperla grammatica. The sequence continues at coordinate 22,574,390 of OX246746.1, forward strand.
TTACCAAGTTCGGAAACATCAAACCATTCAGGACTCAGGAGTATAATGCTAGCACCATACTTTCCACATTGAAGTCATTAATCTACGACACATTGTAGATACGTTATCAAATGACATTATGAAAGCTATATATACATGCATATGTTTAAAGGAATGTATTTTTTCCTTTGAACAGTTTTCTGGGTTTGTGACTTAGTTTTCATTAACATTCTTTTCATAATCTACCTCTAATTTCTGCAGAGAAAAAAGGAGAACACCTAGGATTGGTGCTGGCACAAATTAAAGTAAGTACTTACTTCCTTCCAGTATAAATGACAGAAATTACATTATCTTTCTAGACAACTACCGAGTAGTGTGTTTGAAAAACAGGATTATTGATACATTTCTAGGAGCCTGAGCAACTGTTTAAGAAACAGATATCTGAAGCTACTAAACGAACTATGCCATTGTTAAATAATTAAGTTTGGGTAACACGTGCGAACTTATAAAGCGTTTATACCGACAGTCTTAGAGAGTACTGCCTCAAGAGTTGTAACTGGTCCATCCCTTAAAGAAATCAACAAATATCTTTTTTATATTACACAAATTACTAAATGTTTATTGATGAGCTCATTATCCATCATCCAATGCAATAAAAGTGGCATTGGAACATGTAAAGATATACTGGTCACTCTTTCATAACAATAATCTATTTATAAATTAGGTAACTGAAAGAACGTCGATAGTTACGCAAAGTAATTCTTCCACTTAGCATGGATGTAGCCCCTTTCCAGTAATTAATTATACTGGCTTAAATACAGTAGCAATTTCTTACCCCATGTTACAAAAACTTGGATCAGGCCACCCATGAATTCCACTGCAGGGCTTCAAGCAAAACCTCAATGCCCAAAGTTACTTATACCTCGTATAGCCAGCTTTGATCTGGACTTGCAACATTGTTAATTATTTTGATACCTTTTATGTGTGAACAATATTTAAAAATAATGCTAAACCTTTTTCACAGATATTCATAAACGACAGATAGATTTCTACAATTCCATAATACATTATACATTAAACACTGGAACCCATTGTACTTCACGTGGTGTGTAGACGTATGCAAATGCAGTATAGGGTTATTCTGTATGATTTGGATGAACTTTCAGTCAATAAACTCGTCTCACAGTTCTAAGTAAGATGTCTTGTTTGTGTAGATAGCCGTACAACTCCCTAGAAAGCTTACACGAGAATATATTACGAAACAAGCATTTGGAATAATTTGCTCTTCTAATAGCATATTTGTTTTATGTAGATGCTGAGTCGCACTAGAATATACGTCTTACTACTATCATTAAAATGAGTCCTAGTGCAGATCAGGCATGTGCAATGGGTTGCTGGTAAACGCTGCACCATCACAAGTACACAGGTGTAAATCATACGAACCAGATATAACCCCGTCACCACCATCAGTCAGGAAGAAGAGGACAGGGCTTGGACAAATGATCACATAACTACACATCATTATATTATTTATTTACCATAGTGTTAACCATCATCAGTGTACAAAAATGTATAAAAAGTAGCACAGAAATGTTTTATAGTGGTCCACAAAAAACATTGTTGGAATTATTTTCCCAAATAATAAAAGCAACACTAATACATCAAAAGTGAAAACCGTTTTTTTATATCCTAGTTTTTTTTTGTTTTTTTTTTACAATTTCCTGAGCGATTTTCCAACTCTGTGAATAGATTTTTCGTAATCCAATTTCATGTTCTGGCATTTCAATTTTCAACCACTATGAATACATACATAGGATCTAGCTGCTACATTTCTTGCACACCGGGTACTTTACATTGTCTACCCACGTATAACAATGTTACACCCTGTTATATGTTTTTCTTTCATTACGTTCGCGGCTCTTAGTATGCCAAACGGAGCGTTCGAAACATTGCTACTATTAAGCAAACTGTATTTTCAAAGAATGGGCCTAACACTCTTTAAATTCAGCATGGAGCTAAATTGCAGCAATAAATGTGTCACGGTAGTCTTTTCGTTTTCTTTATGTTACTAGATATCGCATTTGCTACAGCCGCGACAACACGGCGCCAACACACACATATCTTCTTTTGTTGCACAAGTTAAATATTTCACCGTTTTGGATGTCCAACTCAAGTTAAAAATATCGTGATGTCCTCTATTAAATATTTTACGTCCTCAATAAATTCCGCTGAGGTGGCCTCGCGGGGCTTAGAAGCCGGATAATGTTGAGCAAAGTGTCCCCTCAAAGCTCCCTAAGCCCTCACTTGATATCGACAGACTAGCTGGCATGCAGCTCCAAAACAACTACTTCGAAGACCATTTTGTACAGTCTGATAAACAAACATCTGCACGGGATGGACACAGTTCTTACGCCTGCAACTCTGTTCTACTCCTTTCTAAGGTATAGGAATGACAAACTATTAGAAAGTACAACTCTGATTGCTTTCGTACAGTGTGATTGGGAATGGGACGAGCAACAACTGTGATAAGGATCTATACGGACGCCTGAAGAACTCTTTTGTACAGTGGTCTAACAAGGGAGTGACAAAAGATAAGAAACTCAAATGGCGTTCGTACAGTGTGATTGGGAATGGGACGAGCAACAACTGTGATAAGGATCTATACGGACGCCTGAAGAACTCTTTTGTACAGTGGTCTAACAAGGGAGAGACAAAAGATAAGAAACTCAAATGGCGTTCGTACAGTGTGATTGGGAATGAGACGAGCAACAACTGTGATAGGGTATATACGGACAGCGCGCCTGAAGAACTCTTTTGTACAGTGGACTAACAAGGGAGTGACAAAAGATAAGAAACTCAAATGGCGTTCGTACAGTGTGATTGGGAATGAGACGAGCAACAACTGTGATAAGGATCTATACGGACGCCTGAAGAACTCTTTTGTACAGTGGTCTAACAAGGGAGTGACAAAAGATAAGAAACTCAAATGGCGTTCGTACAGTGTGATTGGGAATGAGACGAGCAACAACTGTGATAAGGATCTATACGGACGCCTGAAGAACTCTTTTGTACAGTGGACTAACAAGGGAGTGACAAAAGATAAGAAACTCAAATGGCGTTCGTACAGTGTGATTGGGAATGAGACGAGCAACAACTGTGATAAGGATCCATACGGACAGCGCGCCTAAAGAACTCTTTTGTACAGTGGACTAACAAGGGAGTGACAAAAGATAAGAAACTCAAATGGCGTTCGTACAGTGTGATTGGGAATGGGACGAGCAACAACTGTGATAAGGATCCATACGGACAGCGCGCCTGAAGAACTCTTTTGTACAGTGGACTAACAAGGGAGTGACTAGCAGCAAATGACACGAATGCACATAAAACCATTGGTTACGAGGTAATATACGGAAAAAACATAAGCTTTAACTGCGGGGGCAGTTTGTACAATGGTGTGAGTGGCAGAGATTAAGAATAGCCAAAGCTCCGAGATCAGGAAATAGAAGTCAGTAACTCTAAAAAAAACTTTCTTTCAGCGAGGAAGTCTTTTGTGTAGCGCGATTCAATGGGGGAGATAAGAGGGAGACCAATAGCTTCGGGGTACAACTCTCAAATATAGGTAACACGTGACACGTGACGAAGGCAAGGCTCGATCATTTATTGACGTTACGTGAAATAGGTAACGTAAAACGCGATGAAATATGTTTCTCTTCGATTGCTGGAAGTCATTTAATCAAAATGAAATGTAGAATAAGAGCTCGATCTAGATATAAACGGTGGTTAAAGTCAGCCGCAAGACCAACGGGGACGGAAATGAATATCAAATAAAAATATAAAAGTTCCCTCTGGAATCAATAGAAACCCGTATTACTAAGAAAATACAATTTCTTTATGATCATATTCCCTAGCAAGACTAACGAACCAGTTATGTTTCTGTCTTTCCTTTATGAATCCACGTACTTGCAGCTTCTCATGGAGAAACCATCACTCAGGAACGCATTCAGATTTGAAGGAAGTTAATCATATATTATGGAGAAGCAACATGCGGGCTATTGGTTCCACCATTTAGAGCATTGACTATTAAATCAGTGCAACATCAACGTTATTTAATAAAATCTTGAGAATGCTACACAATATCAAAACAATGATTAATAACCAGAATAAAGTTGCATAAGAACTAAAAATGGGCCTTAACGCAATTTCAAATTTTGTAATCATTAGCGTTGTCATTTTGTATACTAGTTCATTATCTATTATTTAATTGAGTTCCAAAACAACAAACGTAAGGAATGAATAGTGAAGATGTATAAATAATTGAGAGTGTAGAAGAGATATGATGAATTTTATGGCTTAATACGTAGCGGTGTAGGTAATAAATTGTCTTGCAACGACGACGTACTTCTTATACATGTCTACCAATATCAGTCTAGCACGACCAAGGACAAGGTTTTGACGACTGGCGTCTAGCACGACCAAGGACAAGGTTTTGACGACTGGCTTAGGAATACTGATAAACTAACTATAATATTTACAAACGTCTACATAAAATTATCTTATCCATATATCAATCTGTTTTTCGTAGCCCACCGCTGATAATTTATCTTTTGATTGTTAAATCAATACGAAAATCGTCTGAACATACATTTTTCTAATTATTTTCAAATGAACGTTAATTTTATTCTAACACGAATCTAATCCAAGTTTTTCCGCCACAAACAACACGCGAGTGTTGATAAACGATAAATAATGAGGGTTCACTTTTTGCGAGTGAACTTACTTTATAACGAAGCAAAGCGTGGAATTATATTTTAATCAATTATTCCCCTGAAGCGACGTCTCTATTAGAATTGATTTCAACAATATTGACAACGTTTCGGGATTAACATTGAAGCGTTATTTTCATCCTTCATTTGATAAAAGATAACATTATGTCCAGCCACCCTGCTGAGCCTCCGATGAATGTCGGTTAAAATGATTTAAAATTATCAAAAAGTATAAACCAAAGTACGTTATCCCTTAGAGCGAATCTAGTGATCTTTCTTATAAATGTATTCATGTTCCAATAAGTATTTCCATTTTTTAAATGTTCCATTTAATTGTGAAAGGTTCGTTACAAGAACAAATCACAACAGTTAGAACACTTAAATATTGGTTGGAGCAAAAAAAAATTCAATGGGGAGAGAACATATTTTGCTTTTTACCTTTTTACAATTTTCAGCGTTTAAAGCCATCTTAACCGAAATAAATCAGGGGGGGGGGGGGTTCAGAATAGGTGGACATATACAGCCTTAATTCTATGTCGTTAAGTCGGCGTCTCATAACACGTTGTTATTTAATGAACGAAATCATAGATATAAAGAAACAAAAGCTGACATTTTAGGAGACGACACTAAAAAAATATCCTACAAACAGCATGATTTAATCAAAACAATTGAATTAAGATAAATTGTTACCATCCCGAATGAAATGTACATCCCTTCATGCGTGATGTAGCGTGGGTGGCCATCGATATACTGTACAACGCATGTACGCACCTACGACACGCATTAAAAAGCTAAAACTAAATAGGGCATCAGTTTCGTAATTAAACGGGGTAAACACAAGACAATGCGGGAGTTGAACACTTCCCTCGTCACGCATTGTTTGAATGCATCCATTTGTTAGTGAGACTCGATCCGTGTGACGTCAAAGGTACGACATAAAGCGGTAGTCTTACAACGACTGATTGAAAGAGACTTCAAGGCGGACGGGTACATTAGTATAAAAATCGCGCGCAATTTCCGTTCACAAAATGTACCTCAATAATGCTACATTTCATCGAACAAGGAAGAACGCGACCCCTCTGATTTTGTATTCACCAAACACTGTATCATATACATTTCTAATATTGCAATCAACTGCCATCCGCTTTCCCACAAAACACCTTCGCCCGGAACCTCAGTCCACACCGTATAGCTCCAAACACTTTCATCCAAGCGGGTCAACTATACTCTAATTGCCACATTCATGTCATGCTCACTCCCGGGTGGAGCTCCGCTAGATATTCACACGTATGTGTATCTGTATCTTGTGGCTTAAGCCGTCTTGTCTCTTAAGAACCGGCCGCATTTGCATGCTTTCAAATCAAATCAATTCGAGTGGCAAGCCTGCTTGCCTGCATGGCTATTGGCTGTGGACATGCTATGCGATGCAATTTGTTACCATTCGAAATAGTCTAGACTTTGGAACGTCAGCCATTAGTTACGTTTATTACGTTTTTAAAAATAAATCAATGCCCATCCTCCTTAGCCAAGACATCCGCTGGGCTCCCGGATCGGAATTTCCTTATTGAGAAAAACGCTGCCAACACTTTGCTTTATGGGAGACAGGTCATGGGTTCAATACCACTCGCGTACGCCTAACTAGAGTTGCTGGGGACATCGGGTAGGATGACATTGGCCCCCCCCCAGACCACCCTTCCTTTGTCCTACAATGTATATTGTTGACAAGACACTGTTACGAAAATGATAAAACTTCAAAAGCTAGTTGCGGAAATAGGTACTTCCACCAACTAGAGTGAACTAATGATTGTGTAAATCCACACCAGAAGATTATTGTAGGGATGGTAGCGAGAACCTCATTCATTGGACACAAAAACTAACTTATTGTAATTACGAATTATTTTAAATTGTTTCTTTAAGCTCTGTAGTGAATTAATTACAGTCTGCGAGCTAGCTGATGGGCCACCAACTGCCTGGGACTTCTGAGCAGCTGCCCACCAGCTTCCAACGCTGTTCTGCAGCAACCATTGTTAAATGATCATTTGGTTTGTAGTAAAAGTGATTCGTTATTGGATTGGTGTCCCGTTCGGTTCGATAGGCATCTCACGTTTGTTTGTTCAGCGTATCAACGCTCCGCTACATCGAAACACCACTTCTAGGTGCTCAGCGAGAGGATTCAAGTGCGAAGTGCGTTTACCGAGGAAAACTGACATAAGTGTTTCAGAGCTATTATAGAGAACTGAATTCCAGAGCGAATTGCTGTAGGGCTCTGTTTTCTCAGCGGTAATTCCGTTTGACAGATTTTCTGTATTTCTGCTTGTTAAAATAAAGTGCAAAATAGGTTCGTCATTAAATGTGGGATTGGTGCAAAGTTGTACCCTAGATCAAATGTTCTGTTCTCTAGTTCAGAGAAAGATAAAAAAATCCGCATACCACGCAAGAGCCAACAGTTTAAAATAGGGAACAAACTGAACAGCAAGTTGATAATATTTATAGAGAGAGAGGAAAAGAGAAACCTGCATCTCCACGGGTAAACGGATACATGCGGGTTGCGCATTACAACTTGTGTTTGTAACAGTGATGGGTTAAAAGGGCAAAACATATGAGAACACCTTTAAACAAAAATATGTTATGTATGTAGAAATGAAATATTTTCAGGCGGAGTGTACATCTCAAAACAAATGTTATGTAAATTGAATAACGTGTATGAATCCCTTATAATACTGATTTACTATGAAACTGCAATGTCTCCTCTAAAGATCGTGAAATCCCCTTGTCATTGAAATAACCTCTTTGATGTCTAGCTTCGTTTGCAGCAAAGCCTGGATTACTACAAATGTTTGCGTTCTCTCTGAGTAGCAGAAAGAGAGGGGTTGCTGAAACCTACACGGTTGTGTACTTTATAAGAATCAAGCACCACCACTTGGAAAATCATAAACCTCTATCTGAAACCGTTTTGGAATGATCGCTAAACCACAGAGCAGTACTAGACGTTACGTAGGAGATTAAAAGTATGAAGTACAGAACACCGACGGTTCGGCTTGTAAGTACAAGTACACTTTAGGAATCATGAACTGAATAAAAGTTTCACCGTTTACTGCTTAGAGTAGTCTTTTCGAAACCAAAGTTAATTAATAGTTAGTACAGATCTACGCCGCCAACTTGGCTTTCTGTTGTGGCCCTTCTGAGTATGAACGGTTGAAATACCTCGTGATAGCCTCAAAGTGGGCTGAGGTCCGCGATAAGAACAGTAATGTAAGCTAAGTTATACACGGGGTGTCTGCTTTGCTGTAATAAGGTGAAATTTGGCTGTTCTCTTACTAACCAATTCCTGGGAACAAGGTAATCGTCTTCTGACACGAATGAGGATTATAATGAACAAATCTCTGTAGGAAATTGTGAATGTATAAATTATTATTGACGTTTACAGTGGAAGGCGTGCTGCCAGATGTTAGAAGTGATACAGTCACAGTTTATAGAGTTGCTTCTGGTCTCAGTATCTATCTCACAAAGACAGATGTGTTTAGGCTCAAAGGAGCTCGAAAACTCTGAATGCGAAATTAGATGCTTAAACTAACCCACTTTACAAAATTGATTCAATAGATTTTCAAACATTACCAACAAGGAATCAAGAGCATTGAACAATACACCCAATAAGATTTTCATTACGAGAGTAGGTCCTGTTCGAAGGAATGCGTGAATGCCTAATCAATCCAAAGATTTATTCTTGCTTCTTTTCCAGGGAAAGACGTTATGTGGAGTCAAAGGGGAAATTCTGGTACCTAGGATTTATGATTCTCCCTCTGGGGGGCCGGTGGCTTGGGGCCCAGGCATTACTACTGCTCCGGGGCCTCTTGGCCTATTCATCACAGTGCGGACACAACACAACTCGAAACACGTACACGACTCACAACAGAAAACTTCAGACGGCAGTCTTACAAATGGTGAAATTAGCTGGCCAAACATTACTTTGAAGTAGACAAAATTGCAGCGCAATGATTGCGCGACAAATTGTGTGATGTGTGTGAAGCGAGGAGAGCTTTGACTAATGAGGTACACTAGATTGGAATCAGGTCTGGCCGGCCCACAGTAAGGACAATTTATTCGAAGGGGGGGTTTACCGCGCAGGACAGTTTGTATACCCCTAGGGACCCCGCGGCCTAAGAGAAAAGTGGACACGTCGAAAGAGTTCCACATTGCTAGTGTACTCATGCAAAGGATAAACACAAAAAGTAGATGTTTGTAGAAAACATGAAAAGCACAGCATGGGTACACAATTCTGCGAAATGAGGGTAAATAGTCAGTGTGCATAGCAGACTGATGTTTCTTTGAATCTTGTGTCCATACAGGGACAGGCATCGAGGCGCACGCGCACACACAGTTAGTTTGCCGAGGGTTGTGGACTGTCAGCACATTTATACTAGGAGTACGGGTATATACGAATTACACCGGAAAATGGTAATAAATCTTTAACACATTTCTACCGCGGTGAATATGAATGTTTGAATGTTGACTGCGCGGCGTTCAATGCCCGCATTTTCCATCCCTATCATCAGATATTCTTTACGTTTTACCACCGTGTTGATTAGGCCTATTTAATATTGCAAGTTGAAGAAGTTGGATCTTACGTACAGAAGAAAGCTCACAGATATTCATATTTATACATCACCGAACTCAATTTCAACTATTAGAAATTCTTCATTAAGCGTAGGTTACACATAATAGCGTTTTCACTTCACCAAGTCTTGACATAGCTAGGAAATGTAATTGTTTTAACATATACAGGGCTAAGGCCTCACAGAATTACAATAATTCATTGAAAAACAAAAGTTGAAACAGCAAAGCACATATAATACAAATCTGTAGCCTGAACAGCTTGTAGGCCATAATCACTCATCGCTATTTTATGCTTGTACAATCAATACAGCATCATTACGCCTGTAACACATGGGTAGGCCAAACCATTGGCAGATATCAAAAGTAATTGTCATCTTTCGAACAATACTGTCTTGAAATGTTAGCTGTTTGTTGATTGAACAGGCAAGTATCTAGATATACATCGCAGCAATGGTTTACCACGTATCTTAGGCAGTAAGTGACGCCCTATTTTGCTACATGGAAGCTATCCGCATCAAACTGATTGCAAGGTCAGAATTATAGCAATAACTGTAGACAAAAATGTAATCTTCCCATAAATTCAGCTATAGGTAACAAAATTGAACTAGAGTTTAATGTGGTGTACAAGACTGAATGAACACAAGTAGTAGGGTTAAACATACACCCATATATCTATAAATGTTTTTCAAGAACACTCTTGTCGTGGATGTTATGTGAAATCCGGAAATAAAAAAAACCAACCCCTACTGGGTCCCGGACGGTCCCGGTGGTCTAGGGGTTATGGCGCCCACCCGGCAAGTGGGAGACCTGGGTTCGATTCCCAGTCGGGGCTGTTTTTTTTATTTCTGGATTTCACGATACACCCATATGTTCTGACCTGCGCACGGCAGATGGGCAAGTTGCACGGAGTTGTAACACATAGCGATCAGGGGCAAATACTATAAGTTTCATATTGGCCTACGCTGAACTGTCTACTGGATTATTTCACTGCCTTGGATAAATAAAACACAAGTTACACTGGATGCATGATCTAACAATATTTCTAGTTACGAGAGATATTATTAGATCATGCACTGGATGCGAGCTACCGCCGCAGAAAAGGCCACTCATCCAAAACACCAGAAGATATACTTCATCGTCCATTATCTTAATATACATAGAAGCCACAAGCCTGTTGAAATGTTTGAAAAATATTTTCTGTAATCACGTTTGAAGCAACACCATCTTTAACTATTTGGCTGTGGTCATTCGTCCCATAAGCAAAGTTGCTTTTGTCGCACGTAATACGAAAATAAGCTACACTTTTTGCACGTCTTGATGCCGCAACGGTAACTACCACTTGCCGCACTCTTACCGTCCCCTTTGCCTTTGCAGTACTTTAGTCCACAGGGGTACCAACTGATGCACATTTCTAGCTGGCACGTGCACGGCGTCCAAAGGTCGGCAGTCTCCAGACAGCGGTTGGTACTTCTGGAGGACATGTCTTCGATAGAGTTTGTAGCGGGGAGTCTGAGATGGGGGGCCGCGGGGGACGGCGGGAAGCGAGAGGTGGCCCCTAGCAGCGCCGACAGCGAGGCCCCTGAAACAAGCAACATAACTTGTAGCCAGATAGCGGGGCACGATGAGAGGTGGCCCCCAGCAGCGCCGACAGCGAGGCCCCTGAAACAAGCAACATAACTTGTAGCCAAGATAGCGGGGCACGATGAGAGGTGGCCCCCAGCAGCGCCGACAGCGAGGCCCCTGAAACAAGCAACATAACTTGTAGCCAGATAGCGGGGCACGATGAGAGGTGGCCCCTAGCAGCGCCGACAGCGAGGCCCCTGAAACAAGCAACATAACTTGTAGCCAGGTAGCGGGGCACGATGAGAGGTGGCCCCTAGCAGCGCCGACAGCGAGGCCCCTGAAACAAGCAACATGTAACTATATAGCGTTCTATAACTTGTAGCCTTGACATTCATCAGTGTCCTTATTTCAGAACAGCTTTAGGCGGTTGTAGTCAGTTGTAAAATTGCGCCCCCTATTTCGTAACCCACGCACAAGTTGCAACCGTTTGCAAGGTACGTGCTGGAATGAGGTGGGCCCTCACAAGGTGGTCACAAGGGGGCCTTTACGGATTGATTTGAATACAAAAGTTACGTGAGCTTTAGTTAGTTCTTTCGACAAGTAGGCTATGTCTGCGATGTGAAGGTCAACTGACCAGGGGTGGTGGAGGAGATGGTCACCACCCAAAACAAGCCCGGGATTTAAGGAGACGCCTGTCTTACAATGCGGGTGTTGTAACCGTGTTTTCGGTACATTCAGTACAAGGAAACGACTAATTTACACACATATTTTTTGAAAGAGACGAAAGCATCAGTGTTTTAAACCCCTAAAAAAACGATTTCTATTCACTAAAGCGATGTGATATTCAGATACTATTTTACGTGTCCGCGTATCTATATGGGAAGTTTTCTGCTAACGTACAAATAAACAAACATAAATAAACAGAGAACTACCATAAGGATAAGGTTTAAACAAATAATAAAAAGAAACACATCTAAATTCTTTGGGAAAAACACAAAATTAGCAACAGCTTGCGTTAGGAATCATTTGGCCTAGTTATAAATGTCACTATCTAAAAATAGCACGGCCAACGTGTCGTTTTAGTGTTTGAGATTTGTATAAAAGGTTCATTAGTATATGAGCATATGAGCGCCAACGGTGTCTATTCATTCTACACGTTATTTGTGTCAAGCAATAAGAAACACGGGGCTCATCTTGTGGCAAGAAACAAACCAAAACGTCTCATTCTAGCTCTGACCTATATATGACTATCACTACGTTTATCAAGCAGACTGGGTTCGGACTGACTTCACTACGCACAGAGTTCGGAACCCGTTTAGCAAGCATATTTCAATCCGGACTCTTCCTATTCAACCCTATCCCAGTCCTATTAAACTGGGCTAGATCGGCTTCTTAACAGAACTGAAGTAAGCTCGAGCTGAGTTGTTTATCAGTCGAACTCGGTGCGCACTAAACTCGGCTCGCACCGCCAAGTGCGAGCCCAAAACTTAGTGAGTATCACGAACCGACGAATGGAACTAATTCTTCTGTCGACACCCATACAGCAAACCTATGCTCTAAATATAATCGAATAAAATACGTTTATTTCTCTGGGTTATATTAACGTTAAAGAGTTATTTTGTTAGTTGTGAAAGAACTGATAACACTATCTGCTGAACCGCCTCTTTGTTAGCAACCATATTGCCACAATAAGCTGCACATTCTGCTCGTTGTTCACTAAAGTCAAGAATCAAAGCTGTTATAATATGCTGTTGTAAGTATATGAACCAGTCTCAACGTTGCTACATATTACCGAAGGTCCGTCAATCCCCTACCGGAGGTTATAAGTTAACGTCAACGTGAGTTCGACGAGCCTTCACCTTCACCAGGGGTTTATGGACATCGAATATTACCTGTCATCATGTATGCCTTTGGTTACTCTTAAGACTAAACATATATTCCTCAACTAAATGATCATGATTTTCATCTTTAAATCACCAGGTAGGCTATAAATGTACTTTGCTTTAAAAGTAACGACTTGGCTAAAGTGTCCCGAATATGAATCCGCGCACAAAGAAAGCTGGTTAACTTCGCTGGCTACTGAACTACGTCATGAATGTTACCATGCTTTCAAGTGCAGCTATATGCACAATAGAAGCAGGTTCCAACTTGCCAGCATTCCGTTTACCTCAATGAAATAAACCCTATTCCCGCGCCGACTACCAGTAATGCTGGGTTTACACACCGTAATAAGGCTTAAGATTTAAGATTCTAATATTTTGTTCTAAGGATAGTATTTTCCAAACTGATTTACTAGGATCGCTACCATTGGCCGGATTTATAAAAGCTCGTCTCTCATTGGCTGGGCTAAGAATTTTAGGTACAAGAGCTAACAAGTTGGAATAGTTTCAACTTTCGTCCTAGCCCTTAAATCTTAGGAAGTTATGTGAACGCCATTATGCTACTGCCTTGATTCAACTTCGTTAAACCTTAGACCTTACACCTTATTACGGTGTGTAAACCGGGCTTAAGCTTTCTTTGTGCGCGCATCCTAAAATCCCGAGGTTGTCAGTGTCGGAACTAACCGCAATGAGTTAGGCTACCTATCCCGGCGGCATAGTACATTCATGCATACAGTATGAATACTACCACCGAACCCATCTCTAACAGATCCAATAAATAACTGGCCCAGCCGATCGTCCATCTGCTAATGATGTTTCGTGCGCGCACACACACAGGTACACTCTTATATCTATTCAAATTTAATAACAACACAACTGTAACATCACGATAGATTAGCGCCGTAGTCTGCATGGCCGCCGGCAGATTAGAGCTAAATTTCCCCCACAAATATTTATGATTGATTATACATGAAAATATTATCGTAAATTAAAATATGACACGTTCCCCATTTTGATCTATTACCATTTTCCAAAGTGTGACAAATCTCAACAGATTACCCACCTTCTGTTAATTAAATGCGTGAGCTGTGAATCAATCAACTTTAATAAAGACAAAATGATGGCAATGTCGTGCGGTACGATACACATGCATTAAATTAAACTGTCACGATACTGATGTGTGCAATGCACGTGTTTCAGTAATCATACTTACACTCATGGAAGTCAAATAAAGGAGAGGTTTTACTGAATAGCTCATATTTGTTTGGTCAGTTTTAGTTTAGTATAAAGTATGGTGGCCGTGCAACTAAAAGGAATAACCGTGTAAAAACGAAATCGCGAAACCTCAATTTTCTATACAACTTGTTTGTAGGTAAAATCAAATCAGCGATCAAAGTTAATTTCGTGGGTTTCAAATAGTAAACTAATACGAGGACAATCGTTTTACCAACAGAACGAGTACACAGTGAATTTTCAACTAGAACGTTTTGTCTGAATAACAATCGTTTGAACAAAACACATTCGCACTTTGTTGGCAGGAGCAATTTACACAGTTTGTTTATTTGTTTGCTTGTTTGCTTGTTTGTTTGTTAGCTTGTTTGATAGAGAAACAAAAGGAATTTAATCGACAGATCTACGTCAAGTTGAACCGTTCAAGACAAGGTTAAGGTTCCATTTGAATGCGATGGGCTGCCAAGTATCTTCATCATAACCCATGGCCAGCCCTCGTTCCAGAACAGATTTAGGCGGTTGTAGCCAGTTGTAAAGTTGCACCCCCTATTCCGTAACCCGGGCGCACATTGCGACCGGTTGTAACTTACGTACTGGAATGAGAGCCATGATGCTGTGGCAGTACAGTGTGCCAACCTGACATTCCATGACATTAGTTATTAATATTATTAGTATTTAAGGTAATAGTTATCGGCAATTGGACATTTCACATTCCGGCAGTGATGACACATGTCTTTAGAATGAACTATACAGACAGTGCACGTGTGCCGATGCGTATGTGTTCAAATAAAAGTACCCTCAAATCGAACAGTGACCACACAAGTAATTAAATCCTAAAGATTGTGAAACGGGAAATATCAAGTGCATCAAGTGCGTAGCAAGGCTTCCAGCTCACGCGTGTGTGAACGCATTACGCAACTTTGCATAGCAACACCCGCCACAAACCAACGAAAAGCAGTTAACCCCCACCCCACTTCACACCGAAGATTCCAGAACGGACAAAGACACAAAGACAGTCGGCCAACAGTACCATCCGAGGACGGACGTGTCTGTCCGGAGCAGAGGCAAGTCTTCTCCAGGACCAGGCAGGAGCCTAGTCCACGGGTCCGCTCGTCATGCCTCAAATAGGCATCCACCGAATCAACAACAACAACAACTGCAACTACAACTAGAACTACAACAAACCGTAACGTATAACCGATCATGATCTAAAACTTAAAACTTATAAACAAAGATTTTACGAACTAAGAATTACGAACTATAAAGCGTGTGAAAGTGCATTTAACTATGATTACACCTGTAACAACGATCAAAACTTACGAACTATAATTAAAACTCAACAAAGAACTATACAAAGAATTCAAGAACTAAAGAACTTTAATAATAAAAAGTCAAACTGCCAGTAACCAACTGTAATTTCATACTTTGTAATTTCATATTTTGTATTCCATAATATATTAGTTTAAACAGTGTAATATTGTTGTATTTGCAACCTTGTTTCACTCCTAAAAATAGATCTTTTAAATTGAGAGGTCTATTACAATGCAGTAATTAACAACACATTATAATATCGTTTACGATTACGCATGTGTTCAACACAAATTAGTTGAAAAGCGTGAGAACTAAGACGTTTTGTTCTTATCTTTAAAATGGTATTCAAATGATTATCTCGGAATGATTTGAGGCGATAGATATACTTTCAAGATCTACAGATGTACTCATATCACAGAAGTGTTTGGATAAAATAAGACAATTTCAATAAT
Organism: Isoperla grammatica; assembly: GCA_945910005.1. NCBI lineage: Eukaryota > Metazoa > Arthropoda > Insecta > Plecoptera > Perlodidae > Isoperla > Isoperla grammatica. The sequence continues at coordinate 22,590,182 of OX246746.1, forward strand.
ATTTGAAACTATCTAATTTATTCCGAACGCGCACCTTTGAATCCTCGTTTTTTAAATATCGGTTGATCTTGATAATACTTGGCCCGCATCATTCCATAATATTGATGTTGGATGTCGTTTCAAAGAATCGAACAAAAAACCTTAAACTTTCACACTTCTCTAGCTATTTGTGTCCAATATTCCGCCGCGAGAGAAGACACTTCTATATTCCAACTGTGGCTATCTGCTCTGACAAAGTTGTACAACAGAGCTGGCATGTATGATGTAGACTATAGAAGAACCAAGCTTTGAGCATTCTTCTGATCCTTGGCTAGAGCTTGTACTGCATACGACATGTGACTACAGAATGAGGTCAGCTCACCATAACTCGTACTCAAAGCAAGTGGTCGTACTGCTCGTTATTGCGCATCTAGTTTGCAAAGTGTTGTGTGCATGGACAGATTAAAAGTCCGATAATACGGAGATGGAAACTAATCGAAACCTTGGTGATAATATCAACAGACAATATAATAGAGCACCCTTCTGCTAGTCTCTAGAATGTTTTCAGCCCTTTCCAGCTGCGATATTCCAATGGGAATCATAATAATGCACAGTATCTAGAACTTGTTTCGAATACCCAGTGCAGGAGATCATTTTGGAATCAACAAAAGGAGCAGCTTTGCAAGTGTGTTGTAAAACTGGTTCTGATTAACAAATCGGGTAATAGTAACTAATTTTGCACCTAATAACATTGACTGATTGCATGCAACTTTCAAACTGATTTTCCATGTAGAATCGTAGTTTCCTAGTTCTTAAATGTGAATCTTAAAAACCAAAGCGTTGTGAAATTTTGATAAATATTCAAAATGCAAAATTTCCAAAAATGGTTTAAATATTTCGGTAGAAATTTGGAAAATGTTGTATAAATCTTAGAAAAATACATTTATTTCTTCTACCATTCAAAAATATTTGTATAAACATAAATAATCGTTGCAGGAAATGGTTAAGATTTGTTTGCGAAAGCAAAAAATCCATACAGCCTAGATCCAAATCAACACTAGCCTTTTAGTGTTGAAATGCATTACGATGCTTTTGGTAAACAGTGCTCAAAAGACTTGTTTTTAAGAATATATTCCCAGCATTGTCATATTAAAGACTGAGGGCTGCAAACTATTCAACCAGCTGGGGTGAGGAAACATGAGCCAGAAACTTTGTTGTGTTTGTGCTGATACCGTTTTTATTTTATTCATAACATTTAGTTAATTAAAATTCAGGAGTAGGCCTAGAGGATTTCACTTGAATTGATTTGCTTTAGTTTGTTTACAATATTAATCTGTACCACTCGTCTTTTTTCGCTTTACTTTATGTATATATCTTGGACAGCCCGCGCACAAGCGGGCTGATCTTATATTATTGTGTTTTATTTGGTTAATTTGCTTATTTATTGTCGACACTGTATTTGTGTTATGTTTTTGTAGACGAGCACGAGATAAGAATAAAATGGTTCAATAATAAACCTAGATGAGAATGTATGCCGTAGAATAGAACTGAACACCACTATCCTAGCGATCGAAGACAACACACGGCATTCAATGACACAATACGATGCAATACATACACGAGGGCCATGTAGGTCATGCAGAGAAAAACAAAACTCCAGCAGCAGCAGCAGCAGTTGAATTGCTGCGTCCATTGTTCTGCTGAGGTGTAGTGGTTACACTATATTTTTTATTTTATTTTTATTTATTTTATTGTAATTAAGGCCAGTGTAGGGCACAATGCCCTCTTTAGCCTGATGAGTGATGATTGATGAATGATAATGAGGAAGAGAGGAGGGGAAGCCTGGTACCGGCACGTAGCCTACTCCTGTCGAAAAGTACCAAGGGGACCATCGGCTTTACGTCCCATCCGAAAGGACGGTGTAACTTTGACCAGTCATATAGGTTCCTCCACTAACCTGGACTGCCGAGCAGTTGACGAGAAGATCGAAGCTGTTACACAAGCTTTCGAACCCTCCAATCTGCTCTAACCAACGGTAACTAGTGTTTCAGAGGTGAGTGGTCACACATCCACCTCCTGACCTAGACCGAGGTTGCTTAACTTCGGTGTTCGTATGGGAACCGGCTAAGCGACCGCGGCTAAACCGTTGGCTGGTTACACTATAGGATACACTTAGTTGTTGAATATATCGACACACGGCGGAGCAGTAAATACATCCGGTGCAAGGATGGTCACGGTGTTCCGGGTGCCAATAGTTACGAGACAAGAATACATATAATTAATACTAGTAATATGTTGTAAGTGTATGTACGACAATAATAGCTGGTTAACCAAAATAAATAATAAACACGATCTAATCATATCTTACAAGTTAACTTGTGAATAAAAGTTATAGACCGCTAGGACTTAACCAAGGAATATATGGAATCGTTGTTCGAAACACTGATTAAAAGTGCAGATATTTTTAGTTTGACACAGTTTGAAGCTCCTGAAGCTATAGTTATTTATGCGACCAGCATAACAAATACGACTGATTATAAATAATACAATATGAAATGAATACATATGATATGACTGTCCGGTTGTCACGGGGAAGAGGGGTGGTCACATATCGATGGAGGGACTAAGAAAATCTCTATAGTCTACTAAAGTGGCCGTCATCTTAAGAGTTCATTCGAGTTCTGCGAAATGCCTTCCCCTCTTACCCCCACCAGTGCCCGCGCACGGACGAAGAGAGGCAGTGAAAGATCTAATCTCTAATAGACCATCAAGCTGTCAACCAAAGCTGTCAACGATCTTCCAATTAAATAAACCATCTTTCAATACAAATGAATTCCTTTATTCTTATTACATTAAATGTAATTATATCGTTATTAATTTTACGTGAGTTGGTATTCGTCGTTGTTGTTCGTCCGTGCGCGGGCACTGGTGGGGGTAGGAGGGGAAGGTGTTTCGCAGAACTCGAATGAACTCTTTAGTGACGGCCACTTGAGGGTGTTATGCAACAGCACAAGAGCTCTACATTTTGTGAAGTGAGAGTATATGCATAACCGAAGAGCATCAGGACTATATGAAGAGTTAGTGTATCATTGAACGGTTAATTATCTCCACTGTATTGTCTCGAATACCACGATTGTAATAGTAGAGACGTAAAGCAACAAAAATCACCATTGTCTCAATTGTAAATTAAGTTTATAAAAAGTATCAATAGAAAACATTTACGCGCCATCAAGTGATAAAAATACCCACTTTCAAGATGGGCTTTGTAAGATATCTTCATTCTAATACAGTTAGCTATACCTTACCTAACCCAGTAAATTTGATCGAATACGTCCACTGTTTAAGTTTCTACGAATATTTTGATCTCGAATACCCGTTTAGTCAAATTGCATTCAACAAAATAACACTTTACATATAAGCAGAAACGGATACAATGAACAGTCAAAGGAAGGAGAGTGCACATCGGCTTATCTGGTTTCAGGCAAAGTTACAGAAGGGAATACTGAGCCATTTCGAGAGACCAGACAATACATACAATAGCGCCGCCCAATGGGCCACGCAAGGCGGTTGGTTATCTTTATTGGGTGTCACTCGACGACTATTACCAATGTAGCTGAAACTAGGCCACGGAGAAAACCAACAAGTGTCTCGCATGGAGCCAGGTGATGGCCACAGAAAACATTACAACAGCACATTATAACATATGGAAATACTTGACATTACGTCCGTATAACATGTAAACGCCGGTTTTGACCGAGATTGTATGATTGTGATACATTCAATAAAATAATAATTAGAATACAATAATAATAATAATAATAATAATAATAATAATAATAATAATAATAATAATAATAATAATAATAATAATAATAAAAATAAAAATAAAAATAAAAATAATAAAAACAATATGATGTACGTCCCCCCACCTCGCTCCAAATGAACAATAATTAATTAAGATCAAGAAAGCGAGAATAATAGAATCTTTTTTCTACCCGGCACCTCCACCAAATATTAAAAACTTTTATCAAACATTCGCAAAAACCTACAACAGAGTCGATAAAGAAGTTTCCACGTAGGGAGAACTTCTTGTATCATTGTTTGATTCTATCACTATCTCATGAAGTTAGAACACAGTGTATGATATGAATACGGTACCTCATGGAAATACTTGATATTATACTCGCGAAACTGTCCGTGTGACATGAAAACACCGTCTTTGACCGAGATTTACAACTGTATAAAGGGTAATTATTGGTGGTCAGTGGCGTAACTAGGAATTATTTCGGGGGGGGGGGGGGGTTGGTTAGGGAAAAGTGAGATGAGGGGATTGAAAGGGGTCTGGGGTCAAGCCCCAGCCGCCGGAGGCCATTTCGCCGAAGGCGAAATTTTTTTCCCTTCTATAATTATTTCGTGCCATTTTGATTCAAAGAATACTACTCGAACCACTACTCGTTTGTTTGTATTATATTGAAGTTACAGTGTTACAGTAGGCATTAATTATAGTTCTAAATAAGAATTGCATAGAAATTGTGTTTTTAATGTTTTATGGTTGTTCTTAATATAACCTCAACATGAAGTGAAACATTGTGGTCACGTTACATACATTTAAATTTTAATCCACATAACGCGTATTGTAATATTAGATGAATGCATTTTTATTTATGGGTACCCTCACTTTTACTGGTTCGAGCGAAAGGTATATTAATTGTAGATGAACGTATAAATATAACTGAATTATTGAAAGAAATTATATATATCTTATCTAAGTGAAGTGTATAAATATTATGAAAATGTTATTTGTTGCGATTGTTATACACTAAAGGGGTTTAAGGATCTTACAATATAGTATTAAGTTAATGTAGTATTAGATAAAATCATTCTCGATGTAGTTTCGGGGGGGGGGGGGGGGGGGTTAACCCCCTAAACCCCCCCCCCTTAGTTACGCCACTGTTGGTGGTATATTTGTACACAAACCCGGACAAAGTCTCTTTTCTTTTTGTGGATACAAAACATAGGGATAAATTATGATTACCCACAAAAATTAACTTCTTTCTCAACCCGCTTTCTCCAGAGATCCGGATACAGGAAAATAACGTAAAGCGGTATTTTTAAGTCTCCAACATCTTGGTTATAACCCCTCCATACTTACAACGGAGTTGAAGACCTCTGAAAGTAGCATTGAGCCACCTTGTGTGCTGGTTGTCACTACAGCTACAGCTCAGAGTGGAGCAGCGACATATCTGTCAAAAATCGTTAAAATGTTGTGTGCAATTCGAGCGGCGCTATACACGCCTGAATACGCCTTCGGTGCTCAAATGGGAACTGTCCTCACAGTCTGTGAGTTCTGTCGTTCCGGTGAAACTGTCACGGCATGAGTTCTAGTAGAGAAATACTCGATTTATATCAATTTTGAAGAACAAGGCAATATACAGTAAACGAATAACTTGAGCCGCAAAGCTTGATCATACCATACAGCCGTCAGACTCCAAGGCAAATTGTGACATTTATTAGTTTGAATCTTTATCAAAACATCGCCTGAAAACCAACTATTAAAATAGTTGAAAATTCTCACTTCAAATTAACAGAATTAATTGCAGCAATCACATTGTCTGACAGTAGTAGCTAAGATCAGTGCAATAACCGACAGTCAACTTGAAAACACGTGCTTAGCTTACAAAAGACATCACTGGTAAACTCAAGTTAAATATGTTCTAAAAGTTGTTTTGTTTTCGGTAATTTTTTTTATCTACCAATCGAAGATCATTTCAGAATAATTTATTAATATAACGATATTGCAGATTGCAGGTTTGACATCTTGTAGAGAAGTATCAATGAATGCTAATAAATCGGGCATAGCATCAATTGACATATAGTACATAACGCTGTACTTCAGATTTAAATAAATTAGTAAAATGTTTGAAACATGCTGTTTGTCTTGCTTCTGCTTAAAATGCAAAATTAAATATAATTTGCATAATCTTTTAAGACCAGCGTTAAACAGCATCACGTAAAAGTTTGATTATGCATTTCATACACTGGCTGTAGGAGTCAGTAACATCCTGCAAGTAGAAGTAGTACTATAGTAAGAAAGGTAGTTGAAGTGTGGCCAATTGCCAATGACGCGGTACGGTGAAGAGGAACGTTAAAGTTACATTCCAATGTGCAAGCGGCTTTGGCTGGAGCAGGAGAGTTTGTCACTTCAGACGGCTTTCACAAAACTTCAACGGTATTTAAGCAACTTTAAGTTAATTTTACAACATGAGCATAGTATGCTTAAGTTAATTGCTGATAGGAGGTTTTAATCTTAAATTGGTCTATGCATTATTAAGAGATAAAGTGAGACTACTAGAATAAGTACAAAACAATGCAAGGAGCAAGTAAACAGCAATACAACTTAGTTGCAGCGTTCTTCAAGCGTACGGAAACAACTTAACAGCAGCAGTACAGTCGGTGTGGATAACTACTGGTACTAATGTAAGATGTTTATGGAGAACAATTTTACACAGATACAAAATTACGCATTTTTTCTTTTGGATTCAATTGTTCTACATTCATTTATTTTATTTATAAATGTAAGATAGGTGCAATAATTTGAATTAATAATTATTATTACTTTGGGAGGGAATACGTGCTGCAATTTTTTTTCAAACGCTATTTCTAATTTATTTCCTTATAATAAAATTATAAACAAGCATATGTATTTTCATTTAGTACTTTTGAAAATAATAACATATGTATTTGCACCGAAAATACATGTTTTCAAAAGTCTCTTGTATTAAAAAAAAAAAATATTAATCTTGAATTATAATTTAGTATTAATCTACAGATAAATGGAATGCCACGCATTCTATGTAATTAATTAATTACTTGATTATAGATAACGAGATATCATCCTTCGAGAGGTAGTTATATTACAAGCGAGTCACCTTCAGACAATGTATCATCACCCGACTTTTATTCACACGTTTCAAGCAAACTTTCCAGTTATCATCACAACATTGAAATGAATCGCTCGATCCAAAATCAGCGCACCACACTTTTAATGCATTTCAAGTGTAGTGTACGGCTATATTTCTACACAGCCTTTTTATACTCTTTCTAACAGAAACAATACAAGTCCGGATGGTTCGAAGCTCTACAATGAGGGTTGTACGTCACATTCTTGGCCGAAACAGCTCACCGTTGTTTCTGCCAAAAATGCCGAGGAAATGGAACAATCAACAAATCAAAGCTTGTATGCCCACAGCATCTGATGTGCATTAAGTTTTTTAAAAAGCTTTTCAATAGGGAAACTAAAACTGCTATTCTTGTTAAATTAATTTCTACAAATAGAAACATCAATTATTAGATTCAGAAACAAGGAAAGTAATACAAATAATAATAATAATAATAATAATAATAATAATAATAATAATAATAATAATAATAATAGTAAAAATAAAAATAATAATAAAAATAATAATAATAATAATAATAATAGTTCTTCCTACACTACAGCCATCATAAAGGCAGATAAGATATTATTTGGATGCGACGGGTGATGGTGTGTTAAACGTATTAATAACAAGAGAGTTGTTAGCTGTAAAGGAAACGGGGAGAGGGGAGGGAATAGAAGGGGGGGAGGGGGAGCTGCAAACAACGCTAGTCGCCCACAATCTGATCGATTTGGACATCTTTCACGAGGTAGATCACTATTTCACATTTACTCGACTCCGCCCGTGTGGGATTCTACAAAAGTGAGACATCCTCATACCAGCAAGCTACGTGAAATCTATTTCCCCCGTCCTAAAAGCAAACATCACTAAAGTCATTTTCTTTACAGGTGAATCTTATTTTAGAATAGCTGTTAAGAATTAATCACGGTATAAACGCATGAATGGTATAAATACTGAAGCGAGGAACTTTGTTCCGAAAGTGTTTATTGTTTCAAATGATAATAGGTAGAAATGCTTTAAAGAATAATTATTCGAAACTTTCATGATTAAGGTAAAACTCAGTTTCGACTGAAAAAAACATGACCTCTCCCCAAAGTTATCGGTCGGAAGTCAAAGAAAAGTGAAACAAAAGGACAGAAAGTTACGATTTGAAAAGCGCCATACCTGGATGAAAATACTGTGTTGAAATGTAAGGCAAGTTACGAATCCTTTAATACAGTGATGCCAATTGAAGACAGATGAGCTAATAAATAATTTTCTATTCTATAGTAACACAGTTCGAGCGTTAAAATCGACTTAATTTGCTTTCGAGATGGCGAATAAAATAATAAACTATGACAAGCTTTAAATTTCATGCATTGTTAAAAATACGTAAAATGTCTATATAAACTGAAATAATGATCTTTTATAAAAAAAGCACTTACACTGTAAATGAAAACATTGTCGGATGCTCAGTTGTTGCTTTAATATTACAATATAGTTTCTATCAGGTTGTGGAGTGCTTGTATAAGAATATACATTTACCAAAACAGTGAATGGATGTTTTTCTTAAAAATTCGTCAGCATACTTGAAATTCCTCGCAAGACTTCGAGGCAGTAGAATTTTCGCAGAGATAAAAACTGGCTGACAGATGGAAAATCTGTGTTCGACTTTATGACATATTTACTTACTAGTAGGGAAACTCCGTACGCGGCCGCGTTACCGCCCGTGCACAATCGAATCCGTTAAAAGGTTTTCTCCGTTGAATGAGTCTTCCGGCCGCGTAGAGCGACGCCCCCCCCCCCAACCCCCCCCCCCCCCTCCCACCCCCGTCTAATCGCCCCGTACAACAGCAATTGTGTTAAATGTTAAATGGAGTCGAGCTCGGTGATTCGATTAAGGAATCGTTTTCCTCAATTAAGTCGCCGAATCTTCTGCGGTAAGGGACTTCAATTTGCTTCCAACTTCCTTTACGTCTGGCGAGCTCTTCGATTATACCATTTTAATAAGATGACCATCCAATTAGTTCCCAGGGGTCAACCTTGCTGGTGGTGATAATGGCGCCATGTTTTATCGGTATCTTAGCTTAACGCAGGCAGCCACCGGGAAAATTGAAATACTCATTAGACAAATTGGTTGTTCAGTTTAGTTCGCTTAAATTGGAGCTCGGGAGATTTTGTATTCGCATCAACGTTACGGTAAAGCTGACAGACACAAACACACAAACACAGCTACCCAAAGGTGACACGTATAACACGCAGCCCTGCTAGTCGATACAAAACCGAAGCCCGGGGGTAAATACACGACTTCGTGAAACAAATTACAAATATGCGCATGCTTTAAAAAACAAGACACAAATATATGTAACTCTGCTTGTCGTAAGACGCGACAATTGAGCTGACGTCACATGATGTTGTAATTCAATATGCCGTTAAACAATATACAACCATATCGACAAAGATGGACGTTCCAAATGATAATCTATTATCACATTCCTAAAAGTGCGGATAAGGGAATAAGTCTAATAGAGTAGTTAAACATTTTGGCAATAGAAAATGGAGAACAGCGCAGTAGATGCAATAGGTGAATACATTAAGAGAATACTCTTTACAGAATACCCTTTACGTCGATTAAAATCAATTGTGAATAATATATATATATCACATAAGTAGACAGTTATTTTGTTATTGACTAGGTCGAAATATGCATTTCTTATTGTGGTAGTATCTAGACGAGCGTGTACTCAAAATCAAAATAATGGCAAAAAGGGGATTATACCGATAAAATGGAAGGATGTAAGTGTAAATGTGAAAGTAGGACTGTGGTAAAGAAGCTTTGGTGGAGGTGCCGGACAAGAATTGGTATTATTTATTAGCAATGTCGGGACCCTCTCTGTTCTATAGACAGACGTATTATCGTGCACGTAGATACTCCAAGTAACAAAACTTAATTATTTGAGTTGATATTGATTTCGACTTGGCATTGTTTAGGAGAGATGATTGTTCCAAGAGTATTTTTCCTATGTAAAAAATATACACATAATCATCAAAATTATTTGTATGTATGTTTGGAATTCTTGTGTCCTGGTTACAAAACTCGACAGGTGATAAAAAAGGTAAAACGAAGATGCTTACCATATGATAGAGACCCGACCGCACTATAATACTCGGAACTGAGGCCCGAGTCAGGTCCAATGGTCCGTTTAACTGTGAGGGGTGGGTGTATGTATTTTCTACATATTAATGTAGGTCACAAGTTGAAAATTGTATTGATTGAAAGTTTAACGTATTTACGCCCAGTCGATCCAGTGTTCTCTAAGGAACTATTTCGTGTGGTATGACAGTCACATAATGAATCCGTGTAAAGCATTCAAAGAAGGAAGGAAGGACACATCTCGGAAGACCAAGTCATTAACTGGGGTTTAGGCCCAGGTAAAAACCATCACATCACATATTATTTAATCACAATCATACGTTATTTATCGATTGCAATTATCTGTTGGAACAAATTATGGCAGAAAAAACAAAATAACAATTGCATCTCGGATTTCTACATATATATTTTCAATTTAAATATTTTAAATATTACTTTAAATTATACCATCGTGGTTTTCCGGGTACAACCGTGTCAAAAGGTGGAAACAATTATGGATAGTTCCCACCTTATGACAGTTATTCCCGGAAAACCGCGATCGAAAAAAAATTGCCACGAGGACATTTTTAAACTCTAAACGTCGATTTTGGCTCTCATTCAAAGGCCTAACTTTGTGTGCTCAGCGACCAACAGTGGGCTTAAATGGAAAATGCTTTCTTTACGGGTCAATTTACTTTGTTACTTGATAACTACCTTTGACTGGACGGCATTGTTAAGCGCGGCAATCTAGACACCTCTGATTTCACACTGGAATATAAATGATACTTATTGAAACGATCCCTTGACACGAGATGTTATTATAGGCTGAAGTTCTATATACATATCTATATCACAACGTCACAGTCACAGCATTGCTTGACTGGTATGTGGGCTATCTTTACACATAGGGTACGGTCCTAAACCTGCTGAGAATGCTTTGCCCCTAGCATTCTCCATCACGTTAAAACATCCAAGTACGATATACTTACGGAACACTTCAAGTACAGCTTCAAGCATAGGCATGGCTGTTTAGGCCAATCAGGCGCAAGGTCGTTTTGCCACGCCCACTACATTAGCTGTCATACAGTTTAGTAAAATTAAAAAGGTTGAAAGAGGCGTAAGTCAAATCAATTAAATATACTAGGCTCTAATACATGTGCAAACATATGATTTTGGCGCAATTTTACACTTACGTTAAGCCCAAGGTTAGGTTCGTCTGTAAGGCATTTTTAAAATTCCGCCAAAAACCACCTTATGCTGGAGATGCTCAACTGAAAACCTCGGGCATATTGAGCGTGCTGAATATGCTCACGAATGAGGTTTCGGAACGCTGGGTAAAGCACATTCAATAGGTTTCGGTACGGGCCAAGCATGCTTTAAGCATTCTAAGCAGGTTTCGGACCGTACCCATAGAGTTCTGTTTGCATATATGATGAAACAATGTGGTTTCTATTACCACCAGGTCACGCAATCTATTGCGTGGAAATAATGAATTGACCAATTGGCCGAGATTCCGCGATATGCAAAGTCGTTGATGATTGGTGAATTTATAAATTCGTGACGTTTTCAAAGAAAGTTTAGTTTATGCGTTTGACGGAAGGCGGGCTCACTTAAGGCAGTATCTCACTGATATTGCAAGCTAGCGTTATATTACTCCGGGACAAACAGAAACGCTAAATTCAGCTAATTTACATAACAAACAAGAACACACAATGAAGGCTACACAAATTATTGTTATGCAATTAATAGCATAATTAATCATAACATGGAACGGCTTCTAGTTATAACGGGGCTTCCTGTTTGCGTTTTATCAGACATCAGTGGAGATTCGTGATCTTTCAGAACGGATGAATTCTTGTGGGACAAGATTTGTGCGAGTCAAGTTTCACGCGCGGCCGAGCGGCCCCGGTCAACCCCGACTCTCTCTCTCTCTCTGGTGGTAGAGTTAGAACTATTTCAACTCCTCGACCAAATTATACACATTTCAAAACCACAAACGAGTTCGTGTAAGTGTGCTTGTTACTTCGTAGAGTTTCAAGGGGAAAGGGTGGATAAAATGTTGAAAATTACCGTTCTAATAAAACGACTCTGTATTCTTTGTTATACCACTCGCATCAACTGATTTTTAATGGAGGACATTTTAAGATTTATTCTTTTTTATTCGCCAAAGTCCCCGTTATACATGTAAACCAGTAATATATTCATAGACCTGAGTCAAATCCATCCGATAAAACACGTCAACCCGAACCGGGTATCGAATCCTGGACCTTCTTCATTGGAAGCAGAAATAAGCCAACAAGACCAAAGAGCCACACACACTTAAGTAATATATTAAGATTGCAACATGATCTTCGAATATGTTACTTATAAGATTCACGGTAAATTCAACATTTTTAGTATTATAATAAGGTTTTTTATGTTGTATTAACCGTTTACAACGTAAGCGAAGTAATAATCGCACTGAGACTGAGAAATGTGAGCATCGTCTTCAGTTATGATGAAACCACACGGATGTGGTTTCGTTCAATTTTGGAATGTTCAACGTTGTGAAGTTCTTAAGATACTACTGCAACACATTAATTTCGCTCAGTTTTAATAAAAGGATTACCCCTGCCTGTAAAGAGCAAAGACTACCGCCAATATTAAATCACGCAAAATTACAGTACAAAAAAATCACATCTCAATAATGTTACACAACAGAAAAAGTAAAAACGGGATACTGTTTAAAAAACTTGTCATAATATTTTTCTTTTACGAAACTTAAAAGAGTTTTTAAACCCAGAGTATACACTTCCTGAGCTCTAGTATAGTATCTAATCATCTACATTCGAAATTTGTTGTAGCGTTGGATAATTCGAAAGTACTAAAAAAAAGCAACATATCTAAAATTAGCCTAACACAACATGTACCTTCTTTTAAAAATTCCTCACTAAAAACGCACTTCCTAATACAAAATATTAGATATATTCAGTGGTTAAAGTAAACTCGTAGAAGTAACGGTATGCACTACTACTGTGTAAAGTAGACAAAGTGGGTAGCCTACACCGGGGGGTTTGGGGAGGGGGGAGGGGGGTGTATCCCCCCGTTTTGTCCAGTAAGGAATTTTTTAAGCATCTTTTGTCAAGAACACATTTAAATGGCTTTGGAGAGGGGACGGGGGGTTGAGAACTTGTGATAAAAGAATACTTGTGGGGTGGAAAAAAAAAAAAAATTTAAACATTTAATTTATAAGAACTTTGTACAAAATAAATACAAAATACAACAAAATGATCAACATAATTCGCCAGTATGCACACAATCCATAGAAATTAGTGCCGGTATTTTTAGTAACGGTATGCATACCGGCTCATACCGCTCCACTTTAATCACTGGATATATTCACGAAGAGGAGTATGATACATGACATACTCTCTCGAATGGATGTCTTGAATGTGGTTGATGCACAATAATAGAATGTAGCCTACGTGTACACGGCAGTAACGTTGACGCAGCTTGGGTCCCCACGTGACTTACACATTCATCGATACACTAATTCATTCATTATCTGGGGAGGAATTGAGCGATAAATTAATATTCAAGTCCATTCCAGCAGATTGTCCCGTTCTTCAAGATACCCATAAAATGGATATTCTGAAGAGTAAATGGGGTCTTACGAAATGTTTAGAAATACAAACAATTCAAATGTATGAACACTTGCGTTAAACGTTCAGGTTACGGAAACTACATTATTAGTGAACAAGACAAAACGTGAAGATACATATTTTTCATATTGCTTTACAATTACAAACCTTTGTTTATGCAACCATTGAACCCGTCCACGGAAAAATTCATACAACAAAAACTGTTGAAGATATATTTTTTACAGGCTGTATCGCATAAACAAAGGGGTTTTACAGCAAACTGTAACGCAATATGAACCTTTACACTTTCATCTTGCTCGCTGATAATAGTTCTTTGCGGGTGAATGTAAAACGTAATATTGCGGCCTGAGGGTATATATACATGCGTTGTATAGACACACTATTTGAATTTGTTATATATTTTTGAACGCCCTATATAAAGGATCAGCCTTAATTAATGGCCTTCCTTATTTTTCAGCTATATTATATTGATTGAATGGATTCACGAGATTACGATACGAGTGTTGCTATACAGCAAGCCGATTGTTAATCTGATAAAAATGAGTGAGGCATTTTCTACGCGGAATACAAACAGATAATGCCAATATCCGTACAAGAAAAACAATGTTATAATGTAAACAAGTACAATATTAATGAGCGTAAGGGAAAGTTTTGAAGAACGTGTGCAAAACAATATGGATACCAGTGGAAAATACACATCTCCTTCCGGATAAACAAAACCTCGATTAAAGTGTGTGCAACGTTTTTTCGAGAGTTGTTCATCGTGACGTAGTGTGTTCGAAATTCGTTGCACGTCGGCGGTTGGTTCCTGAAGGGGCTGTCAACGTACGTATGTACGTAGGATGAGACGTATTTAATCATTTCTCCCCTAGCTGTAGACAGCTGGACCTCAGCACACAAACGCAACAAAAACACCCTCGCAAACATAAACAATTAGAAACAGCGGGAAGCATTGTATTTTATGTATGCCACAACACAAAATATGAATATATTACAAGCAAACAATGCCTTTTCGCACGGCACAAGTGTGAAAAACACTTCTGGAATTTACCCACTACTAAAAACAACACAGTAGAAAATAATATATGCATTTTGAAAGTTCATTGTGGAATGGTTACATTACCATGAAACCACGGTAAAAAAAATAATTCATAGGCTTATGTGCGTTTCTTGGGATATTCGTTATGACGTTTAGTACAAGTTTTAGGCGTAACGCGTTTAATCGATACCGAAGTTAAACGCTAAGGTGACGTATTACCACTAGGCTAGATAGCTAGATAGAGAACGAAGACGTACCCACTACCCACCCAGCACCACATGAAATCAATGTTTCCATAAACCTCGTGACCCAGCTTGACTAACACGCCGCGTCAAATAGTTGGTTATTACTTTTAACGATCCTAGAGCCATGCTGATTAATTCTTCAGCAGTGCACGAGTATATATATATTTATATATAAATCATCTGAATAATTTTATAATCAATCACAAAACATGGATTAATACCCAAAAGTACGGATCATCATAATATTCAGTCTACGGAAACATACACACAATATGGTTACACAGCCTTATTTTTGATAAAATTAAATATTTTTTTCTGAAAATAAAATAAACATGGGTCCACTTTCGTGCGATGATGTAACCCGCCTGACAATCGACTCAATATTTAATGTATTTTGAGGGTCGCAGAAGGCATTTATTATTTCCGAGACAACTTAAATTGCGATCGATTTTTAGGAATTTGGGAAATTCGAAGGCGGGAACAACATCAAACAATAGGGAATATGCGTCATCTTTTTTTAGCATTTTACTAGATTAGGATTAACTTTCTGAATACAAAAATATTTTATTTCGATGACATAGAATAAAGTTTCATTCATAAAAACGAGCTGAAAGTTTCACACATATTTATGGCGGGAAAAACGGGGCATACGTCACTTTCCATGTATCAGCAATCAATTAATCATAAAATGATAAATTAAATAACGCTTATTTGGAAATTATCATATCCAAAATCATATAAAATCGAATGAATGTCTAGTACGCCTAATAATTAATTTTGAGGGCACATTACTATTAAAAACAATAATACCAAATCTATTTTCATAGGATATCAGTAAATATTGGGTGTTGTTATTCATATCAAGCAGACTTGACAACGGCTCGAGTAAAAATTTTGACAAGGTTAGTTGACTGACCTTGAAAATTTGATTGCTTCGTCTAAGAAGCGGTGGCAAAGTCATTCATATAAGCAGTGATTTACATGGATTGTGACGTCACATACCGTTTTAAAAATAATAGTGCGGGTAACAGATAATCCAAATCTTTGAACATTTATAAAAGTATAATGAGTTAATTTGAAAACTTTTAAATTAGGTTACTGATGTCTTCAGATGAATAACAATATATTCCACGTACTTTCAGAGCTGTAAAAAAATGCATGCACATTCCCTATTCCAGCTTTTTGAGTTCACTTATGTTCCCGGGTAGTTGTGGTATAACATGTTCAAGAATTATAACCATGGTTACACTTACACGGTACATTTTTTGTACACTTAATTTATATACAAAGAGAGAATTATAAGTCAAAATTCGGGAAGGAACCTAAATGAATTGAACGAACTATACTGAAACACGTTAAAAGTAATTATTTGTATTTAAATGGAATATGGCATACGAGCAAGTTTACCTATTTATGTAGTATCTTATTCAGGTATAAAACATGTTGACAATATACAAGGGATAAAATAAAAACAATTCAAGAACAAAACTGCAATCGTTACAGAAAGAGAAAAAACTATAAAATTGTTCTTACGATAGATATAATAATAATAATAATAATAATAATAATAATAATAATAATAATAATAATAATAATAAAAATAATAATAATAATAATAATGCCTTTATTTGCAAACAGGATATCAAAATCCCACTTGTGCAAACATAATACAATACAATATTACACTCAGGAGACAGAAGTAAGTAATAATACAACAAACAATTACACAAACAATTACAATAATAAAAAAATACAACAGTTACAATAAAACACAATACATAAGACATAAGCAAGTATACCCAAACAACAGCAAGAAAATTACATAGTTAAAAGTAAAAAAAAAAAAAAAACTTTGACTACAGCGCCTGAATTGTTCAACCGAGTTTCCATATACTGGGGGAAAATATAGAATAGAAGAAGAAGAAGAAGGCCCACGAGAAAGAAAATAAAAGAGAAAACTGAGTTTTACTAAATAGGCACCGTGTGTTAGTGCATACAGCGCTATATGTGACCAAATTTAGCAACTTATTGGTGAAGATTGCATGTGACGAGTATTTCTATCTACATGTAATATCACAAGTCTCATGTTTACACCGAGAGCTACACAAGATGAAAGCATGCCACGGTGACACGGTTACACAGTATACGAGGGAGAGAAGCGAGGGGTCATCGAAGCTTGTCATGTTTCAATTACAGGCGAGGGCTTAATGTCCTCGAATCACAAAGAGGTAACAAGCAAGCGCGTTGTGTAAGTGGCCGAACTGGGATCAGGGGGCTTGAAAACGTCGGGGTCAACCCTTCAAGCCGACAGTCGACAGCCGACAGCGTTTAGCGAGAGTGAAAAACTGACTCACTGAAACTCAACCGGTATATTTTTCATTTTTTTTTTTTTTTTTTATATATATAATTAAACAGAAACAAGTGACTTCGAAAGAGGTTTATTTATAATGCCACAAAGGCCTTAAGAAGTATTATCTTTAAGCTGAACACCAGTCTCTTTGTCTTAAGAAAACACCCTGAAGACTGAAGATAGCTGCTTGATTAATGGTGGTAGATTACTGGCTCACTTTAGGCGAGGGGGCTAATCGAGACGATATAGTTGGCTTAACACACAATCTGTAGAACTTAGCGCTAGAAATTGACTAACTTTTTCATCTATTCTTTAATTGGTTGACACAGGGACTTAACGATTCTATTTCTGTTTGTGTAGAAAAGAGTTCACAAATAAACTTGAAACAAAAGTTAAAAGTTAAACATTGACAGATGAGAGAATGCGTCAAAGGAACTTTTACAAGTGCATTGCCACCTCTTTCACAGAACGACAGTAAATTGAACACAAAATATAACATGATGTCTAATACCAATATCTTGTAATGAGTATCGGAACCTTTTATTAATAAATGGTCCGCATTCACTGTATATAGTTTTTTTTTTAATTCTATAGACACGACTTTCTTGACTAGTTTAGCAGTAAATTCAATATATTTATTTGACTTGATTTCTTATTCATTCTATCATAAAAATAAAAATTACATAATTCATTTTTATAATATAATAAATAAAATGTTGCCCATGTTTAAATCATCAATACACATTTGGAATATACTCCAAATCAGAATACTTTCTAAACGAGTTAAGCTGGGCTAAGCAATACATTAATCCTGAGCAGCACAGATCAGAAAAAATACTGCGCAATTAAATGATTTCCAAGTTTCTTTAAAATTATGGTAGGCTTGATAATAATTTCATAACAACTACCAACTAACAAGCTCTTGGTGTTTGCATCTTCATTTGCTCTCGAAGCAGCAGAGCCAATCTTTTGCAAACCAAGCTCTTTACGCAACTTTGATAATGTATTCTATAGGGGAAAAGTATCTAAAATCGGAATATGCAATGTGCATGCTCGCAACTCATAAGTTTCATAGACTGTGAGTCGCTCGCAATGTACAGTACACCCTGAAATCAGGGAGGACGAGGTCCTTGTTATTACTGCGAACTTTTCCTAAAATCTTCCACGTACCACGATATACCACGCACCATGCTGCAATGTTTTCCTTAACACATTTACAATAGAACGCCGTCCCTCGCTCCCTCCCCCACCCCCCTCCCCACCCTCCGCCCTTCTTTGGTATACCAACAAAAATCAAATCTTTCCCCGAGATCCTCAAAGAACGGTTGACAAGTAATACATTATACCGAACCTCCCCCCCCCCCCCCCATCCCCCCCAACAAGACCGCGAGTACTTCAATCATTTCTAAGCGAAGTTTATTTAAGTGGATGCAAAATGTAGAGACGAAGAAAGATGTGTATACGCCCCACGCTTCACTCAAGAACACTGGGCTGGAGGGATATAGAGCAATTTGATGTGGGGATTTGATAATTTTATTTATTGCAGCTTTGACCAACTTTTTAATTGCTTCTTAAACTTTTTACATAAGCATGCGAGGAGTTGTAACTTATCTAACATCAAACAATAAAATTAAAAAACTTTATGAATAAAGTGTTTTAAAGTTACATTTTGAACCACTCCGCGAGCGAGATATGGGCGAATGGGATTCGCAATGAAAATTATCTGCAGCAACAAAAACATTGATTACTGAGATTATAAGATTTTATTTTTTCGTCCCCCCCCCCCCCCCCCTCTACAAAGTAATATCGTGGACAATAGGACTCACATGGTTCTGATTTGGAAGGGTCAAGTCTCGATCATGTCAACGGCAATACTGAGTGTTATAGTGAACAAACTTTGTAACAAGTTCAAATACCTCAATAGTCAATACATATACAAGTAGGATAAAAGGAGATTGTACTCCACAGTAGTTAAATTCCTAATCTTGAAATATGCATTTCTAATTCAATGCAGCTATTTAGAAGCCTACCTTAAAGGGAACGCATGCAATCCGTTATTGGATTAGGTAAATACATATCAAATCCAAGTGTAAAGTAAGGAATTATAATATTAAACCAAGTAAGGACTAATAGATAATTATGTGCATACATAACCGCCGCAAGCACATACCGTATACTGATCCTTCCTGTATACATGCACAACACCAATGAAAATAACACTGAGCAATAATAACACATAAGAAATACGAAATAGTGATATGTTAGATTATCAATACGGGATGAGACATTTCCAAACAATTGTCTTAATACTTGTTGGATAATAATTTTCTTGAATTCATTCACTGAATAAACGGACTATAATTATACTACTCGTAATTCAAAATAACAATACAACCATAACGATTTAAATATTTAGATACATTTTAATCCAGTGTTTAGTTCTTACGAAAACACATAAAGCTCAATTATCACCTTTTCTATATTGAGAAGCGTTCTCAAGATATTACTAACGAAAAGCCGAATTTCACGAGGTTTTAATCTTTTTCTTCACATAAAAATACTTCACCAAGTCCACTACCGTCTAGCCTCTCCACTACCGTAACCTTTACCCACTCATCCCCAGAACCAGACTTATATTATTAGTATGAATGTTGTAGCATCAAATGTCAACGAGTCACAACGGCTTTCTTGCTCAAATTTTTTTTTCAAATTTATATTATTCTTATCGAAAAAATAACACATTTACAAACAACATAAAATTTGTTGATAGTATATACATACATAAATGAAAAGAAGCCCACATAGGGTCACACCTCGTGTGTGGGCTGAATAATAAATAATGTATGTTAATAATAATCCAAAAATGACAATAGTACATAATACATGAAAAGCAGAACGTATATAAAATTACTATAGTAGTAATAATAACTCGAAATACACACAATAATAATAATAATGATAATAATAATAATAATAAAATAATAATAATAATAATAATAATAATAATAATAATAATAATAATAATAATAATAATAATAATAATAATAATAACAATAATAATAATAATAATAATAATAATAATAATAATAATAATAATAATAATAATAATAATAATAATAATAATATTGGAACATGAAAAGTAGGAATGAAAAAGGAATGAAATTAATTGTAAACCGTAAACGTCGTGAAATCAATTCTTTGTAAAACGAGTATTCGTTTGTATTGTTAGCGTCGAATGCAGTAACAGATGATGCCATAGAGCGTTGTCTCTTGAACCCGTGCATGCATTACATCAATAGTGAACAACTTCAAGTCTACATCGTATCCAGAATATAGCGCTCGAGGGAAGGAGCTTTTATCAACGGAGATATAGATAACAAGTGCGGAAGCAAATGGAAAACAAATTATGAAAGAGGGTATCTTGAGCACTGATAAAATCACAAATGAAACCTCAACGGCCAGATGTTTTCGACCAAAATAAAGCCCCCATAAAGTGTTACACATTTTGAAAGTCTAATGCAATAAATTATTGTATCTAATTAACATTTGCCAGGACGGGTTGTGGCATCGCAGGGATTTGGCTTGTTCTGTCACCTCCAAGATAGACCCGTTGGTTTCTACGGATATTTGCATGCAAATTGCTTCTTAAACTCGAGGGTCCCTAAAACACTCGCACACTCTAAAAGACATAGCAATAATGTAGCATACAAACACTCGGCAAGTGCACTTCAATTTAAACTATTCCCTAGTCACAACCGTATTGGTAAAACATAGCAATAATGTAGCATACAAACACTCGGCAAGTGCACTTCAAGTTAAACTATTCCCTAGTCACAACTGTATTGGTAAAACATAGCAATAATGTAGCATACAAACACTCGGCAAGTGCACTTCAAGTTAAACTATTCTCTATAGTCACAACTGTATTGGTAAAACATAGCAATAATGTAGCATTCAAACACTCGGCAAGTGCACTTCAAGTCAAACTATTCCCTAGTCATAACTGTATTGGTAAAACATAGCAATAATGTAGCATACAAACACTCGGCAAGTGCACTTCAAGTTAAACTATTCCCTAGTCACAACTGTATTGGTAAAACATAGCAGTAATGTAGCATTCAAACACTCGGCAAGTGCACTTCAAGTTAAACTATTCCCTAGTCACAACTGTATTGGTAAAACATAGCAATAATGTAGCAATCAAACACTCGGCAAGTGCACTTCAAGTTAAACTATTCCCTAGTCATTACTGTATTGGTAAAACATAGCAATAATGTAGCATACAAACACTAGACAAGTGCACTTCTATTCCCTAGTCACAACTGTATCGGTAAACCATTGCATATTATTGTTACAAGTTGCCAGGAACTTGCCAAAACACTTGCCATTCCAATCATCTTCTCAAAGCAGTACCGTAATACTACAACTTGCTTAGTATAAATGTGATGTCGCTCCGGCTTAGGGGGCATTAAAGTATATACATAGGGTTTCAATGGGTTAAACAACTCAGAAAAGTCAAGAAAACCGTATTTTTTCCTGTTTTTTCTATTTCTCCTCACGGCATTCACAGTCATCTTGTGCCATGGAATAACGATACCGTACACCAATTATATCACTTTTTATGCAATCTTGATCTTTTCATCCTCTTGACAAGCAATCTCCCCCTCCCCCACCCACTCGGTTCATTCAATTTCTTTGCCTCCACTTGAAAAATATATTAAAAACATGTTGTATGGGTATATGAAATCAGATAATGATGAGACTCTTGCTGGGCAGTACCCACATCTATATCCAGACTCCTTCGTTACGAATATGCGTCACCAACTGCGACTCAAATTAGTTCCAAACTCAAAATGAAGAAAGTTTTTTTGAGCAATTAAACATGCACACGCGTACACTAGTTTCTACATCGTGAAGATAGTGCAGGGTGTGCAACTGTTCATGGTGTAAGACAAGCAAACACACACATACTTGATGTGTACTTTCTCAAGGTTATGCCAAGGGCGAGTTGAAGACTCAATCAACAATAGCTTCTGAATAAATAAAGCTTCAATTTAGATAGCCAGTGAAAAGGATGGGACCTGCACCTTATATAAGGGGTGTTTGTGTTACATTCGATTGCGGGCAAGATACCGTTGCCAAGACTTTGTAAATCAGTTTTTATAACTGAATAGGATAGACATTAAATAAATAAAAATAAAAATAAATAAATAAATAATATACTAAGTGGCCAGAACTTAAGAACGAAGGATACCTTTACGTCAAAAACCGCAGCAAATTGTCATGTTTTGATTATATATCAAGAATAGACCTGGAAATCGAAAATCTGGAAAATAAGGATGCTGTGGTTTAGTAAGCCCTACAAACTGAATGATAAATATACTGAACATTATTATCAGATGACTGTGATACCTATTTTATTAAATTAATAATGAAATAGGTATCACGGTCATACTGATGTTAAGTATATTTATCATTCAGTTTGTAGGACTTACCAAACCACAGCATCCATATTTTTCAGATTTTCGATTTCCATGTCAATTCTTGAGATATAATTAAAACACGACAATTTGTTGCGGTTTTTGACGTAAAGATATCCTTCGCTCTTAAAAGACGGATGTTAAATGCACTATTTTCTCTAAAATTATGTTACAATTTCCTTCCGTGGGGTATAAATGTAAAGTAAATCCCACTCCCCGTTCACATTCAAAGAATTAAAGTGTAGTACAATAAACAGTATGCCAATATAAACGTGCTTACACATGAATGGTTTATTACGTTTCCCACGTAATTAAGTGCAAACACGGGCAGTTTGTTGGAAGTATATATTTTATTTCACACAGAAGAAGCTGACTTAGCCACGTTCTACGATATTAACCAGGGGGATGAGAGGAATTTTAATAAATATAGGTATTGATTAGGACGATGAGCATTCAGGTCACAAGCAGGAACCGACAAGAATGAGAAAGAACTTGTGTGAAACATAGGATATATTATTATTAATATTGGAATACGGAACACAATGCAGCTCGAGACATAAAAGCACTTGAGACATACTTAGTATTTGATTGCAATATTGTTAAACGAATGTTTCACCGAGAGAAATGTTGTATTCAGTTGGGTATAGGAGATTCAGCGCTAAGCGTAAATACCTGAATCATCTACGCGCGTGACTTGTGGCGCCAGCTTATTTCATACGGTATTTAACTCGATCACAATTAGATTGTTTCTCTCACTTTAATACGCAGAAGTAATTGTCTGTCGATTTCAAAGGGAATAATAACCATTTTAGAATTAAGTGATGGCATAACAAGTGGAATTTGGGGTGTGCTCCTGTTGATAAGCTTCCAACAGTAGTGCAACGTGGTGATCCACATTTAACCCTATTACTTCCGGGGATATTACATTTTGCATTTGATTATCCGAGACAAAAACAAAGGGCATCGCTGCTATGCATTGCATTAGTATTTATGAATGCATATAATCGAAGTGCGTATATAAGGCTGTTTGTTGACGGTAAGTTTTATAAAATATGCACACCAAACAAAATTTAAGATTTAAATTGAAACATTGACTTCTGAAAAAAGTTAAATTATTTCGTTCTTAAACTTTCAGCGACCTGTGCTAAATTTTGCAAGAAATACGTCGGGGGTGATAAACAATTTTTTTGCAGTTAAAGAACATCCTTTGTTCTATACGATATGAAGTATTTTCAGTGCGTTATCGTAGATAGTACTTTGTTTATAATTGCTTTAATCTACCGGTAAAAATTCAAAAACAAGTTTGCTAAACAAATTATAAAACAAACAAGTTATTCCTGGTGCATACAATGTTTTTTTACGTTTCCCTTTTAGCACATTTAGTCAAACAGCGGTGGACACATCAATCAAGGGTAGGACAAACTTGCCACGTTATTTTTAGCCTCATTCTAATCCGTAGATGAGTAACAACAATTGCAGTAGCACTATTGGGTACGGAGATATGTACAGATAGCTGTTGAAGTAGGCAAGGTTGAAGGTTTCCCCTTTATGCTCATCTTTGTTCATACGAGACGCAACTATTCGGATGTTTAAAATGAGTATACCTTATTCACCTCTTCCTTTTTATTTCTTCAACAAGATGGTCAAGCGATGTAGCTAGTTTTCGAGACCACATCACAGGCAAAGTGTCGTTATTACCCTGGCTGGCATGCGATCCGTGTTGTCTTCGCATCGTATTCCCAGCAGCGCTTTGCAACGCAGTAGAAGCAAGCTGGGAAGATTATCTATGTCACGTGACATGACTGACCAGACAGCGCATTCGGCTATCGAACAAAGCTTTTCAACTTCTAAGCTTTCCGAGATCAGCGAGATTAGAGTTTTCCAGCGAGTTGACAATTCGCTTGAATTTTTTTCATTATTTTTTCCGCCGAGTATTTCATGGGATTAGTACACGCTTCACATACGTAGAATGATGTTCTTCACTTTTAACAAGCTTAGAAGACGGTTGAACTAAAATGTGAGCCATATAAAATACAGATTTTACAAATGTGTCATAATTTTAGTAATATTCCGTTTTGGTAATTTCATCTACACAAGAAAATCTATGAAAAGTAAATTACATAGATATTTGAAATCTCACTCTAATAACATAACACACAATTATTCTTGAAAGCCGAGATAAAAATATTTCTTTAGTAATCATAGAATGAACATATCTGTGTCCCACCTAAAGTGTCAGAGGATAAACATCCTATTACAAACTGTTGCCGCAAGCATTAGACGGTGGGAACGATACCGCTAACTAAGAACAAAGAGAGTAGCAGAGTTGTGTGTTTCAATTCCCTCAGTCGATATAGCACGACGCCGAGGAAAAGATAATAGTTAAGGCAATCGCATTAGGAGCTGAACTGAATCAAGGTTGACTTCCTACGCTTTTGGTAATTGAATGTTGACTTTAGTTCTTTGACCGAGTTCCTTGTTTCGCTAAACCTCACGCTGCCGCTGAAGCCTGGCCACGTGTGCAACTGATCTACGCTGGAGTTCGCCCACTCGAAAGGAATTCCATTTAAATTTAGTGCAAGCCACGTAGAACGTAAAGAAAATTGGTAAGGCAGAGTTTCGTTATTAACGAGGCCAAGGAGCCAGCGCAAAGATTCTTTCTTAGACGAACATTTTAAATTACTTCATTCGAAATCTCCGAATAAAAAAAGTAATGAGTATAGGATATTCTGCCGAGTAAACGCGACGGCTGGTGGAGTTCTTATTATCCGTGTTAGTCACTGGGGATACAAATAGATTCGTTGTCTGTTCTTGTTGTACAAAGGAACATCATTACCAGATCCAATACATAAAACATCAGTTCCGAAACAAATTGCGCGTTACATCATTAGGCCTACATCTGAATTGGTTCCACAAACGATGATGGTCTAATCTAACACGTTAAGATGTGTATGGAGGAGGTGCCGAGGTCTAGTTTTACATATTTCCCTCACAGCCAAACGACAATTCTTCTTTCACGTGTATTCTCCGCCCACTCAATGTCGATATGTCTGTTAGGAGCATTTTCAAATTGGTACTGAGATTTTAGAATTGAGATTTCATATTCGAACATTTTTAAATAAAATTTGTGTTTCTTCTGTTCCCGACAGCTCACAACGGTAAAATACTAAAATATACCTGCGTCAATAATTTAGGTAATTTTCGATATAGGTACGAGAAAGCTTTGGTGTGGGTGGTTTCGAAACGAGCTCAAACTTAGGAAATAACTCTTCTTATTATGATTTTTATTCTGACTATATGTCTGACCTACTTGTCGAATTAATTTGAATTATTGGGTGGATGTTTAGCGTCTTATAGCATTTATATAATCTAATCCTGAAAACAGCAACTTTTAGTACTAACGAAACTACATTTCGGTGACAAATGAAATATCTCTAGTGCAAGATGCCAGTTTCCCCCCATTTACAACGACAAATGAGTGTCAGTGGAGGGCACTTATTTCTATACACACATTACCTATGACGTCACCGTTGCCAGTGCTCCACGATGCAGACTACGACTGAGAAGCGGAAGGAAGGTGCACCCTAGCGTATGTGTGCATGCGTAGCTTTGTAAATAGTACGCCAGCCAGCGGTCTAGATATCGCATCGCGACCGAGCGAGATTTGATTAAGGTTGTCCGTTTCGTCTTTCTTTGTTTTTCATAGCCACCATCCAAGGCAAAAGTCTTGTTTTTATATTTTTTTATCTTGTGAAAATATCTCTGGGAAATTTTGTTTTAAATTAAACTGAACAGCAATAAAGCCCTCGCGAAAGGGAATCCTATTAATAAGAGAAGGTCTATTTCAGTACCTACTATAGGATTTGAAGAAATCTCGTTCGGCCGTACATGGTGTACACTGGGGATGGAGAAGAGTTTCTTCGCTGGCAATCGATATTAATTTTGGACAATGCGTTTTAGTGGAGTACGCGGGCCGCGCTGAGCCCTTCGGGAGCATAGAGGAACTCAATGGAGTCAAGTAAAGCCGTGGCGGAAGAAAGCAGGACCAACAATTAAACACCGCTGCACTTTTCATTCCTTCATTAATTACCCCCTCATACAGAGGCCCGAAGAACGATCGTGATACTTGGGCCTTACGCAACGACGCTAATCGAAACAATGAGTGGGTGATAGCACGCAACACGCACGACATCCATGTTCAAGCCAGGATTATTATAATTATTAGTTTTATTTTTATTATTGTTGTTATTGTTATTGTTGTTATTATTATCATTATTATCATTGTTATTATTATTTTTATTATTATTATTATTATTATTATTATTATTATTATAATAATTATTATTATTATTATTATTATTATTATTATAATAATTATTATTATTATTATTATTATTATTATTATTATTATTATTATTATTATTATTATTATTATTATTATTACTATTATCGTTATCATTATTATTATTATTATTATTATTTTTATTATTATTAAAATTATTAATATTATTATTTTTATTTTTATTATTATTATTATTATTATTTGTTTTATGTTGTTGTTTTACGTCAAACTTGACAGTTATTCGGCCGAACCAGATCCTGCACACATCGCCGGAGGCGTACACTGGGGGGAGGAGTCACAACTCACAAGGGAAAAGAAAATACATATATCTGGGGTCAAGTAAAGCTGTGGCGGAAGAAAGCAGAACCAATGTGTTAGGGTCGCAAAAAAGAATGTCAAGAGTGAGGAAGATCGCATTGATGAGGAAACAGATGATCACGGATCGGCACAAGAGCCCTCTTTGCGGGCACCGGTCACCTACCTCGACCGGGTAAAACTATGTATATAATCTACCCACGTAGCCCGATGAAAACAGCGTCATCGAGCATCACTATAGTAATGTGAGACTACTAATGGATTCCAATCCATCACTGCTTCTTCTTACGACTGAACGTAGGCCGCGAACCGAGCCATGAAATACACACAGATTTACATTTCACGGTAATATACGTTGATGGTTACGTCCGTAATGAGTGTGTGTGGGAGGCTCGTCAGCTGTCGCTACTTCAACATGCTGGTGTGTCACATTTTCACATTTGATTCTATGAAAGCATTGTAATATGAGATTATAGTCAAAGTAGCTAGCTACATTTTTCTTTATTTTCGCTTGCAATGAAAATATATGGCTCATAAAGAGGGCAATAAACTTTCGCGTCTCCGACGAACACAACTTGGGGCAAAATTAGCTAATTATAACGATTTTCCTTCCTGACTATGGCAGAGAATGTTACCGCTAAGCTTGCATAATAAATACGTTAAAATGGTAACATTTCATTATCATAGTTTATAATTAACGTGGCCGTTGTAATAACGGGCTCTAAGTCTGAAGATTAGTTAGCAGGTTTAAAGCTGGCGGCCACTGGGCTGATGAACAGTGCGTGTGCGTGTGCGAGTGCGTGTGCGTGTGTACGGGGGTAGTAGGAAGGCAAATACTAATTGTATATTGCAAGTGATGTCAGACAGCTCATGTATCTTAGCATGCTATCGATCAGACTTGCCGTGTACGCTAGACTAACATGACGAGGTGGAATTAAGATCGACAGATAGAGGAATGGTTCCAGTCGTTCTCTCTCTCTCTCTCTCTCTCTCTCTCTCTCTCTCTCTCTCTCTCTCTCTCTCTCTCTCTCTCTCTCTTTCTTTCTTTCTCTCTCTCTCTCGTATGTAACACGATTTAGATGTGGAAAATAAGAAGGAAACTTCAATTCATGCCGTGGAGCTGTGGAAGTGCAAGAAACAAATTGAATGAATTCTGTCAGGTTGGCTCGGGAGACAGAGTTTTGGAGTCTTCTTGCCAGTGCGCAGGAGACGGGAGACAAAATGGAACATGACTGCCGTTCGGTCGCGGCCATGCGAGCAAAACAAGGGACTTTACAACATCACTTCAGAGATGGCCAAAATAGTCAACTATATGTATTTTCTATACAAAATACGATTTTATTTTTTCTAAATACATAAAATACACCTGACAAGCCTACATAATTTTTCTATCCAGTAAAAAGAAAGTGGCTTAGGGTTAGGAATACAATTTTGGATTTAGGTTTTGGCAAAAAGCATGGGTTTTAAGTGGGGCTACGGTTTTGGTACAATACGTCAGAAAACGCATTTCTTCGTTGATTGTAAATTTACTGTCAAATAATTGTTAAATGTTTTTTGATGGTAATTATCAACCTGTATTTTCAATACAAAATTCAAGATAACATAAGCACGGATATTTTCGACACAAATACAAAACACAACTGTGTTTCAAAAACGTATTTTTAATACGTGTATTTTCGATACTGCCCAGCCAGCTCTCACCAGCTTAAACTGTGGACCAGAGGGCCTGATCTATGTTTTCAAGAACATATCAAGCCTTCTTAAGGAGGGCGAGGGAGAAAATTCAGAAGTAAAAAAATCCTCGTGTCTTTTCTTCACTTTTGGGCTACTTTTTCCGACAAAATTTCCATCTTTTTATTCAAGCATTCATATATAGACCACATGGGGAAAGGAAATTTTACTCCGGAAAACAAACGAAGATGATGATGGAAATATAGAGCTATGAGATTTCAATCGTCTCGCTTTCCGAAATGTCAAAGATGTCAGATAAAAACGGTTTCGTAATCCAAACACAAGAACGATGGTGACTGTATGATGACGGCACATCACAATGAAAGGTCACATCATACGGAGCGTCAGCAATGTACGCGCGTGGTGACTGTATGATGACGGCACATCACAATGGAAGGTCACATCATACGGAGCGTCAGCAATGTACGCGCGTGGTGACTGTATGATGACGGCACATCACAATGGAAGGTCACATCATACGGAGCGTCAGCAATGTACGCGCGTGGTGACTGTATGATGACGGCACATCACAATGGAAGGTCACATCATACGGAGCGTCAGCAATGTACGCGCGCGGTGACTGTATGATGACGCCACATCACAATGGAAGGTCACATCATACGGAGCGTCAGCAATGTACGCGCGTGGTGACTGTATGATGACGGCACATCACAATGGAAGGTCACATCATACGGAGCGTCAGCAATGTACGCACGCGGTGACTGTATGATGACGGCACATCACAATGGAAGGTCACATCATACGGAGCGTCAGCAATGTACGCGCGCGGTGACTGTATGATGACGGCACATCACAATGGAAGGTCACATCATACGGAGCGTCAGCAATGTAAGCGCGTGGTGACTGTACGATGACGGCACATCACAATGGAAGGTCACATCATACGGAGCGTCAGCAATGTACGCGCGTGGTGACTGTATGATGACGCCACATCACAATGGAAGGTCACATCATACGGAGCGTCAGCAATGTACGCGCGCGGTGACTGTATGATGACGGCACATCACAATGGAAGGTCACATCATACGGAGCGTCAGCAATGTACGCGCGTGGTGACTGTATGATGACGGCACATCACAATGGAAGGTCACATCAAACGGAGCGTCAGCAATGTACGCGCGCGGTGACTGTATGATGACGGCACATCACAATCGAAGGTCACATCATACGGAGCGTCAGCAATGTACGCGCGCGGTGACTGTATGATGACCAGCGCGTCAACGGCGCGTCAGCTCGACGGGTCCTAACATCCGATTGGTCAATGCGTCCACAGAGGAGGGAGGGGGGTAAATGGCCGAGCTGTGCGGGGGCAGCGTTGGAATGACAGTTTAGTGAAAATGTTAATTGAATGAACAGACTAAGCATAATATGTAATTATCTGTTGTATTGCCGCGTAATGACTTTGCACTCACGATTTCGACGGCCAACGCCCCCCCCCCCCCCCCCCACCTAGTGTGACGCGGACTCTGGAGACCCCGATAAAAGCTGTGCATTAGCGCAATATGTGATGCCGCGGCCACCACGTTAGAATATCACCCATGTTTACATTGTGAAGTAACTATATTGCGTCGTCGCAAAGAGGTCCAGACCAGTCTTTCATATCTCGCCCCGAGTCATCAACCGCAAATAGTTACACGAATCAAATGGGTTTGAAAGATATCGACAGCCTAACTACCGAACAACATGCCATGTTATATACACAACATGCTCGGCACTTGGGAAGGAAACATGATATCTTTTATCAGTTTAGTGCGGATGATCCTTGGGCAGCTCGCTGAGTAGTTCATTTATACGGTAGAAATAACATCAACGTTGGTAGTATATATAACAACCAAACACGAGGTTAGTCAAGACGGGATAGTCAGGTATAAAACTGAAAACAATAACACAGGTGTGCATATTATGTTGACAGACAAATACGAAAAACACTTTAGTGAATGTAATTATACTTCCGAACAAAAGGTTAAAATTTTTAACGAAATAGTTTTTTTTTTGCCAAGTGGCAACGAGTAGGTTTTCTTATATAAGCTTTAAACGTATAAAATTTATATTTCGCTCAGCCTCAAATGCAGTATGTCCCCTTCGTAAGTGACCACGAACGATTCGGCTCAAAACACTATGGCAACGCCAACCAACGCACGCAACGTTTCAGCTAATATCTATTGCCATAGGAACATCTGCTCAGTGCTATTTGGAACTGTATCACATTTCGTTATATTACTTTAAATAATGTGTTTTGTATTCGTACTTCAACAGTACCTAGATTATTTTTGTTTCTGACGTTGACGACTACTTAAAGATACTCGTTTTCCTAAAACCAAAGCCATTGCGAGCTGAGAATGATACGTTTGAATATATCTTATTGGCCGGTTTAAGAACCACACAAAGCCTAAAACATTATTCCCACGGCGGGTCTAAAAGCTAGCAACCGAAACGGAAAATATATCTGGCCGACAATACACATTTAACAAGGCTCTATTGTCTTCGGCTTGCACGGAAATGCTACCCAAGTCCAAAGGCTTCCGGCTCACCGCGAAATACAGTCTATGTGAATGAGAAGAAGCATGGTTATGAGAATAAAAATGGCACTACAAGCTATTTGGTTTTGTCTAGGGTGAACTAGAAGTTCTGTTCCATTCAATTTCGGTATATAATAGAATGACTTTGTTTTGTTTATGAACGTAGATAACAAAGCTATTCAATGGGTCATTCGGAAGGTATGGGGTCTAGAAAACGGCCAAGATTAAACTACCCAACGGCACGAGAGGTGAGAAGATGAGTCTTCTCCCCAGGCACCGTTCTTTTCTCAAGAGATATAGAGTTTGTTTCTTTCTGGGTAATATCTCTCTATTTGCTTCAAGGCAATATAGTTTAACAACCAGAGATGCAATATTCCCGTCTCTAGCGGAGCCCCCTAAATGACCTTACCACGGAGCACCAGCCCTTATTGGCTAGTAGGCAACTGCCCCGTGGAGTAAACTCAACGACCACGCCACGCAGCCATCACCTCTGGATAGATTACAAACACTACACCAAACAAGAGGGGAAAGAAACAACAACGGAGCTGCCCGAAAAGTACACCAGTCTTACACCAGCTTTTAACACCCGCCTCAATATGATTTCTATAATATCTAAAAGAACACTCGAAATAACAGTTGTAAAGTCTTACCTCACGAATAATACACCACATGGAAAAAGTGGACAACAGCGTATGAGGTTTCACAAGCACTAAAGATTCCATGCGAAATATTTCTAGTCAATTATTAGGGTTGTATATTTTCATTACTTAATAGTAATTACATATTACGTAAACAAAATCACATTTCTGACAATAATACTCACCATACAGTCTGACCCTGAGTCCTGTTTTCTCACTTTTTCTGTGGTGTAGCATCAAATTAGATTGTTTTTCTGTCTGAGGTTGTAATAGCCTACTGGGTCTGTTGTCTCTGCCTTCACGCAACATCACCCGGGACTCGAACCCAGGCGAGGGCCTCCTATATCAGACCATCTGGGTTGATACTTGAACGCGTCAAGTAAACTGAGTGAAATTGAGTGAAATTAAATTGAAAATATCGCTCCAGCAATAATAGTGACATCACTGGTGGTATGAGAGTGAATACAATGGCGAAGCCCAGCTGGCCAGGTAGATTACCGTGCATTACCGTAAACTCACTGTCAACCAGAAAACCACTCAAATCAACCCCCCCCCCAAACCCTCAAACCACACGCGAGTTACCATACTTATTTTGTTTTATTTCCACTTTTAACTTCTAATCCCAGTACGGATCAATAAGCTTTGTATACGTGTCAATGACATGCATGTTAACCAATACATAGCCTGGTAAATCAAACGATATTGTCAATCTGAGCGTGAACATTTCCGCTATGCAAATAGGTTGTTGTAAACCTACAAAATTATTTTAAAACATTACAAAGCATTCTGAATATCGTTTTGTAGATTTACATTAAATTAAATAGTCCGTGCACGCGCGCCTCTGAATGCCACTCTGGTTATAGCGGTGTATATAGGTATGGCGGGAGGAGCAGGGGTATCACTTGCAATAGGGCTTGGCTCGTTTTATCAACAGTTTGTGTTATGTGGCGGAAGAACCCTTACCGCTCAGTGAGGGAAGACTCGGCCTAATTGAAACCAACCGGTATTGTAGTTTTCAGTCATCTCTCAAGAACTTCAAACACCATTGAAAAGTGATTAATGATCTACATGTGGATTTGTAAGAACTGAACTGACAGCAGAATACACGTGTATCATATTGTTATTTTGGTTTAACTCAAAATAACGACCTTACTGATAAAAATATACACACGTGTTTCATACCGCTGTACATATTCTCAAAACTCCAGATGGATATATCTATCTACCATAGTGTGTAGCGATATTAGAATATCGGCAATGTGGGCTACGATAGTCTCTGCTATCATAACAAAACAATAAACTGCTTTCATTCTCGAGTATCCATCTGTTTTGGGACGAAGGGCACACGCTCAGTTATTATTCACGAATGGTCTATTCGACAATTGATTGGGAATCGAGACTCTGCTGCATGCAGCACGGCAACTCTAGCTTAGTCAAGTGCGGGTCGATTGCCTACAGAAACAAACTCCTGTCTCCAACACAGACAAAACGATATAGAGATGCAGGCTCGATGCTACTTCAAGAGGCAGGTCGTCGGTTCGATTCTCGCTAGCGGCAATCCTGCACGAACGTCCTACCAACAGTCCTAGGGGGATTCATTCTAAATCTACGGTCAAGTTATACACACAGAGATATAGCGCACGGTTCTTCTAGTCAACCTACCGAGTACCCCTTAGTTTCACGTCATTACTTGTGACGACCGCGAAGCTGCATCATCTACCACAGCAGGCAACTAATTTCTGTGGTTGGTCAAGTCAAGTGCAGTACACCCAACTCAAGCAAGCAGTTAAGTTATGACAGACTCATCAAAGGAAATGACTAAACGCGGCGGGGTGGGTGGGGGGTGGGGGGCTCGCCCGTCAACGAGGTTAGCTCGCGAATAGAAGCGAACCTCAGGGGCAACCGGGCAAGCCTTCCCAGCAACACTCTGCATGTGTGGGTATAGTAGTAAGCAGAGTATTCCCAACTCACGCAAGCGTTTACGGTGATTCTACCGTCAAATTTAAAATTGTTTTAAATATGAATAAAGCCCATCGCATATAGGAAACGCTCTTTGTGACGCGTTGATAAGCAAACGCGTCTACGCTGCTCACGTCCCTGTACAAAAGTTTAAAAAAACTACCGCCATTGTTCAAGAATGTGCATCGACCAGTGCACAGCCTGCCAGATAATTCACGGAAAGAACGCCGTTACATCACTATCAAATTGGACAGGTGTTAATTTTCGAAGAGCTTTGACTTTCAAATTGTCATGGTTACTTGATTTATAGACATCAATTAAAATAAATGCAATTTGCACCACTAATACTGTCGAATCGAGTTAAAATAAACATATTCGTGACCGGACGGAAATTTACAATACTATGATTATCACACATTTGGCCACCATTTTGTTTTAAAATTTTTTTCAAGTAACTGTGGTGTAACTAAGCAACTTCTCGACCGATTTTGCAACAAAACTCATGACATTCAATCTATATCCAAGCTTGTTGATAGTCCAGATTTCAATTCTTGATTAGACTCTTCGTTCGAACGCTATCACGAAAAAACAAAATACAAACATACAAACAAACAAACAAACAAACAAACAACAAGAAAGGTTGCCATTAAAGTATAATTGAGAGGCTCGCTAGCATAGCTTAATTAAATATGTTCTTTTGAAAAGATCAAAACTGTTTGTCAATACCATTTTGGTGGAGGTGCCATGTCTACACTTACACCGGTTTTTATGACGAATGCGGTAAAACCCTACGCGTGAACCACATACATTCTTGATCCACGACGTTGAGTATATATCTTACTCTCATTATAATCTTTCACTAGACATTTTGAAGTATAACTACCTACATAATATGTCTTCTACGATTTGGATTGATTGTTGGGTATGGAAATAGTATTTGTATCGGTGAAAATTGTACACTGCAATTCTTAGAAAACTTGTAATATTGTTTACCTTAGGTTATAGTGAGGGTAAGCTGTATAACTTATACAAAAAGTCACGTATCCAACATATATGTAGTATACGTGTTACGCGTTAGTATTTGCCGTATTCATAATAAAATCCGTTGTATGTAGCATACGGCTCCACCCAAAATGGTCTTGAAAAATGGTTTTTCATCTTCTCAAAGAGCATAATTTATATACTTACTTCATATGTTGTGTTTTATTCATGTTTTAGAAAATGTTAATTTTAGAACAACCTTAAGTTGTGACAGACTCATCAAAGAAAAACAAGAACGCGAGGGTAGGCTCATGAATACAAGTCAGGGCCTGTTTCAAGGGAAATGTGGAAGTGCGAAAACAACCAATGTTCAGTAAACGTTGCCAGAAACAAGCAGTAGGGTAGTCAGCGGCCGACTGTGTATGCGTAGCAGTGAGTTTGATAAATATACCAAGCACCAAGGTTATAATACTAAACATAATTAACTACATGACGTTTTCAGACCCGTCTCGGCCCGGGGTAGAATAGGCCCAGAGTGACTCTGCTAGTCGTAAGAGGCGACAAAAGGAGACCCTGTCCCTTTTCCCCCCACTGTCCCATTGAATATTTCTCCTCCCATTTGGCCATGCCCTCCCTTGCTGGACTCCCATATGACGACCCACGCGACGTTCAATGGCTCTGATTCGGATGTGGCTTTATTCTTCATCGTCATCTTTCTCATCTTCATTATCACCCGCTCATCGTCTCGATTAGCCATTGTTGCAAAAATATGAGACGTTAAGCCCCATAAATCAATCAATGACGTTTTCAGCAAACTTCTTTAAATGACAATATTATCTAAAATATAAAAATTAAATATACTCGTATTCAGAGCCTTGTCTCGTGATAAATTAAGTTTAATAAGATATGTCAACGGTAGAAAAATTATGAGATTTTCCCGATGGAAGACAAATGTAAAGTGCGCAAATTACTTTTCCAACTGCGCAATAAACAGTGTCTAACTGCGTACTAAAATTAAGATCAGTTGTACCGGTGTTATGACGAATTTGTACCGGTTTGTAATTTCAGGAGAAAGGTGCTCCGGTATTCTACGACTAAAGACAAGGCTGCCGATTGCACGCGCGCTTGGGGGGATTGTGGCGGGGGGGGGGGGCGTTGTGGGTTGGCTCTTGATGACGATAGCGCCTGGTTCACACGGGCAGACTCACTGCTCGACTGTCAGCAGAGTTCATTCTATCTACAGGCGGCTGTGGAGAAATACGAGCGGATATAACATGACTAAAAACATATACACATTACACCCCCATTCAATTATATTTCCATGTCAGAAAGCTGTTTTCTAGGCATTTGACGAAAATATACCTTACAAATTTTTCGCCTCTGGACCCCGGCCTCCCCGCCTCTGGATCCATGAAGTTCGTACCATAAATGTCGAACCACAATTGTCGGCATTGTGATGATCGTATTCGGGATCAGGATCGCTATTGAACATTTTTTTTCATGCTAAATCATTATACGATAATACGATTTTATTATGAACAACGCCATAAGCCATGCAAGTTAACTTAATCATGATTTCCGTATTGCGATTGGGTTGCAATCCCGATACCGACAATTTGTGGTTATAGAGCTTAGGTTGTGTCGGGGATGCATCTCCGATGCCCCACTCTCCGATGCCCCACATACCTGCTCAAGAAGCCCATGCTACACCAAGTAAAATAAGCACACGCACACCCCAAATATAATACTACCCTAACCTAATAATACTACCCTAACCTAACCTAACCTAACCTAACCTAACCTAACCTAACCTCTATCCCTACCGCTTACCGCGCAGTGGACATTGCGTGGTGTAACATGGGCTTTAGAAAACAGGTAGAGCAGGTAGTGGGGTATCGGAGAATAAAAAGGTTGGTGGGGCATCGGAGAGTGGGGCATCGGAGAGCGCCCCTGTCTCGGTTTGTAATTTCAAGGTTATCTTACCTGGTTGCGAGAGCATAGGTTGTCTCGGTTTGTAATTTCAAGGTTATCTTACCTGGCTGCGAGAGCTTAGGTTGTCTCGGTTTGTTTATCTTACCTGGCTGCGAGAGCTTAGGTTGTCTCGGTTTGTAATTTCAAGGTTATCTTACCTGGATGCGAGAGCTTAGGTTGTCTCGGTTTGGAATTTCAAGGTTATCATACCTGGCTGCGAGAGCTTAGGTTGTCTCGGTTTGTTTATCTTACCTGGCTGCGAGAGCTTAGGTTGTCTCGGTTTGTAATTTCAAGGTTATCTTACCTGGCTGCGAGAGCTTAGGTTGTCTCGGTTTGTTTATCTTACCTGGCTGCGAGAGCTTAGGTTGTCTCGGTTTGTTTATCTTACCTGGCTGCGCGGCCCACAGTTGGATGTCTGCGTGGCGAGTGTAGGTAGCGTCCACAGCCTCCACGCACACACTAGCGATGTGTCTTGAAATGATACCGGACTTGTTAATGTCGAGGAAGAGATCCATAGTGTAGTTCTCCCGCCCTCTATCTTCTTCGGGGGTTCGGATTGTACCAGGGTTTTTCTGTGCAAAAAAACAATGGGCCCATTAATTATAGTAATTAAAACAAATCCTAGATAATAATAATTGTTCGTAGGAGTTATAGGGTGCACACCAGCTTTACCTGATGTGCCCCTCTTCAGGTGACTAACTAGGTTATTAGGTGTTTGGATAGTTGGAAAGGAATGTCCGACGGCTGATGATAATATGACTCAATACCAGCATTCGCTTTTCGACTGAGGAAAACCACGGAAAAAACCTTCAGTCAGGACTGCCGGTGGCCGGAATCGAACCGGCGACCTCCTTCTCTAGTCTCGCGTCTTACCGCTGAGCCATCTCTATCGGTATACCTGCTATGGTGCACGCCAGCTTTACCTGATGTGCCCCTCTTCCGGGCCCTCACTCCAGAACAGTTTTGTAGCTAGTTGCAACCGGTTGCAACTTGCGCCCGGGTTACGGAGTAGGGGGCGCCACTTTACAACCGGCTACAACCTCCTAAAACTGTTTTGGAATGAGGGCCCAGGTGACTAACTAGGTATATTAGGATGTTTGGATAGCAGGGAAAACTAGGGCGTTTGGATAGCAGGGAAGGAATTTTCCAGGGCTGTTCTGTATTAGGGCTCAATCCCAACATTAGCGTTTACGACTGAGGAAAACCTCGGGATAACCTTTAGCCAGGGCCGATGCCGGTGGCCGGAATCGAACCGGCGACCTCCCGAATTAGAGAATCGCGTCAATTACCGCTGAGCCACCTCTATCGGTCATCCTAGATGAAGAAGAAGGGCCAGCGCCTTTATCTATTATTTTGAGGGTTACGGTTTTACCAATTGTCAAATGCCCCCTTATTCTTTCAAATATTTCAAGGCAATATAACAAGTGTATACTCATGCAGGGTCAGTGTTTAGTGCACCTTGATCTTCTGTTCCATGGATCAACTCATCCACGGTCCTAGCTAGCCACTGGCTTTTACTGTTTCTGTGAAATGGTTAGATGCAGAATGAAAGATCGGCAAGTCACATAAAACACTGCAATAATACTGTCAACATCACTAAATTGTGCATTTAACACTCGTCAGGCATACTTGATTGGAATTCCAGACGTGTTTAGATTAAAACAATGGGCGTTCTTAACGAAGCAGCTATAAAGAATCCAGTGACTATAAATAAGAAGGTGGAACGTACACAGTAAAAACACAAAACAGAAGCATCACAGCCGATGTGTGTCAAGTCGAACGTGAAGTGATTTCGTAACGACTTGTTAGAATATTGAGCGAAGTGCAACAAGATTTACTCAATGCTATTGCTGGGTCCTGCAGGCTGCACGTTGAGACAATTGTGTAAGATGGATAAGTGGATTTACTACGTTGCACTAAGGGGAAACAAGATGACAATGAGGGCATATAGACGCATTTGAATTTATCCGTACGATATCAAAGAAAATAAGATAACATATTTTTTTAAATGAATGGGAAGATAATGGAGAGCTGTTACAATTTACCAACCCAGAGATTGGTAACAAGGATAAAAAATAGTAAAAGAGTGTAGGATTAATTGTGGTATCTTTTTCATGGAAATGAGACCGTGTATATCTTTCATTCAAAACAAATAGCATGCATATACAATAAAACTGGATAATTGTATTTTTTCGTATCAAACGCACACAATTTTGTCTGTGTAAATGAAATCATAATCAAAAGGAAAAATACAAAAATTATAATGAAAATGGGTGAATGAGTTTCAGCTAACTATCTTTCTCTCTCCTAAAAAAAAAAGAGAAAAAAACGCAATAGGATTTTGCCGCCACCGTCGGTAACATAATGCTAGTGGCTTGAAGTATATTTGATGACCAGTACAGCTCGGAAAGTGTATTTACTGCCCCGTAACTTAAGTTCCGCCAGAACGCCGCTAATTGAGTAAGGGAAGCTCATCCGGCCGGCAATAACTTAGGCACATAAAGTCGGATTTTAATGTGTGACGGTTTTATTTTCTCCTCAGTCATTACTATTTTGTAAACGGTGGTGGAGTGATAAAACAGATTGGCCACCGCATAGGCATTATGCGGGCGGTAAGTAAGTAAGTAAGTAAGTAAGTACATAAGTAAGTAAGTAAGTAAGTAAGTAAGTAAGTAAGTAAGTAAGTAAGTAAGTAAGTAAGAAAGTAAGTAAGTATGTAAGTAAGTAAGTAAGTAAGTAAGTAAGTAAGCAAGTAAGTAAGTAAGTAAGTAAGTAAGTAAGTAAGTAAGCAAGTAAGTAAGTAATTAAGTAAGTAAGTAAGCAAGTAAGTAAGTAATTAAGTAAGTAATTAATTAAGTAAGTAAGTAAATAAATAAGTAAATAAGTAAGTACTTACCTGCCGTAGTTTGGACATGGCATCGGAAGAGATAAATTCACCTTTCTCAAAGTGACACACGAAACACATGACCTGGTATTGACTTTGTCCTCTTTCTTCCTCGCCGAGTACCAACGCTTTTAAGATCTGTACGTCCTGCAACAGATAAAGGTACACACGTCGTTTATCACCCACTTAGAAAGGAGTAACAGTTTCGTTTACACAGATCAAGATAATCAATGGCTATTGTGATTTATAGGTTTCAGATTCTCTAGATATTGATGGGATGACTATAATTCCATTGTTAGACCCGTGCAAATAGATTTGCTGACAATGCATTTTCAGCATGCAATAGGTATCCTTCCAACCTACAATGAATAATACGTTTTTGAAGTGTACGTTATTTTACATGTGATCTATAAACTTTGTTGCCGAGGGAATAACATTCTTGTTTCAACCATATTGTTAGCGTGTTGCAGACTGAATGTCATTTATTAGAGACGTTTAGAGTTATGTAGCCACAATATAGTAACTGTGATGTAGTTTACGACGCCTGTCGTAGGAGTATAACGTACGTACCTTGCGTCCACAATGGGAAAGCACCGAATGCGAATACAATTACAAGGAAAGGTTCAGCCGACCAGGTATAGTGAGTGATACGTCACCAGTTGGTAAACACCTCAAATATACGTGTTTTTTGTTTTTCACTTAACAAACATAAATTATCGTCATCTTAGACATATTCAAAGCTGTTTTCAATCACTATTTTTTTAGTGTAGCACTACTGGTGCGCACTTGTTCAATGATATTACCAACCCTGTTTCTAAGGCCACAAATCTTCGATTATCTGAATCAAAGAATAAGGTTTACAACAAACGGAACTAGTGGCGTAGCGTACACTGTGACCAACAACAAACACGATGAAAATATCATAAAATGTACATAATATATATATATATATGTTACAGAGGGTTTTGGGGAGGGTTTTGTGTACGAAAACTTACGTCTCAACATATGTGAAATCCAGAAATTAAAAACGTCAAGAGTGTTCTTGAAAAATATTCATATATATATATATATATATATATATATATATATATATATATATATATATATATATATATGTATATATATATATATATATATGTATATATACATCCTATTCAACATATAAAGAGCGATCCGGGGCTAATTAATGAGACAATTTCCAACACTTTGCCTTTAAAAGGTTGGTTTTGTTTTACCTGATGTATTTTGGATTATCTTACCAAATCAACAGGAGTTATCTCAAAAACGTTATTCATTTGTGTAAAATATGATATTTATTGTTTCCCATTTTAGTCCCGCCAATGGATTTCCCTATACCATTTATAAGGCTGTACGCTTATACCAGTATATCTTACCTACACCTACAGCATACATTTTGAGTTGTGAGATTATTTTCAATAGTATATGAGAAAAACGAGGCGTCATTCTATATACATATATATTATGTTTTTATATGGTCAGGCTAGGCTAGCTTCGAATAAAATATAATTCGTAAAGGCTACTTAGAAACTATTTCCCAGAATGCGTTTTAGGAAGTCAAATGACCAAAGAAATCTTGTAAGATTCTTTAATCAGGATTGATAATACCATCAAGTCAATCGACTTTTTGAATCTGATGAGTCTTGGACGTTAGTGCATCTATTGTCACATGGACAACTACACTAAGCTA
Organism: Isoperla grammatica; assembly: GCA_945910005.1. NCBI lineage: Eukaryota > Metazoa > Arthropoda > Insecta > Plecoptera > Perlodidae > Isoperla > Isoperla grammatica. Next base: position 22,632,035 of record OX246746.1, read on the forward strand.
TGTGAGTGTTTATCCAGTAGACAAATACATCTTACGAAGAGTCTAACATTATTCCGGCTGGACGGTAAAGTAAGTAAAAACACAAGGAAGGGGTAATCCGATATTTTATTTACTGTCAGTGTACGGCGAAGCGTGCTATACTCAAGAGCACTGGATTACATTCGTCTGTCTGTCTCTCTGTCTGTCTGTCGGTCTTCTCTCTGTCTGTACACGATGCAACAACAGAAAACAAAAATGTTCACTTTGAAGAAGCAATAAAACAAACGTAAAGGCGTGCCGTGAATATCATCGCACACAATGAACAATGAAACTCAGACATACTAGTAGGTCAGGTTGCATGTTAATAGTTTGCGGGTTGGCAAGGTACTGGGAAATATTTTATTGTGACTATAGTCTAAAAAAAGAAAAAAGAAAAAGTTTAAAAAATTTAAACGACTTTGAAGGGAATGAATCCATAAAATAACTATTATGGACTAATGAGTAAATAAATATCACATATAATTGGTGCTTTTTACGTAGTCCACTTTAGAACGTTTGCTGTCATACTGTATTTTATTACACCTACTACTAGGACCTGACTTAAGACCTCTTGTGAATCCAGGTCCTGGAATGCAAACAGCAACAAATATTTTTACTCCATGAAATTTTTTCGAAATTCTATTCATCGCTGTCTCTTTAAGATGATCGTCAAGAAATACGAGCACGCTTTGGTGTCACTTCCCTAAATCTTGCTTTTGAAAGGGGCCCCGCTTATTGAATTTAATGAACACAATACAAATGAAGTTTCCTAATAGATTGTCGAAGTCAGGAGATTTCAATTAATTTAAGACTCAACTGTGCCACTGTGAGCGGACAACATTAGAGTAATGGCCATGGGAACACAAGTCAAAGTAATCAAGATAACGAAAATATACGAAGATTTCTAGATTACATTTTGTTCGCTTGAGCAACAAAGACCATTTTATTATGATCGCCTCTGCCGTGCCCAAAGCTATTCTAACAAGTAACTGTTGCTTATTATTATTATTGTTATTATTATTATTATTATTATTATTATTATTATTATTATTATTATTTTATTGAATGTATCACAATCATACAGTCTCGGTCAAAACCGGCGTTAACATGTTATACGGACGTAATGTCAAGTATTTCCATGTGTCTACCTTATTTAACTTCACTAATCACATGTTACTAGTTTAAACAGTCATCAATCTCGGTCAAAGCCGGTGTTTACATGTTATACGGACAATACAAATGTAATGTCAAGTATTTCCATGAGGTACCTTGTTCAACTTCAGTCGTTACTGTCTTATTAGTACTTGTTCATAGTATACACTGCATAATGATATGATTATTATTATTATTATTATTATTATTATTATTATTATTATTATTATTATTATTATTATTATTATTATTATTATTATTATTATTATTATTATTATTATTATTATTATTATTATTATTATGAATATTACAAAAAAATTAATTTTCAAAACAAAACTTCAATAGTCCAAAATATAAAACAATATTTACTTTATGTTAGGTAAAGACCCATCATACCGATGTTACCATGCCACATGCTAATGCAGCTTAGTTCTGTAAAAAGAGTACGTATATATTTGCTGTATGGGAGGACATAGGAAATTATAAAGATTTACTAACAAATAGGTGTGTATATAAATACAGTGCGGTATAAATATTTAATACTATACTCGTCCCGTCTATGTATGACCTTTCGGCAGGCCGGCCCTAAAAGTGCGTATAAAAAGTAACGGCAGTTCCTTCAATGACTCATTCCACGGAGTACCTCAGCGCACCAGAATTACTAGCCGCAAATAGAATGGAAGATCCAAAATTGGCGGTAAAGATTGAGGGCAGCAAGGCTATATAATGTTATGGGCTACTTGACGCGGAAATAATGCCCCCCGCAAGAAGTATTTTAACCAACGTTATTGCAAGGGGTCATTGGTGACCAACCACGCATGATGACTCGACGTGTAGGACTACAGCAAACTCATTGAATTACAGTCATAAGTGTATACTTGAGCAATAAAGAAACATGCACACATGGGGCTACTATATAACAGGGATGGTAAGTCACAATAATAAAATGGCGCGAAATTAATCATTTCAATCATAGCTCACGGAAACACTATAATACATTCAAACAGAAAATAATAACCAATATGATGTTTAGTAAGAACTTGACACTACATTGAAAAAGTTAAAATATATTAATCCTTTGACCTACGTTTGCTACTTTTGTAAATAATTAATCACAAACTTAACAATAATAGTTCTCAAAATAATATCCATAACGTTTACAATATTTTCCACTTTTTTACTTGGTACAAAACCATGTGTCGGTTATTATTCGTTTAAAATAAACAAATATTTCGTATCGTTAACAAGACTGTCCATCAAGCCTCTTCGCATAATTATAGACACATAGTAAGTTTGGCCCATCGTGTTTTCATCAGTTACTACTGAAATCACTCTCAGTGCTTCCGATCATTGGCTTATCAGCTGTAATTGAAAAATATCGATTGATGCCAAGTGATGTCGCCATGGCGTCATGACTTTATAATTAAAGTGGAGTCAAGCACAAAATCTAATTAAAAATTGAAGTAATTGGCAGATACCAATAGCGCACAGTGATAATTAAATAATACTAGTCGTCGGGGCCAACGTCATAGGCCTACATACTGTGTACTGTAGTCACATTCACCTCAGAACGGTACAGCCATGCTAACCAGGAGAAATTCTACATCTGACGGTGTTTTCCTAAATGTGTAAATAATTTAGCATGCATTGTGTTGGGGGGATGCTTTCTTAATTACATCAATGCTAAGCACACACCCACCTGCCATAAAGGCCTACCTATAATATAAATAAATTACAGTTTCTAAGCACAACTCATTTAAATTTACTTGCTAACTCCTAAATTGCGGGGAATTACGCGTGCTGCGCGCCGGAGAAGTGAGGGGTGGCGGCAGAGTGGGGGGAGGCGCGAAGAAGCTGGAAGCCCATCATCCTCTAGTCAATGCTAATGTTGTAAAATGTGAAAGTAATTAGGTAACCTTCCTCCTGTGATGTAATGAAGGAAAGCTACACGCGGCGTACGAGGACGATTCCTTACAATGGCAAGGAAACATGAGCAGTCGGAATTGGGAGGTAAATACTGGTAATTAGGAAAGTTTCCTGCCTCTCGTAGGAAACCAGAGTTGATCGTTAAACCAGGTACGGCCGATAACGTGAAACTGTCTCGAAAACATAAAGGTGCAGGAAATCTGACAATGTGGTAAGATCGCAACCAGGTAAAATGAGCCCTGAAATGTTCCCCCGTAATGGGATATAATCAGCAAAGTTCTCCGTTGGAGCGTCATGTCTATTCTCTCCCAGAAAATTATCTTCAATCTAAAGCAATAGTCTTGAGACTTGTCTTTGAGAAGGATGTAAGGAGCTTTACTTTAATAATTCTCTCTCGCTCCTTCTCGGGAACAAAACATTACGACGAATCCAGTTTGTATGGATGCGCTATACATACAGAAGCCAATGTTAATACCCCACTAATTGCTCAGAATCACGGAAAAGCTTCATTTTTCTGAGGTGAAGTTTCTCAAGGAAGGTTCAAGGAACAGCCTCAGGGGTGTATTCCGTCATATGGACTATTCCAAGTACAATACCCTCAGGTAATTTAGCTAACAGATTGAATCTCACCAATACTACGGGTTTATTTATAATTTCTAGCTTAGGGATCTACCGAGTGCATCACGAGACCCAACGACATCATGTTGATGGCGTTTCTACGAGCAATTTGTACAACTCAAGGTATATTCGAGCTAAATTAGATGCTAATTGAATGCAATAAATCCAAATTGACGAGATATAATTTAGTTTAGAAAGTTTAACAAAGACTCATTGACATGTGATAGTTACGAAGCGTTTGAGGTCGCCGTCGAGCAAATGAAGGGAAAATTGCAGAGCAGCAAATCCCTCAGTGCTGTCGAGCGTCTCCATTTGCCTTGATTGAAATTAGAATTCAGCTGGGAAGTTGAGTGAGTTTGTCGTCAAAGTGAAGATAAAGGCATTAATTGTTTATGACGTAAGAATTCCATATAGAAGAGAACTAAGTAAGATGAATCATCTCTCGAAGCGGAGCTCAATGGAAGTTGCCGAGTTATCATACACGTACCGGCGCACTCGCTGCAAATTGATATTTAGCGCTCGTGTTACAATCATTTTCGGTTCGATTTTTACCGCCGGCAATCATGACTAGATAGTTTTTTGAAGTTCTATCAACCATTTCTGGGATTATGTTTTCATATATAATTTGACACATATTCACACAAATTTACATTTCTATAATAAAGCACGCATCTTGCACAAGCCAGCTAGTAGCCACGGTCGATTATGTGTTGCTCTAGTAAACCACGCTTCCTGCGTTCTAGGTTCGAACCCTAGTTTGGACACGCACTGTCATGTGGTGTTGTTTTATCTACTCATTCTCTCCATTAACATCATTGCCAAATATGAGACTATTAACACCCAAATATCTTAACCGTGCACAAGCTTATTGACATGCCGACAGGTAGTTAACTCCCTAGCTTGTACAGTATAACTCTGCGAATCAAGTAGGCCCTCTCATTTAATATTCATACTTTGCACGAAAATGAAGAAAAAATAAAACTACTCTAGTATATATTGCATGTGTGTTGAGTAATATTTCAACAGGGCTTTAAGAAATGCTCGCGGTGATCAACATAACATTACCACTGGCTTTATATGATGGAAACTTCAATAAATGAAATGTAGTTGTCACCAAATGTCACTCTCTCAAATAAAACTCTGATGGAATCGTGTGGGAGAATGAGGTGGGTAGGCGAGACGTAATACAATTCCATAAAGGAGAACGAATAAGAAAATCAATTGGACATTGGCAGCTTTCACGACCAGCCAATTAGGTATGAGTAGTAAGTAAGTACAGTTGTTGGTAGCAAAACGAGGCCATTTGGGGCATTTGAGTGTAGTAATGTGTTGTTATAATGTTTAGATTCTCTACGTAGGGGAGGGGAATTGAAAATTTCATACATTTAGGTGATCGTAAAAGTCTTTGTTTCGTGTTAAAGTGGGACTGAGCGAATAAGCATCGAAGTATATAAATTTAGAAAATTGGTTTACAATTTTTGAGAAGAGAGAGGAAATTACTCCTCCTACACCCCCCCCCCCCCCTCCCTCCCCCTCTCATCCAATAGAAAATATAGAAAAATATCGTGTAATCTTATTCCTTCACTGAAAGAACGTACATGTTTGTTTATAAGCTTTTCAATTTGTGTTGATGAATCTATCAGTTTATCAACGTAGGATTTCCGCATAAATAAACTGATTTTATAGACTTCACTGAATGGCATCTTGATTTGGCCAATCGGAAAAAATACTGCATAAATAACGACACATCAAGTCACATGAACTGATTTCCGACATTGTAACGATATAATATGTACCATTAAGCAATAACAAAAAAGTTATATAGCAGTATATAGTTACAAGTAGTTCACAAGTTTATTAATAAAGTATGTAGATTTCTAAAAGTTTGCGTGAACACTAGAACCTACCACCTACGAAGACGTCTTTGCGTGGCTTGTGTAGCATGGCTATTTCGAGAGTCACATTTTCTCTGGCTGAGGGGCCAATTTTAGCTGCTATCGCATGCTAAATACCCACAGCTAACAGGTAGAGATAAGGTTAATGCTGTCTATAACATAGTTCCACCGCACACGCGCACTGTATGAAGTCGTGAACATTACTTTCAGGTTGGGGAACAGAACTTACTGAAGGTACATTGGTGTGGTGTGCTTTAAAACAAGTCAAACCTATAATTCACGTTCACTGATACTCAAAAAAACATCCATTATATTTGCTATTTGCTATTTGAATCGATAGATGTTTCCATTATTCTTGTCGCCGGATCAGATATCGCGAAACATGTTTCTTTTGTACACATTTTTCTCAGACTTGCACGTCATGTACTAAAATATCTGCAATTGCTGTAAACCGTTTAGCTACCTCAGTTCAAAACAACGATTAAAAACATGCCTTACGTGCATGTCTGCTCTTGAAACATTACCACAATATAATGATGTTTAGAAATTTTTCGTTTTCTAAAACTACGCGTGTAACAAAAATAAGTTACGATTATCATGATTAACGTGTTATCGTCGTGGAGACAAACAAACAGTTACACGCACGTATACGCTACGGCCACCACTAGCAGCGGGGTGCTGGGGACGTGGTCACCACTCAGCATGCACTGGTAGCCGTGCCAGAAAAGAAAGGGTAGGAAAACTCCTAACTCATGTGGAAAGTTTTTTCCGAAATGATCTAAGAAAAGTCACTGATATTTATGGCTTGAGTCTGCCGGGAGCAGAGAACGAGCAAGACAAAAGGTGTTAAAAGTGGGTAAAGAAATTTTATCTCATAACGATTAAAACCATTAAAAAGTTTTAAATGATTTATGAGAGTCTTTTATGGGTTGGCGACACACCATTACACACAGTAGGTACGCCGCTAAAAAGGGCATCTCTCTCTCTCCCTCTCACACACAAAAAAAAAAAACACTTGCATGAAATTTCATTTTTAAATAGATCCCGAAGATATTCTCTGTATCACAGTGAGGTGATGCGTCGACATTGCCTAGGCGAATATTACTGTCTTGAATTTAGCGGTTCCTTTTCACCGTGGATATTACACTAGAGAATCTTCCACCAAGAAGGTTCTGCATCCGATGTTAGACCCCGCAATACTCGGCATGCATTGCACAAATACATGAATGGACATCACACAATGCACGACGAGTTTAAGCGTGAATATAAACATAAACAAATATACAAATAAACTAAACAAAATTATAAATGTAAAGGGTAAGAATGAATAAAGGCATGATGCACTAAAGAAGGTAAAGGAAACTGTTTCCAATACTAACTTATACAATATTGTCTAACATCGCACCAATTCACAATTATGTTTAGCTATGAAATTGCAAAACAATATTTGTAAAAGCCTATACTTCCTTAATTTTTCAGAGATTTTTTCAAAGACGCCAGTATTGTTAGTTTAATCTGCTGCTTTGTATTCCGGCTAAGCAACATACTAAGGGCTACTTTTCTGTACATTATCTTTAATAGCATTTAGTATTTGTCTTCATGCCACGGTATGGCGAGCGGTAAACTTAAAATCACGTAACGTTAAAATTACACCTACCAACGAATCTGAGGGAGACACTCCAGTACATTGTTTTATATTCGGGATATCAATTCATGCATGGATTGGTTTTATCAACACCTTTTGATCATTTTATTTTATGTCAGTCTTTTCATTTCTACATATTCTCTACAAACAACGATATCCTGAAATATCTGTAGAACATATATTCTACTAGTATTCTTTCCGTCTACTAGCCCTTCTAGTATGTTCATTACTGTTCCTTCGTGAATTACAATTTGTCCGACTAACGATACCTCAGCTCCACTAAACTTTCCCATAACCCCAAAAAGACAGAATAAAGATTATTATTGCTATTGTTAAATATGAACAAGTTAGAATCTATTCAACCGTCTCTATGGCTCACGGCAGAATGGCCGGCTAGCATGTTGTTGTAAATATCACAAAGGCAAGCTATTTAGTGAGTCTGATTCATCCATCATGTTTCAATCGTGTGATTACAATTCTTTCCTCTCTTCTAGAACTTTTATTTTGTCGGCGTAAAAACACAATCTAATACAAAAGTGGAACAAGAGAAGCTGACAAACTTTTTAACATATTACAGAACTCGCGTTCTTTGTCTCAGAATAGCGGTAAATAATTAATTACAATTTGGCCGGAATTCATGATTCGTTATATTTCATTATATAAGGAGCAAGGAATAAGATACGAGAGGCAATGAAGAATGCAGGCAAATGAGAAAGCGACGAGTGTCTCAGGAATGCAGGTATGAAAATCGACAATATTGAGGACATGTTAATAAGTAGAGTTTTACGTTTTTTGAGTTAAAATTTTTACGCAAAATAAAAATTTAATACCTAGATTATCCATAGCAGATTGGATCCAATGATTGATTGATTTCGGCCAGTCAGTCAGTCAGTCAGTCAGTCAGTCAGTCAGTCAGTCAGTCAGTCAGTCAGTCAGTCAGTCAGTCAGTCAGTCAGTCAGTCAGTCAGTCAGTCAGTCAGTCAGTCAGTCAGTCAGTCAGTCAGTCAGTCAGTCAGTCAGTGAGTGAGTGAGTGAGTGAGTGAGTGAGTGAGAGAGTGAGTGAGTGAGTGCATGAGTGAGTGAGTGAGTGAGTGCACGAGTGAGTGAGTGAGTGAGTAAGAGACTGAGTGAGTGAGTGAGTGAGTGAGTGAGTGCATGAGTGAGAGAGTGAGTGAGTGAGAGAGTGCATGAGTGAGTGAGTGAGAGAGTGAGTGCACGAGTGAGTGAGTGCATGAGTGAGTGAGTGAGTGCATGAGTGAGAGAGTGAGTGAGTGCATGAGTGAGAGAGTGAGTGAGTGAGTGCATGAGTGAGTGAGTGAGTGCATGAGTGAGAGAGTGAGTGAGTGCATGAGTGAGTGAGTGAGTGAGTGCATGAGTGAGTGCACGAGTGAGTGAGTGAGTGAGTGAGTGAGTGAGTGAGGGAATGAGTAAGTGCATGAGTGAGAGAGTGAGTGAGTGAGTGAGTGAGTGAGTGAGTGAGTAAGTGCATGAGTGAGAGAGTGAGTGAGTGAGTGAGTGAGTGAGTGCATGAGTGAGAGGGTGAGTGAGTGAGTGAGTGAGTGCATGAGTGAGTGCATGAGTGAGAGAGTGAGTGAATGAGTGCATGAGTGAGTGAGTAAGTGCATGAGTGAGTGAGTGCATGAGTGAGTGAATGAGTGCATGAGTGAGAGAGTGAGAGAGTGAGTGCACGAGTGAGTGAGTGAGTGCATGAGTGAGAGAGTGAGTGCATGAGTGAGAGAGTGAGTGAGTGAGTGCATGAGTGAGAGAGTGAGTGCATGAGTGCATGAGTGAGTAAGTAAGTGCATGAGTGAGTGAGTGAGTGAGTGCATGAGTGAGAAAGTGAGTCTCAGGACGCAGCTATGGTTCTGAACGGCTACTCAACCTCGCACAGAATGAAACTCGCGACTTAGAACTCAACGTAAGCAGAGACGGGAATTAATTTCCACGTGGGAATTTCCCGTTACTACTTAGAAGTAATGCGACGCCGACGTCTAAAAAAGCTTTAAAGTGCTTTGTTGTACTCGTTTATGGCCCGCAGTACAAATTTTAATTCCGTGTAAACTAACATTATAACTTTGTACAACGACCACGCGTACACGAAGTAAAATTGAAAATTATTCTTCCATTATACCTTCACGTATCTGGTTGTTGAGCCTAATTCCAACAGCGCCGTCAGCTACTGTGTAAAAGTTCAATCCAAAGGTCTATTCGCATTGTAACAGGGGAAGTTATTGTGGACGTGCAAATTGCGTAGTGTGTGTATGTGTAAATAATGGGTCTGCATTTGTCCCATGTAAAATGCAAGTAGCGGGACGTTGGCCTACGTAATCAATCCTGCACGTACTCTAATAGACACACAGGGCAGGGTTAAATTGTTAACGAGTTAGGACTACATCATATCAAGTGTAGTATACGCGTAAAACTCGTGCCAGGAATATTGGCGTGCACTGTTATCGCATTCAGTTCCTTCCTATACAATACGGTTCAATCAACAATAGCCAAATCGATCTCGTCCCTAGTAGCTCTCAAATCCCAAACTCCCACCGTTATCTAAGTTGATATCGAGACGAGACGAGACACGATGAGACACTCTTTTGGGCAGCATCGCGCCAAGGGGACAAGGGGACACAACGACGACGGTGGTATGTCTATGTCCAGCTACGGATCAATATCGCTACCACCGACTGATGTTATGTGTAATTCGGAGACAACTCGGGTCACAGAAGTCATCTTTCAGACGCGTGGGGCGTGGATGGACGCATTTGTTGACACAAGAAACGAACATTCATTGGACGCGTTATGCAGAATGGAACCAACGGACATATTGGATCTTATGAGTTGTTAGAGGCTTTCACGACCCGTAGATGGGAACAGATTGATATTTTCTTCTGGGTTGTTTCGTCGTGTCGGTACAGAGTTGTTTGGTTGTTTGCTCTGCACTGACACGACGAAACAACCCAGAAGAAAATATCAATCCGTTCCGATATTGGATCTTGTTGCAGCGGTTCTAGCATTGCTCATAATAATTAAACCTGCATTAACATCTTAAACGTCATCAAGTACACAAATGTAAAATGAATTGAAAGGCGAAATTTTTTTTGAAAATGTTTCTATTTTGGTGTTTTATGTGTAAATAGGGGTTGGTTTCTTTCTGCTTTCATAAGGGTAAGTCGATGAAAAAATAAAATTATTGTTGGGCCATTAGTTTTTATTGTGTATGATGCTAGAAAGTTTGGTAAAAGGCGATTACCTAATTAAATCTTGAACGAATAGTTATTTTTATGAATGTGGAATGTGAATATATGGAAAATTAACAAACATCAGTGGTTATTGTTTAGCTAACATTTCAATAGCTTAAAATTAACTCACCCATTACTTCAAACTAAAATATATCTTAAAAACAAATAATCTGAATCTAACCAAACCGGTTGGTTCCATAAAAAAATAAATTATCGATTTAGGTTTGTTTTACTCTGCTAGATACAAACAAAAATAGAAAAGTCTTGTAGTAATGGCATGCCGGCTGGTTACGTCGCTTGTAGATAGCATAACATGAGTAATATTGACAGCTGGGATTTAAAACACGATTACACAAATCTTCTATCAATGCTAAGAACCGATTGTCTCCAAAAACAAATGTTTGTGTATATTGGTTCTTCCTGCATAGCCACGGACAATCTATCGTGAAAGAACCAGGGAATTTTCGGAGTAAGTGACCTTGCTACCGTTTTATAATTGTGTGTGTTTTAATATATTTACTACGCTCGGTAATATAACGTCCCACTAATACTTATTCCGGGACTTACTTGTCTCCATGGCAACTACCAGTGAGAAGTGAGCTTTCCGTGGAGAAAACAAGTTAGCCCCGGACTTAATATTTAGCGACCCGTCAAGATACCGGGCCCGAAATAAACAAAGTGCCAAGAATGAAGCACAAAGAAATAGTTGACTTTGAAGTATATCATGAATACAGACACTATCGTATAGCAGACAACGCTATAGAAAAGAATCAGGCCCCTCACTTGGATGTATTCACACGAGACAGAAGTCTGCAGTGAAGTGTATTACTCTGCTCACGACGAAATTGTCGGGGAAATGCAGTAAACAATATGAGAAGGCGAAAGCAAAAGAATATTTACAATTCATAGATTCAAATCAGCCGGCTTTCATTTCCCACGAGTTTCGGATGGGGAAGTTGATTCGACGAAAAGCATGCATGCCATTTTACTTGTCCCAAGCACTCAAACTCGGCTCCTAATCTCATCAACAAACTTCCCAGGCAAGAGATTACTTCGAGCGCATTCAGACCAACAAACTCCTCGGAGCAACCAACGTAGTATTCACAATGTATTCCTGCTTTCGTATACACCTGTGAAATTAAATATTTCATGAAGAATAAACAAAGCACTTAATTGCACCGGGATGAATTCAAAAAACAAAAAAACAGAACACATATAGAGAGAGAACTTTAGAGTTGACTTCCTCATTCAAAACCAACAACTGCATATCAATTACGTCACAACGTAGATCTATTCACATCTGCCGATAGAGGTGGCTCAGCGGTAAACGCGGACTCTTAATTCGGGAGGTCACCGCGGTTCGTTTCCGGTCACGGCAATACGGACTAAAGTTCTTTCCAAAGCTTTCAAGGTTTAATATAGTAATAGTAGTAATGGATGAATCATTTAGATACCAGGGGAATGAAACATAATATGGACAGTCATAGAAGAGCGCTTACCACGCATTGGGATGAAATGTACAACAACCAACAAGCCAACGGTTTAGCCGCGGTCGCTTAGCCGGTTCCCATACGAACACCGAAGTTAAGCAACCTCGGGCTATGTCAGGAGGTGGATGGGTGACCACTCACCTCTGAAACACTAGTTACCGTTGGTTAGAGCAGATTGGAGGGCTCGAAAGCTTGTGTAACAGCTTCGTTCTTCTCGTCAACTGCTCGGCAGTCCAGGTAAGTGGAGGAACCTATATGACTGGTCAAAGTTACACCGTCCTTTCGGATGGGACGTAAAGCCGATGGTCCCCTTGGTACTTTTCGACAGGAGTAGGCTACGTGCCGGTACCAGGCTTCCCCTCCTCCCTTCCTCATTATCATTCATCAATCATCACTCATCAGGCTTAAGAGGGCATTGTGCCATACACTGACCTTAATTACAATAAAATAAAATAACAACCAACAACCCGGCACCCCCACCAAAGTACTGAACTTACTTTCCTTCCACATCCTTCCTTCCTTCCTTTCCACATTAATTGTTACTAGTTACCCTCCAAAGGTCCAACGTTTTTCTACAAAACCCAGACAAAATATGGGAGACGCAGCGGTAATATTCGACACTCTCATACGAGAGGTTGCCGGTTCGATTCCCGCTCCTATCAATCCTGATTACCTTTATTCCAAAGTTATACCTAGTCATGAGCGAGTTCCTGCTCAAGGAGTGCGCTACCCTACCGTGGTGGGCAGGTTTGTGTGCTTTGTTGATCTCGAGAGCTGTGCCGGCGGAAGCGAAAGCTTCTGGTAGGGCTAACCTAGTCGGACAGGTCGAGGGGGAGAAGCCGGACGAAAAGCAGTCCACGTCCTACCCTCTCCCTCGGACATTCCTTCCACACTGTGCAAATACCCTAGTTATAGAGAGGGTATTCACCTTAAAGCAGGGATTTCTACGAACATTATAACCGCAGAAATAACCAAAAGTATTGAGAACAAACGTCTCAACAACAATGGTTCACTGCTCCAAACAACACGACAATCTACAGTACAATGTAGATATAATAGCGGTGTTTCTACACTTGAAAGTAAACGTAGAAACCGTGAATTTACTTGTTTTTGTTCAAATTTAAGAGATGTAATTTGTGGCACTGGCAACACACGGGGTTCTGGATTACTTCGGATTCAATCCACACGTACAAAAATAAATGAACGATTTTACGAGGGTTTGCTCGTAAGGAATTCCTAAAGTACTACTTGGTCAATCCCAAAGACCCGTCTATTCACCCTTTAAGTGAAAATCATTCCTCAAAGCCAGATACTATAAACGTTAGCTACGGGGTTTCTCGCGATGATAAAATGCTCGACGTGTAAGTTTTGACAATCAAACGAAAGGTAAGATTTAGCACACAAAGAAGCAACTACACTAAGAAGGACTAGTGGCTGCTTGGACGTGACTGTGGTCATACCATGTGCAAACAAAACTAACACTGAGTTTTTTAGAGTACATTACTACTACCTATCTTGTTTTGGGAACGCAGAATGTAGACCTGCAGAAACTCATCTACACGGAAGTAAAAGAAAGCCGCTATCTATCTCTGGTGTAGAAACTCGAACATTAGGCGCGATACCTTTGGCGGTAAAGGCGATAAGATAACGGGCTATCAGTACACGGGTTAGGGGGTAATCCTCTGTGGGGTTATACCTTTGGCGGTAAAAATGATAAGATAACGCGCTATCAGGGGTTATCTACTGTCGAGTTTCTGCAGGTCGACTTTACGGGTACCCTCTTGTTTTTTGTATCCGCGGACGAGACAATTATGTTAATCAGATAAATTACGGTAATTTTACACGGTCTGACACCTTCAATAATATCTTAAATACCGATAGAGATGGCTTGGCGGTAGCTCGGGAGATATCGGTAACCGGCGAACTTGGCCGAAGATTGTTTACGAGGTTTTCCTCAGTGACAAGCCAAATGATGCACATTCCTTCCCAAGTATTCAAAACACCTAATATATCAAGTTAGTCACCTGAAGAAGGGCACGTCAGACAAAGCTGTGACCTGATGTATTAGCTTCTCACGTGTTACACCACAGAGTCAACTCTATCGGTTACCTTCACGTTCACTTGTCGAGATGTTGCGATATTTTCTTATCTTCATAACATTAACGAATTGCAGAGCAGTGTGAAGTTACAGTTTTTGAACGCCTAAATCTGGTTAAACTATCGTTTTGTATGCAGGAAAATTTCTATATTTACTTTAATAGGTACATACTAATATGTAAAGTATGAAAACATTTTTGCGGTAAAACCAATCCAACGTTTATTTATATAAAATAATAGTCAACGTTTCGACGACTGTAACATCGTCCTTTTCAAGACATACGAAAACAATTAAAAAAATGTAATATACATACTAATTACTAATTACTAATATGTATATACACCGATAGAGGTACCTCAGCGGCATGGCGCGAGGCTGTATTCGGGAAGTCGCCGGTTCGATTTCGGCACCGTCAATCCTGATGGAAGGTTCTTTCCGAGGTTTTCCTCAGACGAAGATGCGAATGCTGAGATCGAGTCCTACTAACAGCCCTCAGACAATCCTTCCCAACTATTCAAACACCCTAACATATCTTGTTAGTCACCTGACGAGGGGCACATCAGGTAAAGCTGGTGTGCACTCTATAATATTCCTATCAAATTATAATTATTATCATAATTATTATTATACTACTATTTATTATAGTATTATACTAATATATACCTAATAATTCCAATAGAAAATGTCACTTCACAATAAAATTCGCGGTTTTTAGCAATGTATTTGCGAACTCGCGTTACTTATAAAAATTGGAGTCCTTCAATTAATTTTAACCAAGAAAAGCGATACATCCCCTTTAATTTATTTCCTTTTCTCTCGGGATTGTAAATTACATTTTGTATTTCCTCTCTTTTGATCACACACACACAATTTGTATCAATGGGAGTAGCCGACCGCGTAAATACAATATTTATTTCTATGGTACGCATTTTACAATGATTATATGCTTTGGTTTCAAATTTGATGGCTTTTCATAACCAAGTAAACGGGTGATTTGTGGTGTCAATGCACATTTACAAATGGATAGATATCTGATGAGTGGAGGATATAATTGAAAGAGGGGCATGTTCTGCATATGTGTATCCTGTATGGCCTATAGCACTTGAAAGAGAGGCATGTTCTGCACATGTGTATCCTGTATGGCCTATAGCACTTGAAAGAGAGGCATGTTCTGCACATGTGTATCCTGTATGGCCCAGCACTTGAAAGACAGGTATGTTCTGCACATGTGTATCCTGTATGGCCTATAGCACTTGAAAGACAGGTATGTTCTGCACATGTGTATCCTGTATGGCCCAGCACTTGAAAGAGAGGTATGTTCTGCACATGTGTATCCTGTATGGCCTATAGCACTTGAAAGACAGGTATGTTCTGCACATGTGTATCATGGCCTATAGCACTTGAAAGAGAGGCATGTTCTGCACATGTGTATCCTGTATGGCCTATAGCACTTGAAAGAGAGGCATGTTCTGCACATGTGTATCCTGTATGGCCCAGCACTTGAAAGAGAGGTATGTTCTGCACATGTGTATCCTGTATGGCCTATAGCACTTGAAAGAGAGGCATGTACTGCACATGTGTATCCTGTATGGCCTATAGCACTTGAAAGAGAGGCATGTTCTGCACATGTGTATCCTGTATGGCCTATAGCACTTGAAAGAGAGGCATGTTCTGCACATGTGTATCCTGTATGGCCCAGCACTTGAAAGAGAGGCATGTTCTGCACATGTGTATCCTGTATGGCCTATAGCACTTGAAAGACAGGTATGTTCTGCACATGTGTGTCCTGTGTGGCCTATAGCACTTGAAAGAGAGGTATGTTCTGCACATGTGTATCCTGTATGGCCTAACACTCAAGGGAGCAGCTGTCATAAGATTATATCGGTACCGTCGAGTACGCTAAGCACGTGAAACTTCTACACAAGTTTTAAATCCTTTAGCCTACGGTTTACGTGTCATTTTAGACGTTCTGGATAGCTGAGATTTGACGCAGTTAAGCTTCTTGTCAGTGCCATGAAAGGTCTTAAAATAGCTTAGACTGACAAAGTTTTGCGACACTCGGATCCAACAAGAACTGAACATTGAAGATAGGAACATATAACTATAATCTGCTAAAAGTTCTAACAATGCCAACGAAGTTGAACAAAGGTAAACCGAGAAGCCGGTTAAATGCAATCTTATTTTAGCACCTCGATTCATCCCAGTGCTTTGATTAGTTCTGTTAGTTATCCATTATCCTGCGGTTTAGTTCCTACTAGTTGCCTGCCGCCTCCTGGCTACGTCATACTTATTTGTTTCACTGTCGCAAACTCAATAGGAGGTTGAACTGCGGAGACGTGCGATATAAAGCTAGGAATGTTCAGCCTAGAAGGTAATAACCACCCCCCACGTTCATTTCAACCCCCATTGAAGCAACCTTCGCGCGACAGAACAATCAACGAATGATAATTACAACGTAAATTCCAACTCTAGTCCTATTCGGAATCTATTTACAATACCTACGCTGAAGCGTAGACATGCACCACCCTTCACTAATGAGGATTATAGATAGATGAAGGTTTAGTGTATACAAAATGTGCATGGGTCTGTAAATAAAGTAGCTATGCAAATGAGTTCACTCCATTGAAAATGAATTTCAAGTCTGCAATTACCTACAAACAGTCAACAGTTGGCGTAGGGAACCTAATGAGCCACCACAAAGCAGTAACAGCGAAAAGAGAAAAAAATCCTTACACGAGCTTGCTTTAGAAAAATAAAGCTCGACTTGAAAACACGGCTTGTGCCATGATAGTTGTATCTGAATTACCAATCAATAATAAACAGGGTAACATAACACGGCAAACTTACATTTAATCTGCGTATAATGTGGTGTTTTTAATCTAATGAAAATATAACGTTTAATTATTAATATTACCTTGTGATAACTGATGTATATTGTCTGTATGGATCGAGACTATTAGATCAATACGAACGACGAAGGTGCCTAAAGGTTGTGTTAGCTCTGCAATTAACCATGGAAATAATAATCCCATTACCTTCTCACTACAACACTTAGGTCCAGTCTTACAATGTCCCAATAACTACTTATTCGTCGAATAGCTTGTTTTCTCCATGGCAACGACCAATCAAAATCCTTGAAATCTTCCAAATAGCGTAATTGCTACAAATAACATTCTTATTATAGGAGATATTAAGACTGGCCCTAACATTAACAACAAACTAACATAAACCACACCAAAGAACCACGTGTTTTGTTTTAGAATGCACAAGTATAAAATTACCTAGACACATGCAGAACAAACTAGCCTAGATTATACGCTGTGGACACTTTATGGGAGCTCCAGGAAAAAAACATAATATTAACGCTCCAATATCTCAAATAAGTATGTGGAATATTCGACTACCTACGAATGGATTCGCTTTAGTTTGGAGTGTTAAAATAAATCTTGGCAGAAAAAGCGGAGACATTCACAGAAAGTGATGACTACGATAAACGAGAATCTGTTGTAGATAGCCACAACATTCCTTCCAAAGAGAAACCCATGTATAATGTTTATTTATTCATACGACCATGTAATAGATGACCATTTAAAAACAAATAAATGTTGGACTGCTTATAGGTTCACTTGTAAGCGTAGCAAACAACAATACAGTATCGAGCATTACGCTGCCACACGCGGTGAGACACGAGTAAGACGTTTATAAATTACCACAAGCTTTGTTAGCAGTGCAAGTTAATTTCGGAAACATTTCTCCCAGTCAAATCAAAATGAATGATATTATTCTGGACGCTGTATCTACGCAGGCAACATAACAATGGGACGAGTAGGCAACGTAACTTTAACAATTATACACGGTTATGTTCCAACTCAACACTGTTATTGGACTGAACTGGACTACCGGAATGTGTGCAGGTTCATATATTTAATAATGCGTGAACACGCTATTGTTTAAACGATGAAGTTCGAAAAAACATGAAATCTTAGAACATATTGTGGTAAACAATCGTTTCCGTGCTCCGGTACAAAACACTCATTTCTTGCGATTACGTACGAACAAATTTATAATCAGGAAACTAACTGTCGAGGCTTTTCCAAAGCGCATTGTGTAAATAAAGACGTGCTAACGCAATATAGCGATATAAACTTTCAGAAATTAACTTCCCCTCGTTATAACAACGCGCCGTGTAGCAGCATCACGTAAATATAAAGCACAATATTGCATGACGGTACGTCTTGTACCAAAAAATATTATTTTTCATTAAGGCCCGGTTTTTCAATCGGTCATTAACGGGGCCGCTAGCTGACGGTCCGTTACCTGTATAGGGATTATTGAGTTACAGATTACGGACCGTCAGCTAACGGTTCCGTAAACGACCCGTTAACCGATTGAAAAAACGGGCATAAGGTTCATTCCTCAAGAGTATTTTTTCATAGATATTAAAGAAAATCAAAAACGCTGGTGAAATATCGTAAAGCAGTCAATGATAGTGATTGAAACACGCGTGCAGCAAAGAAAATAAAAGCGTTATCTTTCGCACGCGTATAATAATCTCGTTATGTGCTAATAGGCGTGCATAAGACGCGCCGGGCTACCAGCACGTGCTTTTCACCTTCTCCATTCATGGTTAAAGTTATAACAGAAATTTAGCCGAAGCGTCATATTATCCCGTCAAGCGTGTTTGGAATAGCATGTCCTTGCGGCAGCACACGGGACAATCGAATAATAGCGACAACTATAAGTTCTGTATATAGAATAGAATGACTTGTTTGCAAATTGTGTTCCCAGCCTCGACAGTATCGATTCAAGAGAGCCGCGGGGTCCACATATACCTCTGGTATGAACATCAAAAGCAAGAAGCAATCATTAAGACTTTAGTTACATGCCACATATACCTCTGGTATGAACATCAAAAGCAAGAAGCAATCATTAAGACTTTAGTTACATGCGCGAATTGTAACACTTGCGAATCGAAACCTGGCAACACTGCATGAGGTGACGCCGAAGACTCAACAGCCTCAAGTTAACTGTATCTAGACCCACTTTGTAGAACTTCCGATATCTATCGGTTAAAATTACTTTAAAACGCTTAAAAAGTGTCAAAAGGTAAATCAAAATATGTCATCCCTTAAGCGGGTGTTACACGGAGAAGTAAGAAAAGTAAAAAGCAGAAAGTGAAGAGTAGAGACAGCGTGTAGCTTACGGGAAAAGAACAAAAGTGAGAAGTTCTCTCCAAAGTAGGACAATGTTGAACAAGTGAAAAGTCCCGTAAGCTACACGCTATCTCTACTCTTCACTTTCTGCTTTTTACTTTTCTTACTTCTCCGTGTAACACCCGCTTTAGAGAATCGAGCGCTCTTTCTTATAAATGTTCCTCTGTTCCAATAAACATTTCCGTTTTCAAATTACCGAATATAACTTTTATAATGTATTATTGCAACATACCTTTCACAATTTAATTGAGCATTAAATTCTCTGGGGAGGGGGGGGGGGGGGATTACATATTATGGTTTACGTTTTGAGTGGGATTTTGATATCCTGTTTGTAGATAAAGGAATTATTATTATTATTATTATTATTATTATTATTATTATTATTATTATTATTACTTTTATTATTATTATTATTATTATTATTATTATTATTATTATTATTATTATTATTACTATTATTATTATTATTATTATTATTATTATTATTATTATTATTATTATTATTATTATTATTATTATTATTATTTTAAATCCATGTTATTTAACCTTCAGAAATCGGGTGTTCCACAGGGCGGGTCGAGCTACATCCTCACATTACACATCGTCAGTCCCGAAGAACCCATCTCATAAGATGTTCACTTACTTGTGAATTGAGTTATTCTAGCTTTCTAGCTGACAAAGAGCTGTCGTCAATTCAATAGTCAACATATTATCGACGTTGCAATATTCGCAAGAAGGAAATACACGACGTCGTGTCACGTATCTTGTCCTAGTGTCGAGCAGCGAGTGTTCCGACTCTACAAGCCATGAATGAGACATATATTGAACCCAACCCCTCTCCATAGGATGATGACAATTATGAAAACGAATCATAAAATGCAAATTTAACAGAAGGCCGTTTGTGTCGTTTAATTTAAAAAAAAATGAGTGAATGTCCACGAAAAACTCACTATCAATTCATTTATTTTATTGGAAAATCGAAACCAAGATTAACACTAGACCCTACTAGATATATCATCGACAAAGATTTGACAGGAAGGACAAACTCTTCTTGGCTTCTGTCACTAACTCGTCGCGTTCAAATATTGTCAACGGCGTTACTGTCTATACTTGTTACCTGATTTCATCAAGCTGTCTCTAATGATTCAACTAATTCTTACTCTCCAGCTTGTTTACTAACGTAAGCAACACTCCAGGCTATGACCCCCCCCCCCCCCTCCCCCCACCCAAAAGCCTGGTCACCAATGACCGAATTGGTTGGTGCTAATTATGGAACGAGCAAAGTAATATACCCACAAATATGGACATAACAATTGACAGAATAACAAAAGCTATTTTTCGTTGAAATAGAAAGACGTTGTACAAATATTGTCACGCAAAATATTTACACGATGATAGGTTGTCGATATATTTAGTAATTTCTTACATGTGTGTGCAATTGATGTAATTCCCCCATTTTGTTTTCACTCTCATTTTGGTCTTCGATAAGGTCACCGGTACAGTTAGCTCAGACAAAACTTCTTACGTTCTAGATTCATGATACAAATATACAATAGAATATGTATCTGTCTGTAGACCTATGTAGGCTATGACTCTTTGGAAAAATAAAATAACATTAAACTGAATATTCAAAGCATTCCCGTCGTTTTACCACTAATGTCTACGAGGTGGGTCGTATGTACGGCCATGCCAATAAAAATAACTCGGTGAAACTGTGTAAAAACTTTCGCAACTTTTATTCCACAGTTCATTCCAAAGTTCAAAGTTCAGCTTCAACACCGGTACCTAATACCGGTAACTAATTTATGACAGCAAAATATGACTTCTGATTTGTAATTTGAGAGTTTATTGATTTATTGGGAATACGAGACTTATTCAATAATGAAGCCAGTTAGTATAGCTGACTATGGAGTTTTAACAAGGAGGCTGTTGACCAATAAAGCGATCGGATGCACCATTATCATTGACCAAATAAAAGTAACACATCCAAATGCTGGAGTGCTTTTCTAAACTGAGAATAATTTAAATAATGACATGAAACGATGGAACTATTTTACTAAGTAGTGAGCTTACATGTGGACCCGAGTCAACTCTGGTCTATAACTGATGGTAACTGATGAAATGTAAGGCTGAATAGGCCATGTAAAGCCGATAAACAGTTACGTTGTTTGCATTTTACTATACCATCACTCTCGCACCGACACAAACTAATTATTACCAAAACTACAGCAATGTGCAAAATTATTTACCCGTACCTAATTGAACGCATTGACGGAGACACAACTCTGTATATGTTAACTAATTGATGTGACAAAAATTACTTCCAACTTTTAGTTCGTATATTTGTGGAGTGCTGAACTTTCGAACTCTAATTTGCATTTCATGGTATTAGTTTGTGGTCCCCAGTTTGAAGGTTGTTTACGTTTTAAAATGATAACTTTTAATGTATTATTTCCATGCACGAACTGAGCCAGGCTGCCTGGAGGGCTCAGCCAAACAACGAACACTAATTTCAATAATCCGCTGAAAGGAAAGCCTGACAATTTACAACACAATAATGATAAATCATGATTTACCTCGGTAAATGTGGATGAATGTCAACCCAATAATTCTGAATTATGGTGTATCTGTATATACGACCAACCAACCAACACTTGGAATTATCAAGCCTTGGGAGTATCATGTCATGCGACACGGGGATAATGCTGAACTAGCGAAGTGACAGTTTTCATTCGACAATAATGGGACATAAATTGTTCTTTCGCCCTATAAAGGTCGACGGCTAAATAATGAAGAAATGGCATGTGATGGTGATGTGATGTGTAGCCGTGTGGGCCTACTCAGAGCCGAACAAGCCGAACAATCACGCACACTAAAAGAATTAAAATGTTCGGATTTGACAGAGCAAGACTGTTCTAAAGAAATGTTGCATTATTTTTATATCGTATTCGAAAATGCGATGTATCGATGTAGTTGGGAATATTAACAAACAACAGCGGTGAAGTTGTTCACTAAATGACGAACGAATAATTATTGCTTCCTTGTAGAAAGCGGAAGAGTTACGAGATGCACGATTATTGTATCGAGGCATCAAGCTTAGTCGGCTTAGGAGAGATGCGTTACAGAGGAATTATAGCCATCAAGCCTTAGTCCCGACCCGTCTCATCCCCCTAGCACCCGTCACGCTAGAACATAACAACCCCCCTGCCCCAAGGGAAGGTTAATGTACACCTACACCCGACTACAGCCACCACCATTCCTCGCATTATTCACTTGAATTGAAACCCTCCTTCATTCCTTACACTTACACAACTCATTGCATTAGTCACACCTCCATCAGACTCTCTCACGGAATTTATTTTATTCCACAGTAATTTCACTAAAATGATTTATTACTATAAATCGAAAAAGTATACATATTATGCGTTTAATTACATCAGAAAATATAGATTAACAGAACAAATGTGAAAAGTCCCGAAAAAATGGCCTCTCCCATTATGTCAATATTTAGTTAGATGTTTATTCACCGTGAGCCACGTCTGTCCTTTCTAGTGGGAATAATCGACGATTATCATCATGACCGCTTTGTCGCATTGCTGTATGCTTAAAGGTCGCTCACAAGCCAGTTCATCTAAAGCGTTTTTCTAGTATCCACCCACCACGTGAATGCGACTTTGAATAGAGCTGCATGTTTTTGAGTAGATTCGAGCAATCTGTTATTTGCACCTGATCGTCCGCTGCCTCTCGGTTGTTGATTCATGACCGTTCTTCCACCGAACCTTTAGAGAGGCGAAGCTTAACCGAGCCTAGTCCATTTTTCACACCTATTCAAAACCATGCACAAAACACCAATACACCACACGAGAATATCAATTTCCCTATTTCTCGTTTATCGGAAGTGACAGGAGCACTTTTAAAAATGCGTTAGTCGAAAGTGATAGTAAACTCGTATCTATGTTGCTTCTAGCGAAAAACATCATTTCATTTTTCACAACATATAAAACACTCTCTACAGAGTAATATTGACTGGAACTGTTTACTTGAAATTAGAGTAGTACGTATAAGTTTCAGGAAAGCAAGACAGTATATAACTCGTATAACGGGGTGGATTCAATAATAATGATAGATTAGAGGTCAATAGACATTATGGGTGTAGCTACTCACTCAAAAGAACCGGTTTTCAATGGGTGACATTATTTTAATTTTTAATTATTATGAGCATCGCAGCTGTCACAATTAGTCCTATGAAGTTTACGTTTAAATGTATGCAAGTAGCAAACAAAACACAAACATAATAAAGATACATACAATCCAGATAGAATATATAATTATGCATATTCGTCAACAATGAAAACGCTTCAAGATAACATTAAAAGATAAAATGAAAAACTAAGGTTTAAGAACGAGTAATTAAGAGACACAAAAAGGCACCACACAGCAACCTGTTGTCTCTTGAGCAAAACAGATTGTACGCTAAAACTTTCTACTAATATTATCAGTACAGTTGGCGTCGTCTTTATTAAACCCATAATTAGGAACCTAAATAACAACCCTGCAGATTACAAGAATATAAATGCTAAGCATACAATTAGTATATAAGTAACAAAACCATAAGACTGCTGTAATCCTAAGTTTTCGATAAATGTTCTAACAGCGATGAGATAAGATGAAAGAAAACGATCATTTCACTTTTCGACTGTGGGGCTGTATAGTGTATAACCAGGGGTGTAGTTCTAACAGTTCTGCAGGGGGCACGGCCGTCTGAATGTACTATTACCATTTGAAATACGCCCCCATCCCCCGTGGACTAATATTCCTGATTGGTCACATTTTTTTTTATAAACAACAGGGGTTAAATTATAGCTCTACAGTGCAATGATGCAATTTTAGTATTTCAAATGATATTATTATATCCTTCATTATTAATAATAATCTCACATGATTTGAAATATTACACTACTACTACTCTCACAAGCAAATATTCATGTATGCCTCCCTATACCTTTACCGTGGGTGTTATTAATGCATAAAAACGATGGGTCAGAAAAGTTTAAAAAATACAGAGTTGGTTTAGTCGCTTTAAAATTCAAGTCCCACCCTGAAAATCAGTTTCGTTACTGATGTGATGTGGGTAGACTCTAAATGTGAATTTATTTATTTATTTAAACATATTTTTTTATGAGAAACACAATTTATTAAATTATAAACAAGCAGGATTACATACATCCTTCATACAATTTCCTAAGTGGAAACATTTTAACATAAAATTAAAACAAAAGCATAAAGATAAGGCAATTCTAAAAGACAATGCACATTTACAATGAGGAAAAAAAGTTGAAAAAAAACCTCTTCGATTTAAACATAGATTCTAGCAGAACAGATAATGCAGACGCGCGTGTCCCCGCGTTAGGCTGGGTAGGGACAGGGACACGGCGTGTCATCTCGTGTCCCTCCTGGCTGTAACGTGGTATAATCCAGGACTTACGTTTCTGAAGTCCACCAGCTGCGTGATGAGGGTCCCATCTGAGCGTTGGAACTCTAGAGTCACGGCGTCTTCACTCACGTTGGCTGTGATCGTCTCTTGAACGATATCGCCACCCTGAAAACACACACACACACACATCATAAACATTAGCGAGGAAAACTCACTTTCTATTGCACACTAAAAAAATGTATATACATAACCAATACATGGCTGTCACTCTTATAGGCAAAAGAGTTGCTCAGTTGCTTGAGTAGGATAAAAAAGTTGGATTTTTGTTGCCAAAATACATTTTAAAAAACGAAGTATAAAAGTTAATCTATTTCGGAAGCTTTCACGGCCGGAGTCAACTATACTATCGTGGTTTTCCGGGTACAACCGTGTCAAAAGGTGGTGGAACAAATCAGACGTTTCGCCCATATTGCAATGGGCTTCTTCAGGGACCTTCGTGGAGTGTTGACACTGTTGTTGGTGTCAGTGTCAACACTCCACGAAGGTCCCTGAAGAAGCCCATTGCAATATGGGCGAAACGTTGGATTGGTTCCACCTTTTGACACGGTTGTACCCGGAAAACCACGATAGTAAAGTATAAAAGTTGTCTAGATAATGATTATTAGGACACTATTACATATTATAATTCGAATGAAATCAACCAAAAAAAAACACACATTTAGGTACTAAAGTGAACGTTTTCATCTAGGGTGTTAACGCAATCGTGATCGAGATTAGCAGCCCAGTACCAACTTATTTCTATAAATCACTTTAGTGTGACCAGAATATTATACCCGTTTAGTTTGAAATGAGAAAAAGATAAGATTGGATGAGAGTAAAATATTTATATTGGTACACATAACAAACTGAGTTCAAAGACAGAACAGTGGCTAAAGAGAGTTTTTTTTTCAATTATTTCTTTGAATAGTTGCAAAATATAGTGGATTCCTTCAACAAAACAAACTCGGTTTATAGTTGAAAACAATACTTATTGCCAGTGTCAGCCCTGCCAATATCGATCGAGTGGATATCTGTAATTCGCAGCATTAAAATCTAGTAGACCTAGCTTGAAGACATGCACAACATACGCAACATCCAGCTTACGATAAGCCCAATTAAAACAACGAACAAAGTATGTGTTAAATACCAGAGTAGAACTTTCAGCGATAAAACTGTTATTATTTAGTGGGGTTATATTATTGGAGAATGTACTATACACGATAGTCGAGTCGACTTTCATGCTGGTTGCTTTTTATAAACCTAGAACTGAACTCATATAATAATAATAGTTAATATCCGAGATCGACCAAGCGTACGGCTACAGTAATATTCCTGTTTTAAACATGTGATTGACAACTAGTCAAAAACACCGTGTATAACGTTACACCGAAAAGGTTGCACATCAATACGATCATTAATACTGTTGTGTAAACGATAGGTGAATGTCAAAAGCAAATTGATGCTAATAAAACTCGTACACACAACATTGAGGTTACGACACACGGGCAGCAATTACAACAATGGGGTGATTGAAATAAATCAATATTGTGCACGTAATTTAAAAAATTATAATGTTTTAAAGCTATAGTATGTATAAGTGAAACACTTTAGAGAGGACATAGTTGTGCAGAGCGCTTTCCACACATTGAGATGAAATGTACAACAACCCGGCAACCCCACCAAAGTACTGAACACTTAGATATCAGTGATTATACGGATACATTCAGAGAGGACATAGTTATACAAAGCGCTTTCCACACATTGAGATGAAATGTTCAACAACCTGGCACCCCCACCAAAGTACTGAACACTTAGATATCAGTGATTATACGGATACATTCAGAGAGGACATAGTTATACAAAGCGCTTTCCACACATTATTGAGATGAAATGTACAACAACCCGGCAACCCCACCAAAGTACTGAACACTTCGATATCAGTGATTATACGGATACATTCAGAGAGAACATAGTTATACAAAGCGCTTTCCACACATAGAGATGAAATGTACACAAACCGTCAACCCCACCAAAGTACTGAACACTTAAATATCAGTGATTATACGGATACATTCAGAGAGGACATAGTTATACAAAGCGCTTTCCACACATTATTGAGATGAAATGTACAACAAACCGTCAACCCCACCAAAGTACTGAACACTTAAATATCAGTGATTATACGGATACATTCAGAGAGGACATAGTTATACAAAGCGCTTTCCACACATTGAGATGAAATGTACAACAACCCGGCAACCCCACCAAAGTACTTAGATATCAGTGATTATACGGATACATTCAGAGAGGACATAGTTATACAAAGCGCTTTCCACACATTGAGCTGAAATGTACAACAACCCGGCAACCCCACCAAAGTACTGAACACTTAGATATCAGTGATTATGCGGATACATTCAGAGAGGACATAGTTATACAAAGCGCTTTCCACACATTGAGATGAAATGTACAACAACCCGGCAACCCCACCAAAGTACTGAACACTTAGATATCAGTGATTATACAGATACATTCAGAGAGGATATAGTTATACAAAGCGCTTTCCACACTTTATTGAGATGCAATGTACATTTTACTATCCCAAACGTTTACACTTACAGCGTGCGCACTCATCTTCAAAATGATGTGTTACACCAATTTGCTAAGTGTCTAAGTATAATATTACATGTACATTTATATGCGGTATATAATCCGTTTTATAACACGGTAGGTGCGGGCATTGCCGAAAGGGTTCCGTCAGTACACAGTAGAAGCAACGCGCTCTGGATAACTCTGCATGGTTATACAAATAATCGCCCTCGATGGGTTTCCACTGTATTGCACATCAAGCTGGGCGCGTTACGCTCCATGGGTTCGCATAGAGATTTCAGAAACTTGGTAGGTATAGTAGTTATATAGGCCTACTAGTATAACTAGCATGGATACGTGAGGAATCACGCATGAAAATCACATTACTCACGCCCCACATAGCTCGTGACTGGATGTGTCCTGGGAATATAAAGCACAGGCGAAACACATATCGACAGCTAGACCTTGTTTCGGTTGAAATACAAGGAATGCCACTCGGGCAAAAACAACAAAGAGACATAGGCCTAATCATCGTGCTGAAATACGAAATGTATAATACGTTTTACATATTTTAATTAGGCCTATTCGTACATTTATCAAACCACACACTGGCACGTCATTGCACAGAATTCCTTTTCGGGCAGTGGGTCTTGTGTTTTATATTATTTGTCTTTAATATATTGTCAGGTTTTTGCTATTGAAAATTGGAATTGTAAATTTTTCGAAACGTTGGGCTTCATAAACTTAATTTTAAACGTAAATACTTCTTAGTAGCATTGTGGTAGTCCTTAATTCCCTTCTGTGTATTCAGGTTTACATCTTCACAATTAGTTGTCTCCTAATTCGTGTTAGATACACAACACACGGATACACTATAGATGAAATGTGTGTAAAGGTTTTGGTGACCGCACAAAGGCATCATCACTTTGTAGGTCGCCGTTATAAATATTTCATGAGAAAAAGCTGTGTAAACCGAGCCAAACCTCGTGCGTCCGTAGAAAAAATCTTTCTCGCCAGCCAGTAATTTCAAGCCGTGTCAAAGGTCCCTAAAATTAAGCATATTTGCGTGTCGTCTCCCTGCCTTGAGCGGTCGACTGCCCATCATAGGGTGTAACCACGATTCTAGCGTGGGGACGCTAGAAGCGAGACCGTCCGAAAAATACGAAGCGAGCTCCACTTACGCTTTTAGTAGCCCACGCCGGCACTTAGTAACGTAATAAGCAATATAGGCAAACGCACAGGTAGACAATTAGTAGAGTTAATTATTGCAGCCTCGACAAAGGTTGATTGACCACGCACATCAAGTCAAAGTGTTTAGGAAATTCGCACAAAGGAAAACAAAGTGCTTTGGATAGAAACATATAGTGCGTGCACTTGTGTTCAATAAACCAAGGACATCAAAAGACCTAGAGCGTCGTGCTCTCGTTAGTCGTTACCATAGAAACGAGCTCGAACAAATAAATGTGTGGGTTTAAGAAATAATTCAACTTTTCAATTTAACGAATTCCCCGTGTCTTTTCTCAAATGCGAAAGGTTAATGAAATCACTAAATTTTTAGGTTTCACACCGAACAACGAGTTGGAAGGGATTTGTAGCTCACAAAACATGTCCGTCCTTATTCTCTCTCTCTCTTCAGATAACTATTATCTTTCATTGTTACTTATAACCATATCACGAAAAACCGTTACCTGATCGCACTTTCAATGAACCTTCTTTTTAAAGTTACAGGTGTTAAAATTAAGTACGTAAATGGGGGGACTCGAACAAGTAAGAAACTTTCCAGCGAGAAGGTTGCCTCCACCTCTCCCCCCTCCCCCCCCCCCCCCCCCCGTACAGTTCAGCGCCGGGCTTGGCCCCTGTATTAAGGGAGAATTATTTATTGGCGGATAACACGAATTTTCGTTCTAGACACTTTTTTCGCTACACAGTTTTATTATTCTACGTCTGAAATTCAACGGCGAAGTGGCCGTAGTCGATAGCGTTTCTGTTCCCGGTAGTCGGTAGCCGGTTAGGTCGGTCACTGTCAATCCTGGCTGACGGGTTTTAGTGAGTCCTACTATTTATAGCTCTCCAGATTCCTTAAAACTGATGTGCACTCTAAAGCAGGGATTCCCACTTAAAATTATTATAGTTGTTATTAGTCCCGCTGGTAGTTCAAGAGTCGTGATCTTCCGTAACTACTTACTAGGTTAGAGAGTCCGAGGGCTGTACTATGACTCAATCCCAGCATTCGTCTTGTGCCTAAAGAAACTCTCGAGTCTTAACAGTAAAGATTGTCTATCACTGGTATCAAACCGGCGTCCTTCCGAATAACGGTATCTGTCTTACCGCTGAGCCACCTCTATCGCTATCGCTGGTACACGAGTACATGTGCATTATCATCCTCTATTTGTGAACGTAGGTTTTTTTCTTATTTTTGCACGAAACACTTTTCCGTCGTATATCTATCTAGTAGTAGGATGTATTTTTAGTTTGACGTATAATTATGTACGTTTAAAATTCCAGTCATGTTCTCCATTACCGAGTCTGAGATGGATGGATCAAGTTTTGGATGCTCCGGCGTGAATCCCTATCCAGTACATTAGCACTACCACCTACCACTACGTTGCCTGCGATACGGTGATGTTGAATTATTAAACAGTGCCACTGCCACTCTCTATGGAACTTAGAATATGAGAGGCAATTGTGGAGGCGGACTTAATAAAACTGAAGTAAACTTTCAAAATATTCGTCAAAGTAAAGTTTTCATCTCTATATACCGAGCAACCATGGGGCCACAAAATGTGATCGATTTTTACGGTCGCGAATCCCGACTGGGTTTGTTTATTTTGTCACGGTGCGACTGGGCTTAGTACAGAAGGTGTAGGCTACACGTCGTAATACAAGCAATGGGAAATAAGCTCCCTTCCCTCTCTGACACACTGGATTAAAATTTGCAAACGCATGACTGTGTCTCAGATTTATATTTACTCCATAACACAGTGGAACGGTGTTCAAAATGAGTAGTATACCAGATTTAAAATGGATTTGCTAACAGTTCTGGTGCAACCAAATATATTTTGTACATGCTGAGGGTATTACCAACATAGAGAGAGATTGTTACAAATGGAATGGATACAATTTCGGCGGCGGAAATATACCTGTGAGTGAGTGAGTGAGTAAAACCACAAAAAATGTTAAATAACTAAAACAATGTGATATTATTAAAGCACACGTATGAAATGTATGTGGAGTCAATAAAGTACTTAATTTAAAGATAACATTACATTCGGGATTCGTTGGTTTGATTTGACCGCCAGCAATCCTGACTAGCTTCTTCATCTAAGGGTCTCTTTAGTCATAAGAACAATGCTGAGATTGAGTTCTACGAACAGTCCAAGTATCCTAATACACCAGAGGGCCTAATGTGCACCCACCCTATAGCATAGAGAATTATACCACTATTATAGTAGCGAGGGTCCCGGGAAATGTGCGAGAAGAGATACAGAGCCTTCTCCAGAGCCAAGAGGTAACAGTATCGTCCATCGGCTTCTAATGGTTAGAACATGAGGGCTATACCTTTCATCAGATCCACAACACAAACGTGTTCAACACGAGATTCAGTGATTTAGTATCCAGTATTTTAGGTTGTTATTATTATCGTCATTAATTTCTATACTTCAAGATTTGTATGAATACTTATATTTTATTAAATAGATTTAGAGCTGAGATGAAGACTACAAAGTGTGTCAGTGTTGTTCGCATAGTCGCTTACAATGTCATTGGGACTCAACAAGCGAGGGAAAGAACTCGGCCAAAACATACTATACCAAAAAACTTAACAAACGGGAATTTATTTGAAAATCTCATTCTTTTATCAACTAATTACCATAATTTGGGGACCTTGGCTGTAGGGCAGAGACAAATAACGAGCATGAGGCAGTATGCAAACCACCATGTACAAAGGGAAAAAGAAACGAATTAACAACGAAAAGAAAGACGGAAAAAATAAAATCGACTTAAAAAGAACTTGGGTACTTGCCTGAGGAAATAACTTTTCTGGCGGCTTATGAAAAGAGAAAAGTACAGGGGCGTCCTCATGAAAGAGTAAGTAACAATTGAACCTTCCATTTTTCCCTGAAGATGCAAGAATGCACTACGAACGGGAACTGAAACCTTGAATATTTGAGGTGATAAGATGTGTCGGCTTTTGAGGTGGCGCAAATATGAATATTCAGTTCACGAGGACCGACTAACGGGCGCAGCTACTAGGAGTAATCGCACATTAAATGAATCATGTTACACATGGCATCAGTGCATCGAGGACCCACTAACGGGCGCAGCTACTAGGAGTAATCGCACATTAAATGAATCATGTTACATATGGCATCAGTGTATCGAGCAAAGGTCATCATCAAAGCACCAATATGTACATCGGTCACTTGACCGTGGTAATATTATCGGCAACGGGAATTATATCGTTATTTTAAATAACAAGCAATTTAATGGTAATGTTATCACATCTTATTAGTAATATGCATCACGATTAAGTTGAAGTGTAACAGTACTTGTATAAATTATATTTATGTAATTTGATATAAACTTGGCATGCGCCTGAATCCGCCTGATGAGGGTTCATCAAAACCACGTTTGGTTTAAAATTATATATCTTTCCATGTGAAAAATTTCAACTTGATAAATTTTACACTTTTTCTGTTATATAACCGGGAATATTAGTCAGTAATATTGCCAAGAGTGTTACAACTATAAATACACTCTGCAGCAAAGAGTACATTACAAGAGTACATACATGTATTATAATTCCACTTATAGCAGAATTTTCGATTTTGCATATGGTGCTTGTTTGTTATTATTTGTAGTTTATTATGTCTATATTTGTATATTTCACAATCCATCGGTAATTTACCGAGTGTTCACTAGATGCTCGTTTTTATATAGTCTACAGCGCAACAAATAATTTTAAATTTTAAAACATTGTTTCTATACAATAAATGTATCAAATTCAACTCATCAAATAATGTAGGCCTAACCGACGACGGAAAAAATATGTATATCAGATGCAGCGTAAACCCACTTAAACAGAAATGCAGTTTATAGCTAATCCAAAAACCTAACAACAAAATGTGTTATGTAAGCACGGAAAGAACACGAGTAAGTTAACACAGGTAAAAGTATATATAACATTCGCACAAAAACAGATTTAAGAAATATATTGCAAGCATGCATGCGTTAGATGGAGCGCATAAACTCGACAACGTGCACGTTATTTAAGGACTAGTATACAACTAAAGCATAAAGGATGAATATTTCCACACACACATACAAAAGTTTTCTACAACCAACACTGCTACGTGTTGAGTTCGTGGGCATTATTTCTCGTTATTTCTCAAGACTTTAACCGCGCGGCAGTTTCATAAAGCATTTGATGTTATCTCTTTATGCTTGTAGGTAAATGTACTTGCTTGCGGTGGGAGTTTGCGGTTTCTACTGCTCAGCGCGAACAAATAACTTGAAATGTACTAATTCAACGTATTTTCTATTCAGTTATGAAACTAATGTACAAACTACACAAAATAGCCTTTAACACAACTATATAATAAACAATGTAAACAATAATATCAAACGGAACAAAAATTAAACGAAGGTAGAAATAAAAATAACACAAACAAAAAACAAAAATCCTACAAAAAGAGAGAACAGGAAACATTAAAATAATAAAAGAAATCTATAAAAATGTATAGGCTAGAAAGTAATGTAGTAAGTGTAAAGGGCTATAGCGATTGACTGGGACAGACTTAATCACACGTGCGTAGAGTAAGATAGAGTGCGATACAACGGTAGCGCTGCAGTGATCGATTGCCAGGGCCCAGATATAGACTAAGGGAAGTTTCTTATCAGGCGGATTAGGACTTCATCATAGAAAATACCACACATGTTTTCTAACGTGAAAAACAGTGTATTGCTGCTGCTCAGGATCCAGTTTGATGATTTCGTTTATATCTGACGATAAATAACATCAATTACTAAAATAACACAACTATAACATATGCTCTATTGAAATAACATAATGTGAAAAGTAATAACAAGAATACACCATTACATAAGGGGTGTGTTCCCATATTAGACCGATTGGGGCCGGTCCAAAGACCGGCCCCCTGTTATTCAATCCGGTCGACACGGTCGAGACCAAAGCGCGTTCCCCAATTCGACCGGTCGTGGGGTGGTCGAGGCGAAGCCGACCGGAGATTTTGGCTGGGCAGCTCTGATCGTGCACAAATTATGAAATCCAATATCATTATTAATAAAAACACAGGCGAAACTGTGCATTTAAAGCGCATTAAGCATTCTTATATGGTATTATACAGGATTAGCAATACAACACCTGAACACTTATTTAAAGGATTTATTATATAGCTGAGCATATGGCTAAACTCCGCCGCCACTTTTATTACCGGTCGTTGTCGGATGTCATTCCCTTATTCTTAAGGGTCAGAGGCGACCAATCACGTGACAACGAAGACAAGACTAGTCATCACTGAGGTGCCGCAGACCGGTCGAATAGGGAACACCCTACGCGTATCAAGACAAGAGAGAATGTATGCATGTGTCGGGGTGGGGGGGGGGGGGGCGACTGACTAGAGACGTGACCCCCCTCCCCTCCACCCCTCACGGGATTATGTTACGAAGGTGTAATAATAAATCACACACATCTCCGGGGGTAGAATAGCAAATAGATATTAAGCCAACATTCCCAATTCTTTAATATTACTCCTGCTCTGCTCACTATGATACATGCATCTCCGTCTTCGGATACAACGCCTGTCTATGTATACTATTGTGTCTGCTAATACTACTACAGCTAATTACGTGAATTATTATACATGTTTCCTGAACATCGAGAAGCACTTGATAATACGTAGTAACCTGTTGCATTACGTTGCGGTTAAGAAGCTTACATGCGATGTTCTAACTATACCAATAAAACGACTAAAATAGACAAGTGGGCCATGCCGTATACTGATACACACAATGCTTTAAACGTGTGCACATTGCATGTATTTAGGTTTATAAGATCATAAGATGCCACCAGGAACAGTTGTGTGGTTTCACGGAATGCGTTTCACTACTAGCCAATATTAAAACCCGCGAAATTAACGTATTTTCGTCATATCTCAATAACGCCACACAATATCGAAACAGTGACACCTACGCATATTTTGGATTCGTGAGAGCTCAATACCAAATGAAAAAGATTTATTAGTTTGCAGTAATTATAATTTTTATTTGTAATTTAACTAATTTACAAGTTAATTAGAAATTACAACTATAATTACTACAATCTAGGAAATCTTTTTCATTTGGTATTGCGCTCTCACGAATCCAAAATATGCGTAGGTGTCACTGTTCCGATATTGTGTGGCGTTATTGAGATATGACGAAAATACGTTAATTTTGCGGGTTTTAATATTGGCTAGTAGTCCTTCCTCGTAAGTTTATGTAATTGAAAGTACATACACACAGGTTATGCGTGTATATCTTGATTAAATAGTTGAAAATCATTTTTTAATCATACAAATACTGATGCTTGGTATTCTACAAATTAAAAAATATTATAACCGCGACGTGTTTTTGTTCTTTTTGGTGTGTGCTTATTTTTTTAGGCATACGAATCGGTGCCTTTATTTGTACATCTTAGTACCTGTGTAAAAGTGTAGGTACATATGCTCACAGACGATTACGCTTACCCCATAATGCTAATAATGAATGTCCGTAATATCGAACAAAACCTGTCCCATCACATCTTCAAAAATATGATTAAACCTTTTTTAGAGGCTCATTACTTTGATATTGCATTGTAAAGTCCAATTACGTTGTAGCTACTTCTGGAGAAACAACTAAGTAGAGAGTTTAATTTTGTTTATATAGTCTCAACTCGTCTTTATTAATATTACGAAGTTTGGAAAAAAGTGTTCGTGGGATAGTTTTTGCTGTACGAATTTTTGCATCCACGGCTAAAAAAACACAAATTTGTACCGGATGATATAAAAATGTATATATCGAAAAGTAAAATACGATATACATTCGTATATCGTGCATACATACTCGTATACTCGTATATACATTCTTCCAAACTTCAAATATCAATAAAGTGAGTTGATAGTTGATACTACAAACAAAATTCCTAAAATTAATTCTTTTTTTGTACCAGAAGTAGCTACTACACAATTTGATTTTACATCAACGCAATTTGAGAAAAATACGCCACCAAAAAAGATTTTAAAATGTTGTTGGACATGTGCTTAGACCAGGTTTTAGTTCCACGTTTTTGTAAAAATCAAATGGGCTCCATTTGGCACGATAAGCGATTCGTTTTGAGAGCAATTTAGTGCTGGGTTACAATACTTATATACTATCTAATTTTAATATGGTAAATAGTAGTCAAGATAGCAATCTTACTTGCTCACCTGCCCCGCAAGAGTTGAGAGCGATAACTAGGGCTAGGATGTTCAGGACCTTTCAAAGTGAGAAAAAGGCAGGCAAATAGTACCTTTAAAACAGCAGAAAAGGACCTAAAAAGGACCTATTGAATTTGATCGAATTCTATTGGTTTCATTACTTTCAGTGTTGTTTTATTAAATTAATTCAGTTACACCATTATATTTTCGTGGAGGGGGGGGGGGGGAATAGTTTTGTCGATGTATCAAACACAAGAAGCTGCAGACATCGGCTGGCTCATCTCATCTCTGACTCATCGTTACAGTATTCGACAACAAACAAATCATTGCGTATGCTTGGCCCGATGATGTGGCAAGCTCGACACTGCACTCGCACGTTTTGCATCCGTTTTAGCAAATGATATCAAAATAGGAAAATAGTCCCTTAAAAATGCCCAAAAAGCACTTTTCTCATGAAATGATGTAAATAGGCATTTTAAGGCAAAATAAAATGTATATTTTTGGCATCCCTAACACTTGAAACACACTTAAAACTATTTTCCAGGCGAGTATTTACCAATAGAAAAAAAGGAGATGTCCTGAACATCCTAGCCCTGATAACCTTAAACAATACAATATACTGGAGCAGTGGGTAGCTTGGCGACGATACATTGCTTCTCAACTCTTCAAACACTAGCGTCAAGAAACGAGAAAAACATCTGTTTTCAGAATTTCACGGCGTTGAGACTAAATATTTAATATTCTAGTTTCACTGATTACAAACCTTTGTGATTTTTTTAATAGCTTCACACTAACGCTGAATGTTTAATGAACTCCCTTACTCGCTGTGACGAAATGATAAAATATTTGCACTCTTGTCACCATGAAATTCTTTTAAGAAATGTAATTGTTTACTGTTTTTTTTTCTAAAAAAAAAAAAAAATGTTTACAAATATTCTGGATCGGACATGCAGTATACAAGTTACGATTATAGTGACTTTACATAGAAAAGTAAATTAAACATACGGTTTCCAAATTTGTAATAGGGTATACTAGATCGCGATTTTAGGATGTTTCATAACTTAGACAAATATCTCTAAAAGTTATTTGCACTTGTAGCAGCGTCGCCCCAACCTCGAATACGTCTGAGAAGCCAACGGCTTCTGTAATCTTAAATCGATCTCACTCCCATTGTTGAAGTTGTGTGGAATCTGCGATCACAACTAGCACAGAGATATTCGCCTCCACGAACATGGAAATAACACGGCGGATAGCAGTTCAAATATTTTCACAGGGAAAAGTTCCACTCGTTTTGACTTGGTCGAGACACGTGCGCAACGTGTGCTATGCGTTTGCGGTACCGCTCTAGGCATTCGGCTTTAGTTCGTTGGCAATAGGGAATATTACTGATTTTCTGTTTCGTTGTTACTAGATTATTGACGATGTTATGAAGTCAAAAATATTTCATTTTTTCATTTTCGTATTTTCAGTCATGAAAGTAAGCTGTAAAAATTCCACCCATAATTATGGCGGGAAAAACGGCATGACGTCAGAAGTCAGAACTGACTAGCATAAATCAGCCTATCACACACAGTTTTATCAAATATCGTATTTGTGCCGAACATCTCAATCAAATTAGTATATATATACTTTTATTTGGTCCCATTATGAATATCAATTGTTTTTAACATTAATTTAGACCGCTGCCTTAATTATTCGTAATAATACAACATAATTTCAGTTAATTGTCTAGGTTTGATGGTGTTTTTGAAGTGATCGGACAACAATGAATACGCTGTTTTATAGTGTTGTGCAGGGCGGTGATTGGCAAATACATTAATAAACAGTGAATGTTGACTCAGTTATGACGTAACCATCCGTTTTACAAGAAAAGCCAGGGAAAGGAATAATGTCATGCTTTGTAACGCAATGAAAATCAAACTACGACAATTTGAAATGAAAAAAGTATTTTGCCGGTGTTTGCAGATGAACGCCAATCTATTTCAGATGATGAAACTAATATTGGGAAATACCGCACACTTAGGAGCCCCCGATTACTAACGTTTAAAATAAGTTGCTTTGAAATGCTTTTAATGGTCAAAAAGTAAACCAAAATATGTTATTCACTAGAGAATGCTTGTCTTCCCTATAAAAATGTCCGTTCCAATACATATTTAGTAATATTTAACAAATAGTAAAAAAATGTAATTATGGTGTGTTTTGAAAATGCTATCAGCTTTGTAACAAAGAAGAGTGAACATTATGAAAACCACAAGCGAGTTCGATCGCGAGCTTCGTGGTTGCTGTGGCTTTGTAGATACTCAGCCAGATTGAAGTGTAACCCCAGTTTAGATTCAGTTGGCTACGTCGATAGCACTCGCTTTCCGAACTGAGTTGAACTAAAGAGTAAGGAGTAAATACATCAAAATGTTTTAAGAGCACGTATAACTCACGTTTTATAACCTATATAACTGACGAACGAGGATCCAAGTGTGCGGTATCCTGCGTTAGATATATAGTCAGGTATTGAAACATCAAGGTGGACATAGGTGGCTCAGCGGTAGCAGGACATTCATCGGGAGGTCACTGGTCGACTCCGGCCACTGGCATCCTGATTCCGGGGCTTTCTTCTGTCAAAAAATTAACGCTGGGATTGAGTCCTGCTAAAAGTCCTCGGACATTCCTTCCCAACTATCCAAACACCCTAATATACCTGGTGGGTCACCTGAAGAGGGGCACATCAGGTAAAGCTGGTGTGCACAGCACACTACAGCCGGGATTCTTACAAAAAATTAAAGCAAGGGGAATAATGTATATAAAAAAATAGTTAATCAAATCCTCAAGAAACCTTTTCCGGGACGATTAGCTCGCGTAGGTCAAAACAATTTAATGTACATGAAAATCGGTAGCAAGAAAGGATTTTTTTGTAAGTTTCAATAATTGGCCGTTGAGTGCGTCGACTGTTATAGCCCATACAGCCTAGCCGACAGTTCGCTACGCATGTATGCACACATTAGATCACAGCACAACAGCAACAACAACAAAACTTCTAAACAACCCTTATAAACTCGCCAGAGATATTTACCTTCAAATTCGGTGGAAATATAATTATGATAAGCGGTTTTGTACGACACACACATTTTCAAACCTCAGCCGTCTTGCTTTGACTTAGATTATGATTAATTTTATGGGGGATAGAGCGAAATGGCGCTTTCTAAAAAGAGATGGTGAGCTCGTAAAGTTGAGAGCTAGCGAGCACCATTTTGGAGTTGTTAATAGCAAACGGGTGAAGCAGCCCTACTGAAAAATACATAAATAACGATATATTAGCGCTAGTCAACTACCGATCTATAGGGCCAAATTCTGTAACATTTTATAATATATTCTGAGTAAATTGTGCCTGAATTCGGACTTCTTTAGTCAATATAACATTAGATTACATATAACAAGTTCGAGTTCAGGCAGAATTCGTTTCATGATTCACAACAAAAAGTTACAGAACATGGCCCCAGAGGTTCTTGAACCGAGTTGACTGCGTGCAAATCTGAAGCCCCTGGTATCGCCAACATCTTAAAAATCAGTTTCACGTCAGAAAGCATTCCATGCAGCACATAGAAACGTTTCTAAACGGTTTAGTACCTATATTTTACTACTACTTACCTAGTGTCTACACACGGAAAACAAACCTTCCACTTATAATCTGTATGTGTCTTGCATATAATATGCTGGACTATTTCTAGGAATTGCCACAAAATAATGGATTCTTGTAAC
Organism: Isoperla grammatica; assembly: GCA_945910005.1. Taxonomy (NCBI): domain Eukaryota; kingdom Metazoa; phylum Arthropoda; class Insecta; order Plecoptera; family Perlodidae; genus Isoperla; species Isoperla grammatica. The sequence continues at coordinate 22,671,597 of OX246746.1, forward strand.
TTAACTATTGACATAAGTTATATGGTGAGAAATGATGATCATATATTTAAAAAGTTTTGCGGATGTTTATCGAATTTTGTGGAACGGTTTAAAAATGTGTATTTTTTTCAAAAATAAATATTGATTCACTGTACGTTTCATATTAGGTGCAAACATTAAACCCGATTGTGACGATGGGAAAAAAAAAACAGAGAATTTTGAATTAAAGGCACTTTAAAAATTCATGTTTAATGAAATCGTAATAACAATGATGGATATCGATTTGAACCATAATTCCGTTTGACATTCGGGGATTTATTTGATAATCAATCATATATTAATACAGTACGGACGTTGTGTGGTGGCTTTAATACATTAACCACTCTCTGCAGACATTCCAAATAAATAACAGCGACTATACGAAATTTTGCGTAATACCCATTCCTACTGTAGCAAGGGCAGTTAATTAATTTCACTCGAAGTAAAATCCAATACTACATTGTGTCATCAGTGGTAATTCATCGATACTATGATTTACCAAGAGAATCAAAACCACCAAAACTAGTGATTATACTCATTATTTGTTATTTTCATAGTTATGTTAATATTGATTGAAACTAACCCGGCCGAGGTTCCGATATACTCGTAAATGCATGAATCTAGAAACTTCTAGCCAAATATCATCGAGATTTGTTTACACAAATGATCACTGCTTGTTTATATTTTATTAGATAACAAGATAAACTATATATTCTTTAATTGCTATCATCTGTATTTGCCTTCATGAAAAATGCTAGATATTAACATGATGAAACTGGTATGTTGTTAATCTAGATCTAAACAGCCTCTATACCAAGTACCAACCCTATTCTGCAGTAAGCAATAATTGTATAATGAATTCTGTTTGACGATCCGGATACAATTAAGTGTGGTAATAACGTTTGCACTCACACCTCCCAATCACCACTGAAATTGTAATGCATATAATTGTATCGCCGTTGCATCCACTCACTGAATCAGCCATTTAGAATTAACATTTAGTTAATTCTAATTATTGCAGAATGCAAATCACTCGTCTGAATGGATCCGATTCCGTTAGTCGAACGAATACTAACATCCCTTCAATGACTTGATTTGCCGTGTAATTCAGATTGAAAATAACTCACAACATCGCATATATAATAACAACACAAATAATAACGAAGAATATGATATTGATCTCGATCTCGATTAAAAAGCCAGTGCAGAAGGAGCGGCATTTATAAGTGTTTGTGTCCTGCCTATGCGACAGCGGACATCTTTTGATCACTATCGCTCATGGGAAAATAATATTAAAATCAATATATATATATATGTTTTAATGTAAAATTATAAACAGGCCTAAACAACATTGTCTTTAGACTTGTTTCGTCTCTGTAGAAAGGACCCCCCCCCCCCCTTTCTTTATTCCAACCCCGCCCTCATACACAATATGAAACTGCCTAAATGATATATAGTCAACAATTTGTTACGCGTTTTAATTAGTATGTCAGTTGTCAAAATCAATATTGAAACCTTGCATAATTACAATTCGGATATGCATAATATGTAAATGTGATGAGGACATATCCTGAAAATGCATTTCCTACATTCTTGTACAACCATTAAATTAGCATTCGCAGTGATGGAGTCTGCTAGTTTATTAGTATTACATTCCACTTGTCGCGTGCACACGCATGAATACTTATACTTCACGCATGCATACTTGCACACACATAACTCCTGCATTCGTATGTTTGTTGACTACACATTTCTGCTGTTAAATATAGTACTTCATGTTTATTTATTTGTTTTCACTTGCGTGCGATATTTCTTCTCACTTTTGCACCAACGAAGCGTTTATTTACCTTGCTCTACAGAAGGCGCTGCCTAATATAATGGAATGAAAAACAGTACATGAAAAATACTGTTCGGAATTTGGGAAATAACAGAGAGAGAGCTGTTTCTAACCCATCCATGGATTGATAACATAAAACACGTAGATTATATTAAGTAGATAATGTCACTTTGTCACCCTTCTATTAGTCCAACATTTTTAAATATAACTAATATAAAGCGTGGAATATGAGAAATAAACATTTTACGAGCTATTTTATTTGTACGCGCTGGTAGGATTATACTCACGCTTTGTGCTTTGAATCGATGTGCGCTACGGACAGGACATCAATGCAATTGGTTACTGCTGCTTCTTTCAGTGTATTTCATTCATGTAGCTGGGGATGTTTAAAATAAATAAATCCGTACCTTTTATAATGTAGCCTACATGCGGAAATAATTAGTGTATCACACAATACAGTACAGTGGTTAGTATACACAGCAAAGTGTGCATGTCTTTTATTGTGTTAACTATAATAAATAAATCATGTCTCCACATGAGAATTATTTTCAATATTTGTATGTATTTATAACTTCTTCATACGTCTAGAACATTGATTGGTTAATTGTTGGCCGGCAAGCTTTGGTTCGTATCTCGTGGTATCTTATAGTTACTTTTGTTTCGATTTGTTACTACATGCTACTGCATGCGCACTTCTGAAAAGCACATAATGGTACTGTTACCCATTATTCTAGTGTGAGAATACTCTAATAAGATACCTAGACATCTTAGTAAATAGTCTTGTTAGCAAAATAAATGCAAGACAACCACAAGATACGTGTATTGTTCAACAAGAAAACGTGAGCTTGAAACTTGAATCAAACACAAAGCGCCAGAGCGTCAAATAGACAATGTTATCTACCTTTGGTTTCGCTACATTAGATGAGGAACTCGGTAAACCACATGTCAACATTCAACACCCAACACTTCCTTTGACAACTTTCTGCTCGTGTATCATCCCCCTTCTGAACTTTGATAAGTTTGTTAATGAGGCTTAACCCCCTCCCCCCAATTCCTCGTCGTGGGGGATAATGTTGACGCGATTCAAAGAAGGTGAAATTAATGTTCGTTGCGGAGGGACTGGTTTGTCATCTCCGTTTAGTACCAGATGACATCGCCAGGTTACCGGAGCGGATCGCGCTATTCGTCAACGAATTCAATTACATCCATATCCAGGCGAGAGCGGTATAAGACGCGTCGGTTGGGAGCGAACCGCACACTTTTCACGCGCGATCATTTCATCTCTTTCAACTTCCAACAATAAACAACGGGCTTAGACGTAATCTGACGTCAACATGGTACCGAAATACTCGACGTGATTGGGATAGTAATGCTGAATATGGTTTATGAATAAACAAGTACTGCTACACACACAAAGTCGTGTGTTCCGCGCAAATTCGGAGCTATATTTCAATTGGCTATACGTTATAAGCTTCTAGATAAATCACCGTATACGCCGCACACCAATAATATCAGTGAAAGCTGACGTTGTTAGTTGAACTCAGCAACAAACTAAACCTGAAGGCCGCATCAATGTTTCAGAGGGCGTCGAGACTAATAATCATTTGAAACAAACGCGTTTAATTGGGAAAGGGCTGTGCAGAATGCCGACGGAAATGTTTATTTTAAAATGCGTCGCGCGCACAGTTTGGCAGTGTGATTATTGCTATAGGCTAATTGGTGAATCTCCAGAGAGGTATTCTACAGCTTAAGAAACATTTCTCGTTGAATAATAGGCTTAGCGCGTGATAACCAAGCAACAAGTTTGCCGGGGAATGGGGATTAAGAGGGAACAGTACAGACAATATTAAAACCGAATCACTGTATTTTGGTAATCTCAAGAAGAAATATTCATACAGTATAAAATGAGATAGATGTGGTCATGTATGAACAAACGAATTATGATATGTTTAGTATTAATTATGGAATTAGTGTTATTAAAAAAACACACATTGCACCATGGAAAAAACACCCTATTACATTAAGTTCCTAAATTGTTAGCCTCTTTTCAAAATTCCTGTAAACAACCTTGATTTCGAGTTGTGCTATTGCCGAGCAACTGTAAATCATTTTCTGTAAGGATTAGAAAACATTCTGTATTGGGAAATCGTTGATTTCTGGATTCACATTTTTGGTTTATTTTTAAATAACCCGTTATTAATTTTTAATATTTTGATACTAACGCTTATAATTACTTATATACCATTTTAATTAATTGCATTAAATCGGGGGTTGTACTTTAGTAAAGTTTCTTCAGAATACGTAGGTAATCATGGCAAACAAATTCCAATAAAATACATTCTATACCGGTTAGTTTTGGGTTAAATAGTTTATTTCTTGGACTACTAAAATGCAGAGCGTCCCAATTAATGACGCCTGCGCTAGCTTTCTGATTGGTGGGGCAGAGCTCGTGGTGTGGAATAGGGTTTTAGGTATAGCTGAAGGAGCAATAGTTCATAATCATAAGTATTAATATTATGTTATTTTATGCGTCGTAGCATCCGGACATTTTTAAGATATACTACGAATCCCACCATGCTCATAAAATTATCACATATTATAGATGTATGCTCGTAGCACAAATTATTTAACTTATACAACTCTCCAATGTGAATGTATACTCCAAACTCCGAATAATACGACGCCGACGACGGATAACATGTTTTCGACACCTATGAAGGCATCATGCACACACGGCATGAATAGATGCCCACTTCGATGATGACAGTGAAGTATAGGCTGCACTCTTCATGATGAAATAATGAAACGCCAGATAAATGATTCATTAGCCTCGTATGATGAATTATTTTGAAATATAACGAGCAGGAATGGAGAATTATGGAAGCCAGATGCTAGGAGCCGGCATACGGAACAATATACGCCAGTCATCCACCATTTCCTGACATTTCCCCTGTGCCATTGTCTTTTGTTATTGGGCTTATCGTTTCATTTTGGAAAGCGACCACCACCTCGATGACGAACGGGCGATTCATGAATGATTGTGAAAAGGAGATGACATAAACATTATCGGCAGGTAGTCTATTACTGTCAAAATGTACGTATACGGTCGTTGTCATACATCCCATGCATGGTATACGGTTAATCCACAAGCAAGCAGCGACAGAGAGGAAACAAAGCTGTTACAAGCCATCCATTCATTCAATCTACACAACTGTCAAATGTATCATCGGACATTGACAACATTACAATTGCTAAATCGCATCATTCAGGGTTCAGAAAAATATATATGCTCTCGATAATAGGGTTTAAATCTCACACTTGTATATACAGGACAATCAATACAACTCGCGGGTATTTACTGAATAATGCTGAATTGAGGTAAGAGAACCGAAAATTTAGGAAAAGATATGATGTTAAGAGAGAAAATAAAGTTGCGAGGGACACATTTGTGACAATGGTCACTAAAAAGTGACAAATATATCCAATTAAAATATTCGACAGGTTATAACTCTAGTTTTGGGTACGAGTATTGGCAGTGTGGTAAAGTAACTGTATAGTAGTTGAGTAAACTCCATTCTAGTTACTTTTCTAGAAATTCCATTAATTTTTATTTACTCGTTAGTCTAACTCAATCAATCAGCAATAAAATGTTGTTGATTTTATCCACTAGTTTTTTGTTTTATATTTAGTGTGAGATATGAAAGATATTGAATTATTTGTTCACTTTTGAGTTCAATATAAATATCAGGTTGGCTTGTATGCATGACTAGCTCAATCTCCGCCATCAAACATTCAACTACGAGTCTACTGAAGTTCATGTCGACGAGTTGTTATTTTTTAGACTTAAAAGTAAAAATAAGTCGAATCGAAACATCTTGTATTGTCAGTATTTGACCTATTCACCGTTGAACCAGTGGCCGTGTTCCATTGTTTCAATGACCTGCCAATCATTAAGTTACTGTGTACAAAGTATAACACTAGTTTGTCAAGCAGCGTTTCTGTTGAGCGACTTTTCAGTACTGGAGACAACATTGTATTCGGACGAGATCAAAGGAGATGGTTATGTTCCTGAAGGCAAACAAACATGTTGAGCTGTCCTACGACGGATAAAGTTTGGTTTGTTGGTTTGCCTTTACATGTTGTATTCCTTTCTTTTATAAAGCTTATTATAATTTATATTTTATATTTTGTATTATTTATTTATTTAATGTCTACCCTATTCAGTTATAAAAACTGATTTACAAAGGAGGACCTTAAATAAAACTAAGCTATGCAAACAATGAATAGTAATGAAATCATAAATAACAATAGCAACAAAAACAAAACAAACTACTGAACTATATCAAATATAATCAAGAACAAGAAAAAATAATTGAGAAATGAAATAAAATCAAATAAAGTGGAAATTCAACATATTAAAAAAAAAATAGAAGTATGCAAATAAGAAAGAACATCAAGAAACAAAAAAAATTGCGGTAAAAAATTATAATATATTATATATAAAAGTGAAAAAGAAGAAAAATTTAAAATTTAGTGATGATGTTTATTGTTGCTTTACCTCTTTATTATTGCAATATTATGCTATTCGACTCGAAGCGATGAGGGGTGATAGATGAAGGGACAGTTACAAAAACCCATTAAAACCCACGTCCCTAGATGCCGTACGCTTAGGAACTGAGCCCTAACCGCATGACCCACCGCGGACGGCAACGTATATTTGATAAAACATTTGTATGATCATAAGCTAAAGAAATAAGGATGGAATATGCCAAGCCTTACTAATAAATAAAATAGATAAACATAAGACACATTTTCACGTGTCGTAACTCCTAAGAATGTTATTCTCTTTTTCGTCTTTTAAAGAGATTACATGAAGTAACTGAAGTCATTCAATTACTTCGATCATGAAGTAACTCTCATTAAATTACTACCACAAGCAAGAAAGTAACGGTACTTAATTAAATTAATTTACAAAAGTAACTTTTACTACACAATTATTGGAATTACAACTGGCATTTTCAGAAGAAATAAATTCCCATACTCGAAAACTGACACAAAAGGTATAATACAGCAACATAACACCGTAGTCACTTGGAAACATTTACCTCTAGTACTATAAAAAAAACTAATACTTAGATTTAATTACATAACAATTTGCGTACGACTATGGCTGTACAAATTGTTAATGCTAATCGCTTCTTTTTCCCTAAGGAAACACTCCCATTGTTTGACAAACTTGTTAAGTCAAGAAAAACAGGATGAGAACTGGCGCCAGTCGAATCTATGGTAATTGCTTGAGCACTCGCAAGAACTTTTAAAAGCTCTATAGCTCCCCTAGAGTAGTAAGCTGGTGTGGTTTGGGAGGCGGTATAAAGTCAAGCATGCGTCGGGTTGATAAAAGACGCGCCTCGCCGCCGCCAAATAGGGTAGGAAGGGGAGGTCATTGCAAGACAAACCGACGCTTGCTTAACGCCGCTCCACGCCATCCATAACCTCCCACCCCGGCCCCCACCCCCGCCCCTCCCGTCCCGCAGTTCCCTTGCACGGTACGATGTATACATACATAATATTAAATCAAAAGTATGAAAGTTGATACAGTTATCAGGAAAACGCAATAAAGTCGACAATTCATTTAAAAACCTACAGACTGTTGTGTTTTAAATTGGCGAGTGGCAACATAGAAAACAATTTACTTTACACTTCTGACAGCATCTATATAATATTCACATTTCTCTACGCGAGGAACACACTACAACCCAAATTGCATACTGGATTTTGAAGTAAAAAAGGACCTGTCTAATGAAGTAGCCTACAAAATTAGTCTGTTTTCAAGAGATATTATTCAAAAAGTAAAGTCAAAAAGAAAAAATCCAAATCATGCATATACAATTGCAAAAGCGCATTACAGTGGGAGAGTATTGGATAATTTCCACTGCCCATATCAGTAATCACTCGCCAATTAATTACCGACATCATTAAGCACCCAGTTATAATGAGAGTTTAAGCGAATCAACGACACCATAGGCTAAGTAGGGCGGTGAACACGAGGCGGAGGTTTACAGGCATAAACTGTGCGAAATTAACATTTGTTTAGTAGCCTAATATCTTGAGAGTGCTTATATATATTGAAAAAGTGGTTAAGCAAGATCCACGACGAGGTTTCGTAAGAACAAAATACTGGATTAAAAATGGTTCAAATTTATTTTAAATATTCACGGCTGGGCTGTCATTAAAACAATCATAATTCATTACTTTTACCAATAACAAGCCGAGCGATTAAAATATTTAAAACTTCAAAAATCCAGTGATTAGTACTTACTAAACCATATCGCGAATCCATCACATTTTACTAAACATTGAATAAGCATCCTTAAGATGAAATATAACACATTTCTCACGGTTTCAATGAGACTGGCGTATCCAGTTAACTTGTGACACAAGGCATTTTGATCAGTCATCATCGTGTAACCAAGTCAAGGTCATAAAAGAAGACGAGAGTTTCTTAGTTTGACGCTCCCTTCCATCGCTGTGTGACCACCCCTTACCCCCGTTATAACCCGACAATCATCACATTTTTAATTTAATATTATATTATTTATAATAAACCATAATTTGCTATGCTGGGCGGTGGTCACATAACAAGGGATAGAGTTTCAAACTATGCCATGATAAGAAGAATATCTAAAGACTAGTTTAGTTTAGTTTGAAGGTTTATTGAAAGTTTTCGAAATTTTGGTGGAGGTGCCAGGTATAGGGGGGGGGGGGGGGGAGGGGCTAATATTTTTTAATGTGGAGGCGCACTGTCACACTTTACCGGGAACCTAAATGACAGTCTTAAAATTAATTAAAGTAACTCAGTGGACAAATACAACGTTCGACCAATATCGATCTAGTAACAGTAACCATGTCCTAAGAGCTTAGCTAACATTTCAAGCACATTTCCGTGGACCAATGTGTTCATTCATGCTTTGACATCTTTCGATCCTAGAACCCTACCATCGGCATGGACGTCGGGCAGTGCTCCAGTATGCGGGAGGTGGGGTATTCATGAAGACGCGGTTTGATTTCCTCCTTTCTACGTTTCTTTAGCCATAAGGTGAAATAACCATCTAATTTTTAGAAACAGTCCTCGAAAATTCCTTTCGAACTATCCCCATATTCGAATATACGTAACTAAACAAAGAGATACAGATTATAGCCTGTAGAACGTATGCCCTGTCCTACCACAATGTAAACTATATATACAACTTATATGGGTAAAACTAATGTTGTAGTATTTTGTTGATGTGTCACCTTATGACAAACCATATGAATGATGTATCGTGTTTTGTACATGAGAGTGAGCATTTAAAAACAAAACGTTTAAAAAAATATTCGCATTAAAATCCTAAAATTCGACTTTATAATCCAGTGTGACGTATACAATAAAACACACAAAATGAAGCTTGGACAACGTGTTATTTCTGGCTTACGGAGGCGCTGTTTTGACGTCCGTAATTATAAACCACGCATGGCTTACATACGTTCTGAAACAATCCTCACGGCGAGCAACAGAACCGTCTAAGATTGTGACGCTGTTACTATGCGAGAAATGGTGACAACATTTCTGGCGACATTTTGCTAGAGCACTCTGCATGCCTCAGGGGTGGTAGGGGCAATCAGCCCTCCCTCCCCCCCCCCCCCCTTTAGTTCTTGAAACATATGTAAATTTCGAAATATTGTTTAAGTAAAACCGAAAAGATAATCCAAATACTATCCACGTCTAGCTAAAAGAAATTGTTACATCACGTAAACGATATTGTACCAGTACAGTAAAAAAAAAATACAATTACAAGTCACATGAACGGAAGTGGTGGGTCCCTCCTCGTAGTGAACGGCGCCCGCAAACAGGGCTCTTGAGCATGTATCTCTGTAATTTATTTCTTCATCTCATATTGACTTGATTATCTCTTCACTTCCCACCTTCACATTCTTCTACATACTTGACAGCCCCATTAGCGACCTGAACCCCCCCCCCCCCCCCCCCCCCCCTCCCCAACAGCCCCTCAAAACTGGACTCCACACTTATGTCGAGTCTAGCGATGTGTGATTTATTTATTTTATTGTAATTCAGGCCAGTGTAGGGCACAATGCCCTCTTTAGCCTGATGAGTTATGATTGATGAATGATAATGAGGAAGGGAGGAGGGGAAGCCTGGTATCGGCACGTAGCCTACTCCTGTCGAAAAGTACCAAGGGGACCACCGGCTTAACGTCCCATCCGAAAGGAAGGTGTAACTTTGACCAGTCATATAGGTTCCTCCACTAACCTGGACTGCCGAGCAGTTGACGAGAAGAACGAAGCTGTTACACAAGCTTTCGAACCCTCCAATCTGCTCTAACCAACGGTAACTAGTGTTTCAGAGGTGAGTGGTCACCCATCTACCTCCTGACCTAGCCCGAGGTTGCTTAACTTCGGTGTTCGTATGGGAACCGGCTAAGCGACCGCGGCTAAACCGTTGGCTGATGTGTGATGGATCTGACTCGCCAGACGCTACAATATCAAACCCAGTTGTTAAGGCGTCGTTAAACAACTACTACTTGGATGGGTGGAGTTATATCAATGTCGTCGTTAATAAGGTTTTCGTGGAATTTTCAAAGTTTAAACCTCAGCTTACAGTAAAATCCTCCTTTTGTCCCTTGCATTTCTCTGCATCTACATAAAGATGAGAATTTCAGAAACAAGAAAGGGGAAGAAAAAACCACTAAAACATTTATTTTACTTTAATAGTGGGTTTACAAGTTTTTCAATCTGTTTGTTTGCCTTCTTTGTTTTTCCTATTATGTAAATATAGCCTAAATCGAAATACAACTTTAAATTGAAATGTGCATGAACGCCATATTAATTTAAAAGTTGACGAAAAACTATATATATATATATATTCAGTTATCAAACTATGTTATAAGAAAACAAAACATGCAATGCAAATTGTGTAAACTTTATACAATTACACCAACAGTTTACAATTAATCAAATATAATGCTAACGAACAACAATCTGATACAAAATAAACTTGCGAATATGGTATATATATTCCTATATATATATATATATATGTATAGGATTAGAAATTGTGTACAGTTGGACGTTTGAAGAAACTTTACTAAATTAGTTCAGATGTTAGTTTTCTCAAGCATAGGTTTGATTAATTAGTCTGTGTTGTTGTTAGAGAATCCTCGTTTTTACATTTCGGTTATTTCCGCCGCGTGGTATTCTGACGTAGTGACGTCATCTCTCGCGAGAACTGTTCGTCATGAAGCCGGGGCCGAGGAGAAATATTGCCATGGTAGATATTAAAATAAATTAATTATGTATGGGTATCATGCTGCGATGTAAATTGAATTTATATTACTTTGTTAGCAATTCCGTATTTTCATATTGTCTTCCACGACCCCGGGTATAATATAGACCTGAGAGCTCCCCAAACACTCGGTGTTTCTGCTTATAGCTTTAAGCCGTCTTGGAAATAGAACAGAACTGTAGAGCAATTACATTTACATAGCTGGGAACACAGCAGATGTCAGAATGGTGAACATAGCGCTATGATATCGGAGACTTAATTAAATGAATCGCATGGACAAACTCATTCGCTATGTACAATAAATGAGATCAAGGTGTAGTGACTTGACCCGTAATACCGAGTTCATGTAAGTATACATGTATAGCTACACTCTTTCGTTTGTGAAGATATTTCGGAACTACTTCGACTCTTAAAACGAGTCCAAAGTTGTGATATATCGGAATTAATTACTAAACTTTTTCCAATGATGAAATCAATCAAGAACTGTTTTCCTACATTATCTTCAAATGTTTGAAGCAGTGACTTTGTTTTTGTTCTCCACATACCACTTGTATCAAGTTAAATATTAGAGGGATGAAATTGGCTATATTCCTAGCTTTGATGTGATTTTCTTTTTTTTGACGACCACTATTTACTGCAAGTCTATGCCAAAAGGTAGAACAAAAAATAACAACCCACACCTAGAGCTTCTTGACATTCACCAATACCGCTCACGAATAGATTTTCAGGGGTTCTGTTAATTTATAATGTGCATGAATAAATAGATTATTAACAACTAAAACTGAATCAACGTCAACCACCGAAATGGAAAAATAACGAAACCATAATTCATGAAAAGAACCCCTTTTAACTTGACATTAAAAATCGATTAGGTTCTTTATTTTAATGCACTAAGGTAGACAATCATTACTAATTTGTTATGTGTGCTGGTGCACATGCAATAACTCTCCGTTAAGCGCTTTACGGCTTGTGGGTACAGAGAGGCCAATTTACGAACATCAAACAAACACCAAGAAAGCTAAAATATCTTATGGTATCTCATCAAAACGCTTATGTTCATGAGTTTTAGCCTAGTAAGCGCCTAGCACTCGATATGTAGTTTGGCCTACCTTTCTTGGCATGTAATGGGCCACGTTCAAAACTCTTGCCAAGATTTAACTTTTAACAAGAATTTCGTTAGTTTTTAGTCTGGAGACTTCATGCTCTAAAAATACACGTCTTGATTTGCGTTTTTGAACAATTACTGAAGCAAAAAATTATAACAGATCTAGGCCTACATTATTTTGGGATGTTATTTTTGTAGACCCGAAACGAATAGTTACACTTAGTCTCGAATGAATAGTTCACACTCAAGCCCTCCTCAACTCAGCCTCTCCTCAGCCTCACCAAGCCACCAATCACAGAGCCGTCCGCATGGCAATGCTGATATGTGATTGGTGGTTAGGCGAAGCTGAGGAGAGGCTGAGTTGAGGAAGGCTTGAGTCTGGACTATGCATTCGGACCTTAGTCTCACTTAAGAAAGAAGATCCTAGTTTTACAAACTGCAATAACATTAACGTCATTATTCTTTAATAAACAATATAAAGAAAAAATTATAAATAAATATGATCTAAAAAAAAAATATAAAGATTACAATTTTCAATTTTAATCTTGAATACTTTAAGACCGGGACGAAAGTGTTTCCCACGTGGTACTACGTCAAGAAAGCAGGAGATGCTTTTTATTGTGGGTAGGCCCACATCTACATTTAATAACAACTAGGCCTATTTGTTTATTGATTTTAAGGGAAAACTGTTACATATACATGAGAAAATGTAATGACAAAAATTCAATAACATAAACACATGTATCATACAGAAAACAAATAATCACCATTGGATGGTTTGGATTGGAAATAATATTCAGCACAAGTTACATAAGCGCCGAAAAAAAAAATGGCCGACATTTTTAAACAACGCCATTTGGAGAGTCAGTGGCACTAAAGCATCCCTAAATATATATTAATATGACAAAAAAGGCCCCGCGCTATGGAACCTAGCTATTTAAAACATAACTATTTTCACTTTTTTAACAACAGCAACACAATCATATTGTTTTAGAAATAACTGGTTACCTATAGAACCTAGTTTTAAGAGTTTAAATGAAAACGGTTAAACCCACAATTCAATTTCATCGCAGAATCTAGTATCGAATGTGATTATCTAGAAAAGTCGCCTTGATAAGCACTGCTGACAAAATATGAGGCCCGAATATCATCATCGTACACGATGCGAACACGCGCACGAAAGATGTGAAATGTAATAGAGCTTACGGGAGAATTACTTCCACGATCTCTTATTTCACCGGATGTGCCTTGGAATTTGAAGTCGGCAGCAATTTAAAACTGCCAATACTGTGAATCTAATACTAGGGCGTCTCTTTCTAAAAGATTACTTACTTTAAACGCGTCGCTAAGCTTAATGCTGTTTGGACAAGCACTGACTTGAACTATTTTATACTGAGGTATTTGAAGATCAGGAGACATAATAATCTAGTTGATTTAAATGATCTAAAGCTCTCTTGTAAACGTAACATCAGAAATGTATGTTCCTCAAATTGAATAAATTAATAACGTGTAAAATTAAATTTGTGCTTTTGCAGAACGTTTCCTATATACTATAGAGAGAGGTATATATTTTAGCGGTAGCACGCAAGAGACCGTGTGTTCAATTCCCACTACTGGTAGTATAGTACAGACGGAGTTGAAAAAATACAAGCTAAATATATATAATCATTAACTATGGAGAATAGCGAATAAAGTATGTTAGAAATAATAATTACCAATCAATGAGTTTCAAATGTTAGATGTATGTGCAGAACAAAAATCTCTTGAAATATATATCAGATATTTAAATAACCGACACATACATTACAGACTAAAATTATAGATTGTTAAATTTCTCGATTACAATTTCATGATACCAGTAAAAATAAGTTAGCTTTTTCACATTCAATCCAGTAAATGTAACGGTGATTTGTGAAATACTAACAGATAATCGCCTGGTTGTTGGTTGGCTTAGTACTTCAGCTGCAAGTTTAGTGAAAGCATTTAGTATTTATTCGAAATGCATTTAGTAAAGATAATGACTACCTAGATGAGTTCACACAAGTTATCTCTACTTTGACTTATGCCGACTTGAATTACGACTGTCGCATGAACTTGGGCTAACTATTCTACAATATTCAAGTGCCCTTTTACACTGTTCTCGAACGCCAAAGCCAGACAATATTACTTAGTTACGGTATCACTTGTAGGCCTACATTTTCGCTATAAAACTGTTCAAATTTTACGAGGCCGTTTACAAAGGACATACATACGCATGACAGTGACAGACATTTTTTACAGATTTTAATTACACGTCTCTTTCATATGTTAAAAAAATTACAAACAAAATTTCACTTTTGAAGCACATTTTGGGCTATTTATTAAATAAATAAAGGGATCTTACAAAATGAATTATGTTACAGCTTACAGCCATAGTTACGTACAACAATTAGGTGATCTTGAATATGATACCGCTTGAAACCTTGCATTCTGCGTCCACCCTGGTGTAATAACACGTAAACCTACTTGAAAGTCCCATTTATAAGCGATATGTTGCCGTTTAGTCACTTTGTATAATCTTAAATATACTTAATCTTATTTCAAGTAAGGTACTCCGGTATTCCTCCGAAATAAATTTGATAGAAATCTAGATATTGTTAAATTAAATATCAACAAGGTTTAAAAGATATTAATAGAACCTTTTTCAACAAGAAAACCCTTCGAGAGCAAAAAAGGAGCAAGCTTGTATTAAATATAATCTTTCACATTCCAATAAGCAAGGAACTTCGCGGAATGATTAATGGCTACAGTGGTGGTTGTGACCAGTATACAGTGGCGTAAAAGATACTCACAAACTTTATGGGCCCCCAACAAAAATTATGAAATGATCAGCACACATTTGACACGGAACTTTGAGTTTTGAATACCGTCCGTTACTAATTCGATATTTAATATTGAACCTAATACCTGTATATGCGAACGTTGCTTGAACGCAAGACCACCCCCATTGTCTATTCAACCATAACGATATGTAGACCTTGCATTTTAATACCTTGTTATCCACCTCTTAGAACATTTTATTAAACAAGTAGATGAAATTTGAATAATGTTTTGTTTAGGCTATAAAATCTCCATTTTGTCTCGATACCCGGTTACAGCCATGTGCTTGAAGCAGTTAAAAAGGCATTGAGATTTTACCCACATAAATTCGACATAATATATCCAAACTTGACACAACCATTTACATAATCAAGAGGTACAACAAGTCTGTAATATACCTAATAGTAAAATCAAATCTTGCTTACAACGCTCAGATGATTACATTTACCAAAGACAAAGTTAATTTAGGACTTCAGGGGGCTCACTGGAAACCCGGCAATAACGCATTGATTGCATTCTAGTTACATTCAAGAATAGTGTAGTGTGTCGTATACCGTATACAAATGTTTTGTATGGAAATGATATGAACGTTAGAAATATGGATACTCTAAACAGAAGAAAATGTAACATGATTGAAAGGATAGAAGGTGAAGTGTAATGTGAAAACTAGCATGATATAATACGCTGTTTAGTATCAGGTGTGCACCTAGTGCACCCTCTATGCAACTAGAAATACTTTCCTCGAGTTTGCTATACTCCAAGACAGTGAGAACACAATATGCATTATGCAACAGCACTTTAACGGGATAGTCTGCAGTGCTGTGCTGTGCATCAGCAGATGATTCATATTAAACCTCTTCCCATTTCCAGCAGCCACTACAAGACCCAGTTTATGATAAAGTTATTGCCAAAAAAATCAGTCTATCCGCCAAAAGAATAATAGAAGTAAGCACAATATGAACCACTTGCACGGGTTAACATGCACACATCAACACTCAACTGAACCTATCCAAGTCAAGTTATCGCAATAAGACTATTGAACATTTAATAGGCACGTGAAATTACATAATATAGTAAAATACTGTGTGACTATAACATTGCAAGCAGATGAAGGTTTCCAATATTTCGTATAACTGACACAAAGTTGGGCTATTACTTACGATCAGGAATTGACATCTACGTAGGGTGCGTTTTGACAGGTCGGAAATAAATCCGAAAGATTGAAGGAAACGGGGTTTTTCGTCCCCAATTGCAAAGAAAAATATTTTTTTTTTGGGGGGGAAATTGAAACAAATTGTGTAAAAGTTTTCGATGTTTTAAGTTTATAAAGGTAAACTTTACAATTTCTTTTGAGCACTTTCGTCGAACTTTTGAATTACATGTTCTTACTTAAAATTAAATAAAGTTATGTCAACCGAGAACGTAGAGGGTTTTACACTTTCACACGTGTGCATACACATGCGTATGTAAGTCTCAGGTCCAAATATAGATTTTCCGCAAAATGTCCGTTTGTATGGGAAATAACGTAAACACGTGTTTTTCCTCAGAGACATGTGGAAATTTTAAAAACCCTCATTGAGGGCGAAAAAAAAGCTTAGTTGAAATGCCGCCATTGCTGTATCTAATACAGCTGACAAATCTACTTCCTAGAGTAGATTTTAAATGTTTGTTTCCTGTAACGATTAAGACTATCTTCCACACGTTCAAGTAATTTTGAAAGCGTTACTGCGGTGCTAGAAATGTGCACAACGAATATTAGTGCCTCAAACATTATTTTCCATAGAAATGTTTCCTTACAAAACGCAGAGAACTAAAAGTTTGTCTTCTTCACACGGTTGCGTTATTCGTAAGTCGCCCGGCTTTGTCAGTCGTGTTTCTTCTATGAAAGCTTCACTTTTTTCCCTAGTGTAGGCACTGCAGGTATAGAGATGACTTTACTACTATGGCCCGTGTGAGCTTAGGTTCACCCTTCAACCCCTCCTTGTAAATGCTTCTAGATAAAATATGCCATATAAAGGGATGTATAACGTTACGAGTATTTTGCACTTGTGCTAGTTAGAAGCCCGTAACTTCTTGACGACTCAATCTAACGCTTAATAGTTTATAAAACCAATTAAATTTGCTGCAAACACCGCCAACCAGGTTTATGTACTAATAGTTCCTTAGTCATACTGCATTTCTTTCTGTTTTGCAAAGCTTGCTATAATAAATAATATAATAATAATGCATGTAAATATGGGCATATCAATAGATAACAAAAAACGGAGACTTTTCTGCAACTAATAAAAACGATTTAGTTTATAACTAAAAATTAAACAAAAAACAAATTTTACATCACAATGCAAATATTTCGTTACGGCAACTTAACTTATTTAGATGAAACCAGCTTAGCTACTTATTTGAAAAAAAATATATATATAGGCCTATAATAACAAACTGGCCCGGAACAACTTTACCGATACTTTCGTCATTCAGATAGCCTGTGGCTAATAAATGTGTGGCCGTCAACCAGCGAGCCCAAATTTAGAATACCGATGGCCAGTTGGTCACGAATCACTCGTCTGTGACGCATGCATCGCTAGGGTTGTTTCGGGGCAGTGTCCATATCTGTAACTATTTTAATAATGCCTAATTGGCCAATATGTTAGCCTTCAAAATCATTTACATAACAACACGTAGAAATTGTAAAAACGCATTTGTATTTAATGTGTTTTTTTTTTCATTATTATTATCATTAATAATAAGCGGAATCCTTGTGCTCATCCGACGTACGTTGGACAGCAGACAATAAATTATTTCTCTCGCACCCTATTTGCTAAATGGAACAATTGCGTACGTAAAAAAAGAAAAAAAACTAGTAAAATTTCCTATTGGGGATGCAGCGTGCATTATGTGCAGTTAGTTAAATTAAATGTGAAGTTTAAACGAAAGCTACTGCAATGTTGCCGGTAGCCTCCATTTAAACATGCATGCAATACAGAAGAGTGCATACTGAGCAATTCGTAATCAGCGAATGAAAATAAAAAGCATTTCAGCTAACAGTGTAATTTCTTTAAAAGTTGATCGTGTTTTACCGGAAATAGATCGGAAAAAGTATTTCGAAATAAGATGTAAATGATAAACGAGAGATGTTTTAACTGCAAGTCGGCTCAATGTAGTCGATAAAAATCAACTGCTAATTGAGACCGGTGGACGACTGCAAGTGAATAAGCCTACGTAAGTGGTGTGTACACAAGAAAATATCAGTACCGCAGGTGCGTGTTCATAACCTTGATGTTATCACCTCATTTCCAAGCAATATTTACATGAACGAAAATGAAGACGGAATAAATAATGTACGCTTTTGCTTATGGACGTACCGAAGTACATATTGGCCACAGGTTTAGGGTATGTAAGTAAGTAAGATAAAGGGTGTTTGATTCGATTCACAACTTTGCTGACCTTTATCAAATTTATGAATGCCCATTTAAAATAGAGTTTTTAAGAAATGTGAAAATAAGAAAGAATGAAAATCCGCTACAACTCTCACCGGTATAACTCACATAATTGAAAACAAAAATTTACGAATTATGTTGACCAGAAACTATCAAATTAAAACCCGGATTCGGATTTTTGACATTCTGCTACGGATAAACGTCGACGTTTGGGATTCATAAAACTATTTGTTCGGATTCCCGCCACATTCGAACAAGCATGACCATGTCAGCGTATCCTAATTTTCAATACGTTATCCGTTGGACAAACTATACATTAACAGCTGTTCTCTGTTGAGGGATATAAAAATGTTTAATATTTTCAAACTCAAATAGGCCCTATTGCAACTAAGCCGCGTACGTGCGTGTGCCATATAAACGAATGATTAGCATTACATAAAGATAAGGTATGCGAAAAAAATCCATATGCCTAATTAATAAGGCAAACGTTTAATATAAAAGTGATATATGCAAAGATAATGTTTTTTCATCACGTCATGCTAAGTAAATAATAAATACGAATCCTAACTTAGTTCGATCGGACAATGCACATCTGCCTCTCTCAGGATAGCTTTCTCAGATTGAACGAACAGAATGTATAATATGTGATATTAATAACGTAGTAATTAGTATTTTGTTATTACTATTCGGTCTTGCACAATCCAGAGGAACTCTGTAACGGGATGGACTGGCGCTATCTGTTCGGTATTTCCCCGTTTGCACCGCCATAGTTATTCGGTCTTCTAGGGGAACTCAATTATTAGATGTTATTGAACGGACTGGCGCTATTTGCTCGTTATTTCCCCGTTTGCACCGACATAGTTATTCGGTCTTCTAGGGGAACTCAATTATTAGATGTTATTGAACGGACTGGCGCTATCTGTTCGGTCTTTCCCCGTTTGCACCGACATAGTTATTCGGTCTTCTAGGGGAACTCAATTATTAGATGTTATTGAACGGACTGGCGCTATCTGTTCGGTCTTTCCCCGTTTGCACCGACATAGTTATTCGGTCTTCTAGGGGAAATCAATTATTAGATGTTATTGAACGGACTGGCGCTATCTGTTCGGTCTTTCCCCGTTTGCACCGACATAGTTATTCGGTCTTCTAGGGGAACTCAATTATTAGATGTTATTCAACGGACTGGCGCTATCGGTTCGGTCTTTCCCCGTTTACACCGACATAGTTATTCGGTCTTCTAGGGGAACTCAATTATTAGATGTTATTGAACGGACTGGCGCTATTGTTCAGTCTTTTCCCGTTTGCACCGATATTAGTAAGTTATTCGGTCTTCTAGGGGAACTCAATTATTAGATGTTATTGAACGGACTGGCGCTATCTGTTCGGTCTTTCCCCGTTTCTTCTTCTTCTTCTTCTTCTTCTTCTTCTTCTTCTTGTTATTGTATATTGATCCCCAATGTACTAGAGTATATGGGATATTATACATGGTCAATGGCTAATATTAAAATAATAATAATAATAATAATAAAAGCAGCCCAACCTATAAGGTTTGCACCGACATAGTTATTTGGTCTGCTAGGTTCGACTTACTGAAAGCATACATTATTTGGTATGTTTAGATATAGACTACTGAAATTCATACCTGATTGATGTTCTCCAAACCTGGCTAAACATTAGGTACGCCTATGCAGATTAATTACAGGCTTATAAAATGATCATTCATTGGGTGTTCATGTGTATACACATTTTATTTTGTTTTCTTGGGTGTACTGACATTAATTGACGATTTTGCTGGACAACTGGCTTTCATTTTATTATGCTATAGGAAGGGAACTTAATATTAATTTTTCAGTATTTATTTTCGGATGAACTGACGTAAATTATTCAGTTTTCTCTAATGGACTGGTATTGATTGTTCGGTTTTGATATAGTAGGCCAACATAACTGGCAATAATAATTAGCAAGTCTTTCTAATTGACTTATCAACACACTTTATGCCGACTCGATCAAATAGATTGATGTGAAATATTTGGTGTTCTCCGATGGGTCGAATATTAATTAGGCTTAATCATCTTTTGGATGGACTGACATACTATAGGCCTAATTCGAACTTTTCTTGTGAAATTAATTAGGCCTAAATTAATTGTTCCACTACTTTTTACATGGATTGCTAATGGTATGAATCATTTGGTCTCTCAGATGAGCTGGTTAGGCCTATTAATTATCCGGTAGCCTATGCTTATTTGGATTTTGGAATTAACTGGACTCCATCGAATGGACAGAATGAAATGTTCGGTCTTCTAGGATGGACACAATAAGTAACTGCTCAAGTGATATGAATTGTTCGATTGTTTAACGACATACAAGGCAATATATGACGTCGGCCTCTTTGTCGCTTCTTACGACAGGGAGAGCTAAACTGGACTATTCTATCTCAGGGCCAAACAGAGATGGTGGAAAGGAACATATCTGGGAAGAGCTACATTTCAAGAGGTTCTGGATTAGTCTCTTGCACGGTCCAGCAAACTCACCAATGGACATACACTACGTTTATCAAGCAGACTGGGTTCGGACTGACTTCAGTACGCACCGAGTTTGGAACCCGTTTAGCAAGCATACTTCAATCCGGACTCCTCCTATTAGACCCTATCCCTGTTCTATTAAACCGGGCTAGATCGGCTTCTTAACAGAACTGAAATAAGCTCGAGCTGAGGTGTTTATCAGTCGAACTAGGTGCGCACTAAACTCGGCTCGCACCGTCAAGTGCGAGCTCAGTCTGCTTGATAAACGTAGGCCTAGTGATATTCTACCATAGGCCCAGATGAGAATTGTTTCATCTTGTTGGGTGAATGGACAACCACTGGCACTTATTACTCGGTCTTTCTCAATAAGATAATTTATTTTCAAATAGACTGGTCACATAAGCCAATGATTCTTAGGTCGTATAGAGATACATTTGAGTGTGGGTAAATCCAGATATTATAAGCCTCTACTTTATTATGTTCATGTCTAGTGACAATGGAGGTAGGCTAATGTTAATATGATAATGATATGGATTCGTAGAGTGATGGCCATACACTTTTCAATCATCACTTTTTATTTATTGTCTATGCAGGTAGACTCATAGCCAAAATATGTTACTAATTTTGCTGTAGGCCTAAGGCTACTAGACCTACTGGCATAGAAACGCAAGGAAAAATGGGCCCAAAAAGAGTATACTCATGAGCAACCAAATTTTGAACATTTCCTACGTTATTATTATATAATATTCATATTGTAGGTTATTGGCTCATGCAAGTTACATGTGTTGTTACTACACATGCACGGCGCTCATGTTTCCAAGTTGTCAGTTCACCTAGGGTGATAGGCATGCAGTCATAAAATGGTACGTAGAACCTGGACCCTAGTGAGGGGCATTCCCAATGCAATTAATTGGGTAATTGGGTAACAGCATGTTTTCTTGCCTGTCAATACTGGTAGGCCTTGTAATATGTTTGATACCATGGTATAATCAAAGTATTGACCTACCACATGATTTGACAAAATAAAAGCACAATGTGGTCCACCTATATAAATGGCAAGGGCAACTTAATTATTATTGTTATGCATGCTGTCACCTTCTAGGACATCAAAGATAATAATTGGTAGACCTACCTGATTTTTGACGTTAATCAGAAGCTGTGTATTTCCAATATTTATGAAGTATAAAAAATAGAAGAAGCCTAAATAACAGGCACAACTAGCACCAATTCTAAAATTCATGTTTATACGAAACCAAATGACTAGTAATGTACACACTCGCTTCTATCAACTCATCACGTTCAAGACAATGTCACAACTAAGCAAGTGGCAAGACTGGCCTGCTGCTTTGACTCGAGTCACGGCAAAAGACGTGAACCTAGCCAATTCGAGTAACTGTTCTAGTAGTGCCCGATAGAGTGCGGGAGCTTACGTTTACGACCAAGCTTCCAAGAAGATATCAATAGAGAGCGCCACGTAACATTCACAATTGTTGCCGCTAGGTGGTAGCACTTAGCAGTACCAACATTCACGTTTTGCAATAACTAAATATTACTTTTTATCGGTAACACTTTTATTTGTTGTAATATAGCCGTCACACACAATTACTTAATAGTAATGAAAGTAATGTTCAATAACAGCATACAAAGATACCAACTGGTTCTCTCTTCTTCTGGTCGGTGTGGTCACTTGAACTTATATTTCGTTATCTCGTTGGTAATATTTTTAAATTTCCCGCTGTACTACACTTACAAAATTCACATTATTTCATTCTGCCGTTTCCTAATGGTCGGTCTACATACATGTTTAAGAATTTTGTCTAAAGATTTTTGGTTTAAGGGTTAACAGAGGCGTTCACACACATGATTAAGGCCAAATATGATTCACTCCAGAATTCACAACACCATTGGCTAGAATGTTTCTGACGTCAAAACTGTATTGAGGATTGATTGGTTGGTCTAAGGTTTGTCTTATAGAGTGTCTAAGAAATGAAATTTGGTCACTTCGTTAAACCTGTGCAAGTCTTAGGTTGGAATTCTAGTCCCCTACACCTAGGGGCACCCATTGTTGCTATGGATTTGTTTTGTTTATGGGAAATAACATGCAAACAATTGTTACCTTGGTAACAATGGGCGCCCCTAGGTGAAGGGGCCGACTATGAATTCCAACCTTAGCCCCGTGTGTGAGCGCTAGCATTGTTTTCCTATTGTTCAATACAAGGTCTTACAGGGTGGTTGGTTAAGCCTTAAACATGTGTGTAGACCGACCATAAGCTATTATTTTAGTTAAAAAATATTTTCGTCAATTTAATAGTAATAATTTCAACCACACTAAATTCAAACGTTTCTTCCGCTATACCACCTACAATCACACCACTTCTCATTTCAATTATGCCTATATGTGTAACACACACATTAACGTTGTATCTGTGATGTGTACCGTGTATGCCAGTATAGGCCTACATATTATGTTTGGATTCATATTTCATAATTAAACTGCAGATACTTACTGTTTTTAACAACAATGCTTGTCGGACTTCATTATCCAGCTTATAAAATAGGTTGAGGCCTCATGAAGATGGGCCATCTCTGCAAGGCTCCCAATATGCTGACAATTTGTGTGGAGATGCCGCAATTAACACGTTTTTTGGGCTGGATTGGAGATTCTTGTTTCACACCTTTATTATTGCAAAAAAAATACTTGTGACAATGAGTAATAAATGAGTACAAAGGGCCACAATAAAATATACATCCTTTATACGGGAGTCAAACTCCGGTCGCTTGGTTCCATGTGTGTCAGACATGCACTCTAACTGTATTAAACATCATAGACAGCATCAAAGTTTTTTTTAAGAAACAGAATTGCATAATATGAAGACAATAATTATTATTGTCATCCATAGTGTCACCATCTACGGCATCAAAGAAAATCACTACTATGTTTATTTTTACTACGGTAGGCAATTCAAAGAAAATAAAGAGAAAAATAACCGAATGCCAATGCACAATTGATGGATAATACTGGCAAAACAGTTGCATTTTATAAATACAAGTTTGTATATTAATGATATTCAAATGAAATGCTAATTTCATAATTTGTGCCATAATATCTACATTTATCACTGCCAAAACAGTCCTACTCATTGGTGCCTATTTAGGCCGAGTAGTATCACGTCACTAGATTTGTCTCACTGCCCTGTCCTGGCACCCCTTGTGATTATATACAATTATATTTATTTAAAAAATTATTTATTGCTTAACAAGGTACTCAATTGGTAGGGTATATGCAAGGTATTGACACCTTTCCAGAGCTACCATCTACCTTGACGGCAAAGATGGCCGGAATGAATAGGAGGAAATTTAGATATGCATAAAATAAATTGAAGTGAGAAAGTCTGTGATGGATGGAGTAAAGAGAGATGAGTAAAGATATGGACGAGAGCCCTCTTCGCGATCATCAACGTTGAGGAACCCACGTGAGAGTTGTGACCATTCAATGTTAACTCATGCTCGGTGACTAAGTTTTATTACCAAACAAATAGTAGAGACATAGCAAAGCTGCTTTAGAATGCTCCCTAAAAAGTGAGAATACAAAATAATTGTTAACTGGCTCATATCCAGTGTTGGACATGGAATGCTTTTCATTGCTAATTTCAAAAAAAAAAAAAAATTAACATATCCACGACCATGAAACATTTGCATAAATGAATTAACTTTACAATTTGCAATTAAGCTTACTGATTCAAATATATATATATATATATATATATATATATATATATATATATATATATATATATATATATATAACTAAGGAATGTGATACAGGTACTGTAGTCTTTAAATACAATTGTATGGTATAGTGCTTAATGTATTTAAAGAAGTAGGATATGTACAAGGCCAGCCCACAAGAAAGAATCCCATACCATAACTTGAGTGCCTTTTTACTCAAATTGTGAATATCTAAGTGTCAACAGTTTGTGACTCTGTTAATGTACCTTCAAATCACACACCATGTCACCTTGATAAACCACTATCCACAGACACTTCCTCAATGCAAATGTACCTTTTTGTATAAATAATAAAAATAATACGGTACTACCTATACTCCTTACTATTTTCTGTTTTGGGTTCAGTGCAAAGGAAGTTACAGCCTATAATAAATAGAATGTGGTTTTCAAGTGACCTTGGGTAGAAAGAAAGTTTTTAGCGTTCAATACTCAATAGGGATGGGAAGTGTAGGCCTACACATTGCCTTGCAAACTATTGAGTTCAAATTTTGTTGTTTCATTTTGAGTTGCGCACTCTTACTGTCGTTGCCATATTCCCTCAGAACTGTGCGTGGACTGCGATCCCTTGCCACAATGGCATTACTTTGGATTTCGGGTACTGACTGAGTGGACTCATACACCTTCACTGTGTAAAATGCCCAGGATGCAATACCAATATGTACAATAAAGATGTACGAGCCACGACCCAGCTCTTTTTTGTAGTATCAAACAAAACAGGGCTACACAGTAGGCCTACACATAGTTAATGGCATGCATGCAAATTGACAGTCAAGAGTGTACATGTAGTGCCTTTTTGATTATCTCTACCATTCAATTGACATACACTGTGAATATTTTATATTTTATTAACAAAAATACATATAGAAATAAATCATTTCAAAGATTGCACTATAACTCAAATGTCAATACGTACAAAGTTTCTGTGTTGTCTCGTACTTATTTGAATAGTATGGCTAATTATATAGCTTGAAGCACCAAATTGTTAAAAAAAGTTTTGGCATACTAAAACAAGATCACAAATGTGAAGACGGTTGGGCACAATTTTTTCCATGAGGAGCTATAATAAGAATATGTACATCCATGACATTGGTCCCTGTGTGACCTGTTTTAATAAAATCATCATTATTATGCAAGCTGCTAAAAAAATTGTACGAATCATTGTTTTTTAAGAATGACGTAGGATCTACACTTTGTGCTTGAGCCTGATAAATTAGATGGCTATATCCAATAGCACCGGCAACCGTAGTTGGTCCATCAATACCGTCTGTTCCAGCACTCAAGAGAACCACCTCAAAGTTTTCAAGAACACAATGCATATTACATTTTATATTCATATCAATGGCAAAGGCAAGTGCCAATTCTTGATTACGTCCTCCAACTCCACTTCCAGAAACCTGGACAGTTGTTTCACCACCAAGAACTAAACAAAGAGGTTTGTTTAAATGTTTACATGAATTTATTTCTCGACTTAGATCACAGTTAGAAAAATTAGTTTTGCAGTCCTTTTGAATTGCTTTGTATTCACAGTTGAAATGGTCAATTCCCAATTTTGATGACCACAATAGAACGATGTTAGTAGCTAATGCAGCATATACTGTGCCAAGATCACGAGCAATCCCCTGAATTCTATCTGATAAAATGTGAGTGTTGTAGTTCATACTATCGGCTTTGGCCTTAATTGCAGCCAAAGCTATGGAATTATTTCCAATAACAATATTAGTGACATGGCTGAAATCGCTTGGTTGACTTTTGCTATTTGTAGAAGTCAATGCGACAACAATATTGTTTGAAACTTTTGATTCAAGATTGTACTTCAGAATTACTTCCCACGCATGGTTAGGTGAGTCAAATGAGTAACAAGTGGGTCCACTGGCAATAGTATCAATTGGATCTCCTATAACATCCGAGATAATCAAGGAGATGACTTGTGCAGGATATGCAATGCGAGCTAGCCCTCCACCTTTCACCTGCGACAACTTTTTACGAACACAATTAAGTTCCACTATAGTTGCCCCTGCATTGCCAAGCATTTTGATTACATGTAACTTTTCTTCTAATGAAATCGCCGACACTGGCAGAGCTAAGAGAGCAGAACCTCCCCCCGAGATTAAGACAATAAGAACTTGACTTGGGTCTAGCCCTTTTACCAAGTCTGTAATCTTTTGTGCAGCTATTTGAGCCTCCTTATCAGGAAGGTTGTGTTTAGCGCATTCAATTATTTGCAATTTGCTGAGCATTTCATTTTTGGGCCTAGGCCTAGGGCTCGCTGACATCAAGTATGGAGCATCAGCCAAGGTACCCACGGGAACACTAATTATACCCGCTTGAACATGTGGTTTTATTAATTGTTCCACGGTTCTAGCCATACCCAACACGGCTTTACCAAAACCCACAATATAAACGTTTGACTGTAAATTATATTCTTTACCACCAACAATTAGACAATCCATTCCATCACGGCAGGTAACCTTCACATTGTCTCGAATCAGTTTCTGAGGGTTTACAGATGCCACGGCTTCGTTAAACAATATTCTTAGATGAGATCGAATTGTCTGTAGCTGCATATTGCTGCTTAACTATTTAAAATTTGAAATAAAATGACAGCAATGCTTACGACTCACCTAACCTATAAATTCTTGACAATGACAGTACTACTAACACACCCTGGCGGATAGATTGGTAAATAACTGACTAATCAGAATTCAGGACTAGGCTTACCAACTAAACTTGTAGGCCTAGGCGACTTTCACTACGACAAGGCTAAGTGGAAGCAGAATATGGCAAGAACCGTAAAAATGATAACATAAACCCCAGTCTCACAGAACATTTCTCCGTTTTTGGCAGCACAGAGGATCCATTGTGGGTGTTACTGTTAGTGTTAGTACATTTTGTTGGCAAAATTTATCGGTTGGATTGGTACTATTCAGTTTTTATTAGTGAGTGGCTAACCTGTCGTACACTCCACCTCCGCGAAGTTCGCGTCGTCTACCTCAAAACGTCGTGCATTCGTCCAACACATTTTTGTTATATAAAACATAAATATAATAATATTTACGAATATATACAACGATAACATTAGAGACAAGACTTTCTCAAAATGGTAAGATTGAAAAGCATGCGGACATAATTGACTTACATGTGTGTTTTATGCACAGGCCATGTAAAGTTTATGGTTTGAGTGTTATGATGCCCGCGTGCTTAGGTCTAGGCCTAGGCCTAGGCTATGCAATGTGTAGCCTCACGCGAGGCCTCTACAGTACCGGCACAGTATAAGCACATTATAAATCCTTCTTATACTCTGATATAAGATGGTACCGGTAGGCCTAGGCCTGGCCTACACATTGTATGCCTAGCCTAGGGCCTAGCCTTTGGAGACTAGGCCTAGGCGTTAGTCTAGGCATTGTGTATAAAATCCCGTATTTTAAACTCAATGGTCTAGGCTAGGGCCTAGGCATTGTGTATAAAATCAATGGCCTAGGCCTAGCAGGGCTTATTAATTTTTTAAAGGCTAGGCATGGAGACTCCGTGAAACGCCGCTATTAGATACATATTTTAGTATTTTGTCAAGGGCCATGTTTAATGCACCAAACCGAAGTTAAGCAACATCGGGTGTGGTCAGTACTTGGATGGGTGACTGCTTGGGAACATCACGTGTACCATTGGTTATCAATTACTACGTATATCAAGCATTCACTTAATTTATCTCAGAGAATTAAACCGATGTAAGCTAAATTATTTCCTGTAAGTCGTTACATTTATCATGGAGCTTGCAATTGACGAGTGGTGATTTACCCGCCCCCTGACGTCACGAAGGAACGTGGCGCCCATAGTTGGGACAAATCCACTAACTGTTACGCTTTCACGCGCTTAATGTACGACACTTATCTCGTTCTAGCTGTTATATTCACTTTTCAGGTATAACCTAGGAAAGCGTAATTAGTTCACATACCAGTGGTCAATATAAAGGTTTTTTCAAAATTATAGACCCAGTAGTTAACTTGTTATAACAATTCGCGCATAAAGAGGATAAAATGAGCAACGCGCGCTTTGTTTTTTCAACTTCAATTGGCAAAAAACTAATGATCGGATTTTGTCGAGAGTTTCTTTAGCACGTGTTCCAATAATGTGAGACAAAAAGCAAATAAACTTTCTAGATAGCCTAGAAATTGCTCAGAACGAAAATTTATAGCATGCAATAATATGCAGGGTGTAGCGGTTGGGCCTCAAAAGTAGCTGTTTTGACCGTGAAACTAAGCACCTTGCATATTAGTGCATGCTATGAATTTTCGTTCTGGGCATTTTCTATCTAGAAAGTTTATTTGCTTATTGTTTCACATTATTGGTACGTATTCTTAAGAAACTTTCGTCCAAATCTGATCATTAGTTTTTTGCCAGTTGAAGTTGAAAAAACAAAACACACCTTGCTCATTTTATCCTCTTCAGTGCGTGAATTGTTATAACAAGTTAACTACTTCGTCTATAATTTTGAAATAACCTTTATATTGACCACTGGTATGTGTACTAAATATGTTTTCCAGATTATATCTTAAAAATGAATATTATACCAGCTAGAACGAGATAAGTGTGGATGTGTTTTGCGTGGATCCGTCCGGACAGTAGGGACTTTTCCCAACTGCTAGTCACGTGACACAGTACTCGGCACAAGCTCCGCCCATCACCACTCGTCAATTGGACTTACAGGGAAGGATACCTCTACGTCAAAAACTCCACAAAATTTTCATTTTTAATTTAACTTATATCTCAAGAATGAGCTTCGAAATTGAAAATCTGAATCAACAGCACACTGCAGATTAGTAAGCCCTACATACTGAATGCTCTAAGTTGTGTTTTACAAATTACATTCAGTAGCCTATGTTTTTTTTATATAGGCCTATAATTAATTGTATTACTAATTATCAAATTAAATCATAATAACTACGCTAATGGTTGTAATATTTCCTTCAGTCTGTAGGGCTTACCAAAACACAGTGCGCTGTTGATTTAGATTTTCAATTTCTTGTTGCAATCTTGAGATATAATTAACTTTTCTGCGGTTTTTGACGTAGAGATTACCCTTTGCTCTTAAAAATGGCAGTCCAGAACTGATTCAGAATTGCTTTGACATTCTAGCACCCGATCATGAGAAGTGGTGTCTGTCATTCAAATTTACTGATCTGATAACTCTGATGCAGTATCCAAAAGTGGCTCATAATTTTGCCTATTCCACACCCATACCCTATGAGGTAATTTAAGCCTGCATAGGCCTAATAGCTACCTACGTAGGGTGGAGCCCCAACCTTCCCTGTGTTGCAGCAGTAACCGGACTATAAAGAGTGTATGGCCAGTCCTGCAGTCTGTTACAGGTTCTAAATTATTGCAGTACAACTAAGTAGGCCTACAAGCCATAGGACGGTTGTTAACAATGTACCTATTTTGAATTGTTTCAGACGATCAGTAAAAACAATAAAATGCTTCAGCATATCAACTATAGAGTCCGTATTATTTTAAATGACTCTCGAACATTTATTGGAACATTCAAAGGTAAGTTTATTCCACACTGTGTGAGTAGGTACATTAACATTAACTTTAGAAACCCTATTAAATATTGTAACAATTTCATTAGCTACACCGTAGCCCTACACATTACTACCGTACCATTGATTTACTACCCAAGGCTGTTAGCATGTACCTCCAAGTAGTCCAAAGCAGATATTTTTTAGCTTTAGCTTTTAGTTTGAAGCCTCGTAGAGATGAAACATTTTTAAAAGTATGGGTTACCTAGTTATAATTGGCACACATGTTAAGATATTTTAAAACGGGAAATGAAAATGTATCAAAGATCATTCTTAGCAGAGCAAATTTGAGGGGGAGAATATGCAAAAATAGCAACTCAAATAATAAGCTCTGAAGTAAGGGCGTGTGAGAATACATCAGCTAAAAGTGAGTGTGCATTATTGTTACCTAGAGACTGGTAATTATTAGGCCTACTGTCCACTTTCATATTAAGAAAATTTGGTTTCCATGTTAGAATGAAATGTGTAGGCCTACATATTGACAAGATGACACTAGGTCTACATGTAGAGGGATCAGAAAAACACTAAAAATTATTTTATGGTATCAGATAATTATTTATGGGAATTTTATTGTTTGCAGCTTTTGATAAGCACATGAATCTGATATTGGGAGATTGCGAAGAGTTTCGCAAAATAAAGCCAAAGAACACGAAGGCACCAGAACGTGAAGAGAAACGAGTTCTTGGCTTCCTGTTGCTGCGTGGGGAGAACATCGTGTCTCTGACAGTAGAAGGTCCTCCGCCTCCTGAAGAGGGACTACCCCGAGTCCCGGTCCCTGGAGCCAACCCTGGACCAGGAATGGGTCGTTCTGCCGGTAGAGGTGTACCAGCCGGAGCGGGAGGGATTCCAGCAGGTACTTAGCGTACATAAGTACAACTTTTAGTTTTTAAATAGCCCCAATTTCTTTTATAAACACAATTGTACTCAAATGAGATTGTGTTTTTCTAAAGATGGGGTGAAATGTTATCGTAAACACCCTTCAATTTCTGAAGCTATTGGTTAGTTAGGTATTAACTTAGGTCAGTGGAATGAGCTGAATGGTCACAAGATAAAGAAATCATAATTGAATCAATCCTCACAATACAATGTATCTATTTTTGAAGATAGGCCTACATATTACTCTACCAGCTCGTTGGAGTGTTTTGATTCTTGCTCTTTCCACGAGTGACGGGTATAGTACGCCTACTTAGTGGGTTTACAACTTAAGGTTAGCCATCCCATTGCTTTAAAATTTAAATGTTGATGTCTGCAACAATGAATGGTCAATCATAATTCATAATTCGCGTTTAAACTCAAAGTGGCTGACCTCTGGTGAGAGAATCTGGCATCAACTCAGTGCGGATAGCTCACCGCGTTAGCTGTGTTGGAGCGTATGAGCAAGTTGTTTTCGTTTAGATTTCGTTGTGTTGTTCATTGTTCTGCTTGGGTTTTCAATGCAGAAGGTCCAAAGTTTGATTCCCGGCTCAGGATGGGATTTTTTTAACTTTGGAAAATTACTTTAATCTAGGTAGGCCTATCTATATAGGCCTAGTGGTGTAGATAGTGATGTATAAATTCCGGAATTTATTTTTGCTTTTTGGGGAATATTCCCCAGAGTCGGGAATTTTAGGGAATTTTTATGTTTAGGCTACAAGGATAAATGATAGGTCTCAGTAAATGCTCTAAGTAAAAACCAGATGTGTCATTAAATGCTTGAAATGATTTCTATTTACGCTACTTATGATAGGTGGGGGGTAAGCTGACAGTAAATTTCCAATTTAAAAATATGAGTTAGTTTGTTTTATGACAGATACAGGATTTAATGGTGTTTTTCAATGACCGCACTGAGTGCGCCTTCAACGATAAAAACCACAATGCACAACCATAGGCGTGCGCAGTGTCTAACATTAGACCCTGCACGAGGTGGGGCAGTACAACTGGGGTCTGGGCTGAAGCCCCAGCCGGCGGAAACAATTTCGCCCATGGCGAAATTTTTTTCGGTTGATGCATCAACTTTTATGGCATAAAACGCAATTTTAGTACGCGATGACGCATTCCAGTGCTATGGGATCTTGTGGCCTGTATAGAGCCATGTTTCGTTTCGATGGCAGTCGAAGTTGACATATTAGATCCGGCCTGGGCCGTGCGCACGCCTATGTGCACAACAATATAATAGGCGCCCCAGTGCGCACTAAGTGCAGCCCATTGGAAAACGTCATTAGTGTACATAATATATTATCTGCGGTTTTACTAATATAAGGGCCGCTCTCATTTAGGGGCCCTACTTAGCATTATATATTTTTTTATTTTATTTATTATTTATTGACAACAGGACTCAAGTCCCACAAGTGCAATATAATATAGGCTAGTATATACTTAAACAATAGGCCTAAAACTAAGCTAAATAAACTAATAACTAACAACTACTAAATAAACTAGCTTGCTAACTGTACTATACTATGTACTAACTATAACTAAACCTGTGATAAAATATAGTGAATATGTAGAAGTGTGCAAGTGTGAATGTGTGTATGTGTATGCGTGTGTGTGTATCTAGGCATTTACATTAGATAGCCTATCGCAAGTTGTATCGCTAATTTGTAATTTTCAACTGTGATATTGTGAATATCTATATCAATGTGTGTGTCATTGGTTAGTGTATTGTACAAATTTTGTATTTGGTTTAAACAAGAATATTTATGCATGTCTATACGGCTTCTAGGTACGTAGAATGTAGAGTTTTTCCTAGTGGATCTCGTGGGTTCATGATAGCTAATGTGTTCCAAGAGGTTGGTATCTGTAAAGTTATTGACAATTGTATAAAGAAATACTAGGTCAGTGAACTTGCGCCTATCACTTAACGTCACCAAGTTATCTTCTTCACACAGTGATAAATAATTTCGCCTATGCCTATGGTATGCTACTCCCTTTTTGAAACAGACAAATTTTATGAAACACTGCTGAACGCGCTCCAGATTTGCGATGCTTGTCACATGGTGTGGATTGTATATTGTACTAGCGTAATCAAGATGAGGCCTTATCAGAGTAACGTACAGCCGTCGCATGGTTGGGACTGTAAAGTCCTTCTTGCAATTTCTTTTCACGAATCCGAGTAGTTTGAAGTGCTTTGGGTTTGATGTGTGACAAGTGTTTGTTGAAAGTCAGGTCACTTGTAATGAATACGCCGAGATCTTTCACTGCGCTCAGTGTAGCGAGAGCCTTGCCATTGAGTTTATACACAAAAGTTATGAAATGTTTTTTCTTGTTTGTGAACGTAATTGAGTTACACTTTCCTATGTTGAGGTCCAGTTTCCATATGGTACACCAGTTAGCAAGGGCATTGAGGTCGGCTTGCAGCAGCGCACACTCACGTTCATTGTGGATGGGTCGGAATATTTTAAGGTCATCTGCGTACATAAGGCACGAGCTTGATTTGAGGCACTTTGGTATATCGTTGACAAATAGTGTAAACATTAATGGTCCCAAGATCGAGCCCTGTGGCACCCCGGATGTGACGCGAACAGGAGATGACACGCCCTCGCTGATTGTTACAGACTGAGTCCTGTCGCTGAGGTAGCTCGCGAGTAGATCGTAGAGTTTCCCACAGATACCGAACTCCTTAAGCTTCGCAAGCAGTAGCTCATGATTCACGCCGTCGAAGGCTTTGCTGAAGTCCGTGTAGATAGAGTCAACTTGAACGCCGTTGTTGATGTGTGTCGCGATAGAATGGGTGTAAGCAGCAAGGTTAGTTACCGTTGACCTTTTCTTCATGAAGCCATGTTGTTCTGTGGCGATGTGTTTGGAAACGAAACTTGAAATTCTTTTGTGTATAAGATTTTCGAATACCTTTGAAAAAACAGGAAGCAAGGAAATCGGTCTGTAATTGGAAATGTTACCTTTGCTGCCCTTTTTCAAGACAGGGGTAATGTTTGCGGTTCCCGTTGATAGCGATAGATTGAATATTTTGGTGAGCGGCTTAGCGAGGGCTCGTCTGCAATATTTAATTATATTGATAGGTATTTTGTCTGGTCCGGGTGACTTGGTATTGTCCAGCTTCCGTGGACATTCCTCTACCTCGTACCTAGAGATGGACAGCTCTGACAGTGATTCATTGGAATATTGAGGGATTTGAGATAGGTCTGGCTTATTGTTAGTAAGAGGGCAAAACGTTGTCTTGAAGAATTCAGAAAAAAGTTCACAGCAGGTGTTAATGTCCTGTGATCGTCTCCCATTCAACTCGACTTCGATGGGTATGCGCCTGGTACGTGTTTTGTGATGTTCAAAGCTCCATAATTGTTTTGGACTTGATGCTATGTTGGAGTCAATTTTTCGGAGGTATTCTTTATGCTTGCATGCTTTGAGTTTTTTAAATTGTGAACGTTTCCATTGATATTCTATTTTGTCGCAGCCGAGGCCCAATCGCTTCCAAGACTTATGGGCGCGATTTTTGCTTTGAAGGTGTTTTATGGTTTCACTATCGAATGCCAATTCACTATCAATGCCATCTGAGTTTGTGCGTAATGAATTAAGGTAGTGAGTGGTGTAGCCTTGAATTAAGAAAGGTTCTTGTGTTTTGAGGTGTGTTTCTGTTAGTATTATTACATCGAATGTGAACTTAAAATCATATAACATGACACAAAACTCATCAAAATGCTTAGAAATGCTCCTTATATTTTGGTGCATAATTTTGAAACTATCATTGTCTGAAAATATTGGTTTTATTTCATCTACCCTAGAAAATACTTGAGTATTTCTTTTGTCTTTAGGAAAGTCTATAAAATTTTGAATTTGATTATTTAACCATTTGCTCATTGTTGGATAATTTTTTTTTTTTTGGTTCTTAAGGTTACAAAGATAGGTAGTTGTAGTT
The DNA here is from genome assembly GCA_945910005.1 of Isoperla grammatica. NCBI lineage: Eukaryota > Metazoa > Arthropoda > Insecta > Plecoptera > Perlodidae > Isoperla > Isoperla grammatica. The sequence goes on from OX246746.1 coordinate 22,706,922, forward strand.
CTTAGACACTTCTAGTTCTTGGGGATGTCCCCGGGACAGCTCACTCTGATTATAGGAGAGTTTTCATCCCGTCTGATAAAAACCTTTCCGTTTCTTGTCCAGGCATATTTGAAACCTTGTTGCTTCGAACAGCGAGCCAGCCAGAAAAGATGTTTGTTGATTTTTGTAAGGTGCTCGTTAATATAGATTCTGCTATTGGAATTGTATCTCATGTCATGGGCCGTGAGGGATTTTACATTTTTCTTGTGTTTAAATATCATTTCTTTATCTTGCCTTGAGTAAAGTTTAGCAACTATTGCCGCAGGAATGTTTGCTGACCGCTGTGTGGATGAGTAAGGCCTAGCTTTAGTGTGGTGACAATACTCTATTTGGTCAATGTGAAACTCCGTGAAGCCAGCTGCGTGGATAACATCTTTAACTGTCTTGTAAGTGTTCATTTTTGTGCATAGGGACCCCTTGCACTTCAATGTTGTAACTCTTCGAGTAAGTTATTGTTCCATTTCGTTGATTTTATGGTTTAGAGTTATGTTGTCATTTTTTAGTATTTTATTTTTGTTTTTGCAATCACTTATTTCCTTGAGCAGACCTTCGATTTGTTAAGTTTGGTTTTTATTTTCGCTTAGCAGCTCATCATGGGTCTGCGCTTGGTAATCGAGCGATTTTGTGATTTCCTGAAGGGATTGAAGAATGCTGTTTATAGCGGATGTTATTGAAGTGAGGTTAGGTTCTACTCCCGAGTTTTTAAGTTGTCGGTTAGCACTACAGAGCGCATGAGAGGCTAGAACCACTGCCTCCTGCACGCTTTGTTCAGCGCCTAGGCCTAGGCCAATGTCGCGGTTCGTAGGCTCAGAGCAGTGTTTGCAGTACCATTTTTCTTCCTTTTTTATTGCTTTAATTTGTTTTTTGCTTAGGTCAGAACATACCTGCTGATACCAGGCGTCACACTCACCGTCGCAGCAAATGGCCTGGTCCTTTCTTCCTACATCTTTCTCACAAAAGCCGCACTTCATGTTTATGCTGCTCCTTTCGTCCGCCATGTTTTTCAAGGTCTTTTTTCAAGGTCTTCATTGCTCAACGATGTTTGTCTTCAACAAAGCGGAACAAAGTTTGGCTAGAACTTTCGTGAAAATTAGAGCTAGATGTTTATTGTTTACTGTGAAAAGCAGAATGCATCTGTTTTTCTTCTCGCACAATAACAAAACATCGTGCTGCATCTATAGATGTAACATTTTATTCTCACAAGATCGGGGCCTAGGGAAAGTCCAGCTAGGCCTAGGCCGGGTACCCAGGCTCTTGGGTAGGTCTATGCTGAGCCTAAAACCCCGAAATTTTTTTAACTTCACCGTACTTGCAGATACCTAAATATTCGTTTCTGCCTTTTGGATTCTTCAGTCTGCGTTTATAGCTCGAAAATATCGAGCCGAAAATGGAGCTTGGCTCGGTACCGAGCTTAAAAAAAAGCTCGTAAATTCGAGTACTCGCACACCCCTAGTTTTTGTGGTAATTATTTGCCTGTTGACGGCTGTCTGCAGCTTACAAGTGTGTATTGAATCTATCTGCTTGTCGTGTAGGTCTACAGGGTCCTGTCCGTGGTGTGGGAGGACCGTCTCAGCAGGTGATGACTCCCGGGGGCCGAGGGGGGCCCCAATTGTCGGCACCCCCCCAGATGAGACCGCAGCAAGGCGGTCCTCCCAGGGGTATGCCTCCGCCAGGCATGATGGGACCACCACCTGGAATGATGGGTACGTACAGAGTTCTCTAGCTGCAACCGAGTACTCACTCCAGGGATCTAATGTTTCACGAATGATTAACTTTGGGAAATATTTACACTTATGAAATACATGCAAACTAAGTTCATTTTTGTGTGCTTGTAATACAAAGACACTGCAAGAACGTTTGATGTGTGAAATTTTAAATACAGTAGGCCTACAGTCTGTACTATTCAAATGCATATATCCTATTTTTTTCATCCTGATGAGTTTTTTATTTTATGTACATAATTTGCAATAGTGTTCAACTGTGGAATGTTTTTGTTTACTAGGAATGCCACCAGGTATGGCAATGGGTCGTGGGGGCCCAATGGGTCCACCTGGAATGCGAGGTCCACCGCCTGGTATGATGAGGGGAGGTAAGTTTTGCAATAACATTCCCTTGAGCTTCATTTTCCCCATTAGAAAGTTGAAATTTGTAAAACAGTAGGCTAAATAATCGTTACCCCCAACGCATCAAAAATCAGTTCATTTATGTCACGTCTTGTCATCAAATTATGGTTTTAAGTATTGTTGTGCTCAAAAAATTTTAATTTTTTCTGCTTTCTAATCAATGACGATCCATTTTGATTTCTTCGACTAATTTCCATCCATAACATTTTATCTTTCGATGTAGCATTCATACAATCTCTGTAATTTAGTGTTTTTAAAGACTGTTCCTATTAGTTTTAAGTGCATTGTTTAAAGAATTACTAAACAAGTATTAATGTTAAACTCTGTTCTTGTTTCAGGACCTCCTCGTCCATATTGATCACTGTTGGGAAGAAATAAAAAGGAGAGGAGAATTCCTGTGATGAAGATGGAAGATGGCTTTGTTATGAAATGTTAAGTCATTTTTGGACAGAAATACCAGAACAGTACTCAAATTTCACATTCATAAACACTAATAATTTTTCTGATTACAGTACAAGGCTATAGGCTAGTTTGTATTTGTGGTTATTAACAAAATGACCTGTACTGTATTTTGTTTTGTTCCATTTTTGCTTTGTTTGCCCAAGTGGGATTAATTCCTAGGGGAAATCTATCTATCTTTGCTTTGTTTCATGTCTGGGAATAATGACTAAGAAGCCCATTGCAACAACTATTGCTCAAAAATATATTTTTATCTAAGTACAAAATAATGTTCATCTGTTTGCCCAGCTGGTGAGAACAAAGAATGCCTTGGTAATTTTATGCTTTACTACAGTAGGCCTAATAGATACTTAATAAAATAATAGTAATAGTTGCTGGGTCTCCTTTCTCATTTCCCCAACTACAAGCACTACAGTAATAGAATAGTTGGTCTACATATGTTCAGTCAATACATTCAATGTCATATAGTGCATATATAAAAATATGTGAATATACCATAAGAAAATGTATGTAGACCAAAATGTGTACATATGTAGATAAACCACAATAACATCAATACATTGTTGGCAGGCAGAATTGAATCTAGGTCCATCCAGCAACTGAAAAACAAAATTAATACATTGTCAAATTCAAAATATTTTCTTACAAGTGGCTAGAGAATTTAGATTTCCTCTTTAAAAGCTAAAGCATATTAAATTGGATTGGAATAAAAGTCTTTAGGGCATGAGAAAACCTTGACAATGTCAAAATAAAAATTTAGCTTAAGCATAAACATTCCTGAAATGTGAAACAATTTGCCTGTTGTATGACTAATACCACCAGTGGCGTATCCAAGGGGGGGGTTATGGGGTTCAAACCCCCCCCCCATGCCCAAAAATAAAAAAAAATTAAAAATTACATGCGGAGAGAAGGTAGGAAAGGAGGAGGAAAGAGAAAACTACTATTTTGTTTATTGTTTAATAACATACTCAACCGTTAAATCATACGAATTTGGGCTCTTGGTCGTCAGGAAGAGCGGCGTATCCAAGGGGGGGGGTTATGGGGTTCAAACCCCCCCCCCATGCCCAAAAATAAAAAAAAATAAAAATTACATGCGGAGAGAAGGAAGGAAAGGAGGAGGAAAGAGAAAACTACTATACTAGGACCTATTGTCTTCCGGGGACAATCGGGAAGGAAGTTTGAGGAATGGGACAAGTTGAAGGAATATATTTAAAAATGCTTATGGGTGCTAGGGGTCAGGGGGTTACTCTTCTCTCTCTTACGATTGGCACTGCGTATAAGAAAGTACATTGAATCCTAAATATATTGAATCTTCTTATACCCTAGACTAAATACACCCCGGGCCCAGACGGGGGAAAAATACCATATTTATATGATTTTTATTAGGGATGTCAAACGATTAAATTATTATAATCGATTATCGAATTCACTTTCACCTCCATAATCGATTATTAATCGATTTTAATCGTTTTGTTAAATGTCGGTATAGTAGCAAGTTTCTTCCAAACTTCGGTCTGGTTTCGGTTAGTTTGAATTGCCCGCGCAAGCCACGAGTTCGCAATTCGACTTCTTTTCGACTATCGATATATTTTACGTCACGGAGTATTTTTGTTATGTTCTGTCCAAGATTTCGACGATAATTTCTGTCCTAGTTAGGCCTGAAGGGCTATAGTTATTCACTTCCCGTTTTTTTTGAACCAATAAGTAATTAAGTATGCTAAATATGCGTCGTAATATTATTATTTTCATGTGCAGCGTAATTAAAATTTACGTGATGTGAACTAAAAATCGTAGCGACTTTTCTAACCTTACTTCTCTTGTTATTTGTGAACAAACATAACAACTCGTATTTTTATAGATCGTAGGCGTCGAATGCTGGGTCTAGGGTAGGCGACTAGACACATCTATTCAAAATATGACTGGAAATTCGGCTCAAATTATGACGCAAAGTTATGCTGTTGCTGTTCTTAGGCCTAGGCCTAGGCCTACTGTAAATGAAACTGAGCAATAGCGATGCTAGCGCTAGCGCTCGCGCTCGAATAGGCGGCAGATCTTGAGAACTAAATTTAAAAAAGCGCGAAAATTTAAAATCGATTTTATTTTTAAATAATCGATTAATCGTTTTCGATTGATAATCGATTAATCGAATCGATTTAATCGTAATCGTTGACATCCCTAATTTTTATATTGTAGGGCGTATATTATCAAATTATATTTTGTATCACTGCTCATGCTGCTATTTTTGAAGATCTTTCCTTAGCCCCCCGTCCCGACCGTTTCATAAAGAAATTTGATATCCCTTAATTCGTAGTCAAATTCAAATTTATTTTTGCAGTAATTTTGTTGTTCTGAGACTGGGTTTTAAATTTTCTTTGTAGTCAATCTTAATTTCTCTTAAACCTATTCTATGACATTTTTTAATTCTGAAACGTGTTTCCAGGCGTTTAAAACGTCATAAAAGAAGAAAAATTTTTGCGCCTTCGGCGAATTGGCCTCCGGCGGCTGGGTCTTTCGCCCCAGACCCCTGCCTGCTTGGGATGTTCGACCCCCCCCCCATTGTCAATTCCTGGATACGCCACTGAATACCACCCTTGAGTCTACACTATGCAATACTTTGTATGTATACTAAGATTAAATATGTATTCTTTCTTATTTGACTTTGTGTAACACATTCATTTTCATCCTTGCCCATTTCCTCAGATTGGGTGGAAGAGCGATAAATAATCGAACCACCTCACCATTTGGCTTTGTATTTCCATCAACAACAAAAAACCAAATAAAGAATATGTATCTATTTCCCATGTTTTACATGTACTTTACATCGATATTGAATTAATTTGTTTCTATTACCTAATAACTGCTATTTTTATTATTTTTTATGGTAGGAATACCTGCTTTATAGGGTACACACCAGCTTTATCTGATGTGCCCCTTTTCAAGTGTTCAAATAGCTACATTAGGGTGATAAGAAAGTTGGGAAGGAATATCATTGTGCTATCTTACCCCAGCATTCACCTTATGACTGAGGAAACCCTCGGGAAAAACCTACAGTCACGATTGCTGGGGGCCGGAATTGAACTGGCAACCTACCAGTTATCGGATCAAGAGTCTCGCGCTTAACAGAAGAGCCACTTCTATCAGTAGCCTAGTATAACTTCAATAGCAACAAACATACATATCTGCGGTAAATTGGCAGTGCGGCAATTAATCTTGCTCAGTGTTGTAAAGTAGAGCGCTACTGGTAGCATGCTACTTTTCATCATTAGCGAGCCAGTAGCGTGCTTCTTTTAAAAATGATAAGATTAGCGAGTAGCATGTTACAATTTAGTAGTAGCAGTAGCGGAAAATCGCGCTTTTTTTCTTGCTGTTTGGCAGTGTTTTAAATAAGTTACGAAACGAGTAAACCCTAAAAATCCGTATTGTCGAGCAAAAAATTATATTTATGTTTTCAACAGCTGAATGTTGGCTGCAGTTCTGAGACCATTCTGTTCTCTACCCGCATCCGACCGGTAAGTTGTCACCACCCATGGTATCAATGCCTCCTTTGAATGAAACCAGTCAAACCTCACAAAAACCCTTCATCCCTTTCAACAAGTGCTTGTAGGAGGACTCATGTCTTTCTGTGTCTGAACGGTCAGTCTGTAGGTAGCCACAGCCCATGGTCTAAGTATTTCTTGTTATACCATGGCCACAGCCAGTGGTCATGGTGCATGTTGACGTGACAGTTATTGTGGTTGTGCTGTAGTGAGTGAGTGATCGTGTCAGTGTTTTACCTTTTGTTTAATGTACAATTCTACATGGCGTTTTTTTAAAGTAATAAACCTTCAACCAGTGCCCAAGTAAATAATTAAGCGAGCGAAGCGAGCGTCTCCACTAGACTCTTATGGCACATCGTTCTGTTTTTTTGTTTTGTTTTCTTACAACGCTTATATTAGCTTCATGTGTTTGTCTGGACGGAATCTTATAATCGATATTTCACTTACTTCTAAATGTCCGATCGAGCTGAAATGCTTCACACATACGTATTCTTTACATGAATCAATTGTCATATTTACTAAAATAGTCAATTAAATTATCGTAATTAATAAAATAAAATAAATTCACATTTAGAGTCTACCCACTCAGTAATTAAACTGATTTGCAGTGGGGGACTTTAATTTAAAGTGACTAAACCAACCCTGTAGGCTTCGAACACCATCGACGAGTGAGCGATAACCAATCAAAGATCGATATATATTTCAAATACGAAACATATGAATCAGTGATTGGACAGTGCAAACACCTGTGGACAAATGCCAGAATCAACAAGGCCGATTCAGAACAACGTCAAATCAAGCTGAAAGTTTTCACACAGACGTATATTCTTGATGACAATACATGAATTAAATCACATTCACTAGTTAATCAATAAACTAATCATAATTAATTAATCAAACAAAGCTTTATATGGGAAATTGGTCACAGCTTTATAGTGAGGATGGGCTAACCAAATGCAGGCATCAGATTTACACAGCCCCTGGTTGTTCGGGACTCAAATATCCGCGATGAAAGCATCAGAAATAATGCTTCTTTTTTTTTGCTATGCGGCGACAACGCTCAACGCGCTAGATAGAGTTGGTGCCAGCGCAACTACTGTTACAACATTACAACATTCGTTAAGACTAAAAAGTATAAAATAATAATACATGAAAAAAATACTTTTTTAAAACAACGCTTATATTAAAATGTACTAAAAAGTAAAAAATAAATTTTCGCCCGACAAGTCTTTGCCTTACTCGGAAAATAAAAGCGTTGGGCGCTTACGGTATTGATACAGATTACAGAATTTGGTTGTTCATGGAGGGAAAGCGCCCAACGCTTTTATTTTCCGAGTAAGGCAAAGACTTGACGGGGCGAAAATTTATTTTTTACTTTTTAGTACATTTTAATATAAGCATTGTTTTAAAAAAGTATTTTTTTCATGTAATATTATTTTTTATGTCTGTCGATAGCGGTCGAACGGAAAGTCCGATCAACTTGAAATTTGAACCATCCACAAGCCTCGATGTGGATTAAAGGTTTATAGTTTTGAGGCAAAATCGTTCGAAAAGTTATAAAGTTACACCATAGTTACTGCAAAATATTTTTCTGAAACAAAATGGTGGCAAAATGTGAGATAGCCATATTTTGTTAATGTTTTTTCCGGTCACGAATATGTTCATTTTATGACGATCTGATAAGTATTGGCAAAGTTACACAAAAGTTACTCGGAAATATTTTTCTCAAACACAGAAACAGAAAAATGTGAGGTGGCTATATCTTATAGTAAATTTTCGTCCGGTCACGAATATACTAATTTAAACGCGATCGGATACGTATTAGAGGCAGAAATTACATTTCTATTGCTGTCAATAACTGTTAGTAACGGTGGTGGACCGCGGCGAAAACACTAGACAGAATGACAACGAAAATTCTTAGCAACGCACATTGCACTGCATTCAACAATGTCAGGAAGTATAATAGCTATGGAAATTAGAAAAAAATTTGCAATGCGCAATCTTGAATTGTTGTTTATTGTTGTTTCTATTAGCTTTTGGATCTTTTCGCCAGAAAGTTCGTAGATATGGACGTGCTCGCTTATCAACGCGTCAAACAGAGCGTTTTCCTAGTTTAATAATAAGTAGTAGTGACGAAGATGAGCCCACTCCAAGCCTACTCTTCCGTGGCCGACCTACAAAAGGTTTTTTGCTTTTAAAAGTAAAGGAAAAGTGGCATGGCACCTATACAATTTTGGTGCAATGTAAGGTTTGTTTACCGTCTATAAAAACATTGTCGGTATTGTAGACCTCTTCCTTCAAAATGCGGAAACATATTCAGGTAAGAATCGGTTCTGTGTCGGTAACAACAGCAGAATAAAGCCTAGTTTACGAACGGCATTCTAGTTGACCTATCCTATCACAGAATCTGATATTACCTCATGTAAGTGAAATATGTGTGCGGCAGCGGGTGCCTCTTATGAACGTATTCACAGTTAGCAAATTGGCTTTGACATTGGCTGTTAAATGTAAACTCGGCGTTGACGCGGATGATCGTAAACAATAGACAGCTATTTCGCTGCGTATGTAAAATAAAAATACCACAAAGATAAGATAAACTGACAATCTGGCCCTAACATGACGCATGTATTTACGTAACACAATTGAAGAAAGTAGCGTGAAAGTAGCGCACTACTAAAATAAAGTAGCTGACCGGTAGCGAAGCTACTTTTTGAAACAAAGAGCGAAATGAGTAGCGACGAGCTACTTTTAATTATTTTTTAATTAGCGTTAGCGGAAGCATGCTACTTTTTTAAAGTAGCGTTTACAACACTGATCTTGCTATGTTTATAATGTAATAGGGTCCACATTTCAATGGAAGCACCAAAATGTTTACGTCTCTATATTTTTTTAATCCCCAGAAATACGGTATTTATACTGAGCGTATTCAACTAATTATTACCTTCAATGCGTATTGAGTATTGCTAAAATTGTGATTAAAACATAATCGCTTGGGTTCTTTTCAGACCCACCCAGCTGAACATATCTAATCGGCGACGTGACTAAAGTTACTTCTCGCGATATTTGTTGTTCTCAACTCGCCAATCACTGTTCACACTTAGGCCTACTTGTCTAGCACGGACGTGTCAACATCGAATACAATTTCACCGTGTTATGTTATCACATTTCCACAACAACCCATATTAAACTGTCTATCAGTCTAAAGGCAAGGCACGAACAAATCAACGAAGAGCTTTACCCCGTCCTATCACCCCTCGACCTATATTTCAACGATTCATAAACTTGAATTGTTATTCATAAACATTAATTATTATTATCGTTATGATGAGTTATTTCCTATAAGTCAAAATCAAGTAATGTCCAGCTGGGAGGTAGTAATGTTATATAAGAATGTAGGACATGTAGCGTGCAGTCACTTGCTACGCAATGGCGGGAAAGACTATTCTGCTCGTGTGGGTACTACTGCAAGGAGTTTGGTCCGCGGAGGGCGGCGAGATAAAATGGATGCTAATGCCTAGAGAAGATGGAGACGTGCAGCTGGCTATTCTGTCTGGACTTGAGCCACCGAACATTCCCAACGCTTACATTATTCACTTCTTATTATACACAAGGTAAGAGCTTATACTTATAATAATATTACAATTTACACTACTTCATTTTATGCAATTATTTTAAAATATTTAAAATAATAAATTTTCACACGAAATTGGTATGAAGTGGATCCGCAGCAAACTTGTTAATACTGACGTCATAGGTGAGTGAGGTGCCAATCAGCGGGTGGCTTTTTCTAATACTGACATTTGGTTGGTCAATGCCTCACTATAGGCCTAGTCTACAACATCAGCATCCACAAGGTTGTTGTGGAATTACTTGAACATGGAATTACTTTACAATCGGTTTATTTGGACTGTTGGGAAGGGAATACTGAAGGCTTTTAGTGAAGTACCGGTACTCAATCGCTGTGTTCGCCTTAATGTAGCCATGGGTAGCTGGTAGAGTAGAACATTCAGGTATATAGGATTGCTGGTAACGGGAATCGAACCAGTGGCCTTTCATATAAGAGTCTCGTGTGTTCCAGCACTGATTAATCACTACTAGTAATCCGTGCAATTTTTAAATTAATTATCTTTGGTTGTTTGGCACTATATTCTAACGGGTAAAAACTAGCATGGAACGCCTACAGTTTTGTACTCAAAGAATATCAAAATTTCAATTAAATTTGCGGGGACTAAACAAAATATAGAGTGAGTGTTGTTGAGTTGTTAGAATAAAGATGTGTTCTGTCAGACCCTTAACTTACTTTTGTCAGAATAAGGAGCAGATATGCTTGGTTTCAGGGAGAATCCGAGGAAAGCCGAAATCAGAACTATGAACCCCAACTGTCTCCCTGTCTTCAAGAACTTCAACGCTCAGCGTCCCACTAAGATTCTTGTTCACGGGTTCGGGGACAGTTCCACTTCATCCATAATGTACCCACTTCTTCGAGATGGTAAATGTATAATCTATACAATACCCTTTCTTGGGTGTTTCTAATATACACTTCTTTAGACGTTGTGAGAAATTGCTATCCACGAATTTCTAATGAACGTCTCTAATGTAGTTTGAACAATGCACATTTTATATTACCTCATGTAACTCATAGCTGCACGCTTATTTAACCGGTATGTAATCAACACTACTGGTGACATTACAAGCGCTGTCGAGAAACAATGTTTGTGACTATTGTTTGCAACCACTTATTTTATTGTAATTCTTTATTCTCTTTACTACCATTCTACACTGTGGTTCGATTCCGCAACTCGACCGGGCTTGACCGGACTTTTAGCGACAGTACGTGAAAAGTCTGGTCGAGTCCGGTCGTCTTATGGAATGCAATCCTATGTAAACATATTATCCTTGGATCGTCATAGCGTTGTTGGCTCGCGAAGATCTCAACATCTTCACCGTGGACTGGTCTGAGTTGGCTGCAACTCCTTGGTACGGTGCAGCAGCCTCCAATACTGTCCCCGTGGCCCAACACACAGCTGCTCTGATTGACCACCTTGCCAGGTCTACTGGAGCCAAGATAGAAGACTTCCACTTGATCGGATTCAGCCTTGGAGCCCACGTAGTCGGTATCACCGGCCAGTATGTTAGAGCCGGCCCGATACAGAGGATAACAGGTAAGTTATCACTTCATTATAATATTCCAATGTCAGTTGTCCCAACGTAATAAGTCCCATGCTTACGAAGTAGCACAGTCCAGTAGTACCAATTTAATGTTCTACTGCTCTAGTTCTGAACATCTACTTGAAACAGCAGGGAGCAGGGCGATTCTGTATGGCGAGGATAAATTTATCAGCGGTTTTAGTCGTTACTGAAGGCGAATGCAAGGCGGTGATTGGCTCATCGCCAGGGGCGGACTGGTAGGTACGGAACTACGGAAACCCGGAGCTACGGGGCCCCCAAGGGGGTCCCCTTGAGGGCCACCACCCAACCCCCTGAAAATATCTTACGCTATATAGATAATGAAACAATGTAAGAAGAGCATATTAAGTATCTCATGTCAGTGAAAAGGGACATATAGACCATCTAGAAGTTCTACAAAGATTTCGGCTTTCCCCTGAGAGCTTACTTATTATAGTTTAGTTGAAATATAAAACATGCCAGTGCTGGAAATTTCTTTAATTTAATTTTTGAAGTTGTGTTCAAAGTTCAACATGTTTTTACACATACTTATCGTCGTTTATCGATTTTTTAAACGTGGGTATATGCGTTCTAAAGAAATTAATAGGAAACAAGAACCATCAAGATTTCTGCTCGTTACTGGAAAGTGACTTTTGATAGTTCGCGAGTAAATTATGTTATCTGAAAGTACCATTTTGCCCATTTAATAGGCTCAGTAAAAATGAAATAAAGGAGTTTACAAGTTGAGAGTCTTTTGATAGTTTGATAGTAAACTTTGGTATCTGAAAGTACCATTTTGCCCATTTAAAAGGCTTAGTAAAAATAAAATAAAGGAGATTTCAAGTCGTATGTCATAACAAAACCGCTTTCCATAAAATAGCTGACTGAAAAATCGGGCTGATCGCGTGTCTATAAGCGTTCAAAATTAAAAAAAGCGAACTTTGTGGCAAAAATATATCTATCGGCGCATACTGAAATCCGATCCAGCGCAGCACTAGCCATAAGATTACTTCTCAACTGACAGGATTGAACTCCTATCCTAGACCTATGACGTAAGGAATCATCAGTGAATTTTGACTTTAGTTTCATTGTTTTTCATGGTAGAATTTCGCCTCAAAACGCGTTTTAGACCACTGCCGAAAATTGTTTCGCCTTCGGCGACATTGCCTCCGGCGGCAGGGGCTTCGCCCCGGACCCCAGCTACATCCCGCTCCCTCGTTGCGAGTACAAATTACACGATGCGAATGGACAACTAGTAGTCGATATTTGTAGAGGGTTGGGAAACAATATAGTTTGAAATATATAACTGCCAATGTTGGGAAAGTTCCTTCTACAATTTCGTTTTTTAAAGAGGTGTGCACAGTTCAGCACATTTTTACACATACCTATAATCATTTATCGATTTTTAAACGTGTTTATATGCGTTCCAAACAAAATAATTGGCTGAAATTTTGTTTTGCGTCCGGCAGCTGGGGCTCCGCTCCAGACCCCTTTAAACTTCGCCAAGTTCCGGGGCCCCTAAGACCCTTTTCAGTACGGGGCCCTTACCCCCCAAGTCCGCCTCTGCTCATCGCCTTCTTCTAACAACTGAAACCGGTGATAAACGTATCGTCACCCATAAAGAATCGCCCTGTAGGTTCATTAATGATAGCTTACGACCGTGACTTGTCTTGGTTACCTGGAAACACAGACACAGTGGGTGTGACTTATGAGGCTCATGCACTCTACTAAGTGGAAACCGCGTTTACGAATGTGTGAAAAATGGCAAGGAGTTTGTTGATTTTCTTTAAAACAGAGTGCATGATAGGGGTGGTGGAAAAGGATCTGAGGTCGACACGTGACTATAGTTATCCTGGGGCTAGTTTATTACTACTTCATTTTGTTATTCCAATGAGGAGATAACGGCTGTATGAGGCCCGGTTTCAACTTTCAATCATTGCCACTAAAGTTTAACACTACGATACAAATTACTGTTTCTATTTCTTTCCCTCCCCCCCAAGTCCGTATTTTTCCCCACAGCTCACAAGTTGTATCTGTGCTTGTTTTCTCTGGTTCAATTCTACACACCTTCCAAAACGTTATCTTATTACCTTCAACGCCTTTACACTCTTCATGGGAACTATTCTTTCCTCATGCCCATGCACTTAACATCTCTCTTCCGTGGCTCATCTTCTCTACATAGACACAATTATGTCACGTTTCTTTTTCAAATTAATATCATGAATCTGGAACATTGTTAAACTGTCTGTAATTTTGCGCAATGTTTCTGAAAATATTATTTTTATAACACATTTTAATCGACTATAGCGTACTGTTTCAACCTACAAATCAAAGCAATTCACTGTATTATGGGTTATACTTATATTCTATATTTCCAGCACTGGATCCCGCACAGGTGTTGTTCACAGAAACTCAGCCTGACCAGCGATTGGATTACACTGATGCGGCTCTGGTGGAGGTCGTCCACACTTCTGGGGGCTACTTAGGCTATCTGATGCCTCTTGGTCATCGAGACTTCTATCCTAACGGGGGGGCGTGGCCTCAGCCAGGCTGCATACTTGATATCGTGGGTAAGAACGTCACTTATAAGTCACTACTCCCTGATCCCCTCTGTACCCCTTATTTTACCAGCGAGACTTCTAAACCCTAACGTATGAGTGTGGCCTTAACCAGGACTTAACATCTTGACTAAGAACATTACTCATGCGTTCCTACTGAGCTCCCCACTTGAATACACGTAAACGATGACTTTGTAGCCACCTTAACAACGATAAAGTGGTTCCACAGAAACCTTGTGAATGCTGACGCCATTTATGAAAGAGTCCAAGCCAATCAGCGGGTGGCCTTATCAAATACTAACATTTGATTGGTCAATGCACCATTCATCAATGACGTCAGTCTCCACAAGGTTTCTGTGGAATAACTTTAGGCACATTAAAAATGGTATAATGTCCTCCACTGAAAATCGGTTCTTGTAACTCAGCGAGTAAAGAAAAATTACACAGCTTATCTATTATTTCAGCTGTTTGCAGTCACCGAAGGGCTTACTACTACTATGCCGAGGCTTTGCGGACTAAGCGGGCATTTCCTGCCTACTCATGCGCTAACTATGAAGATTTTAGCGATGGAAACTGCTCCGAACCTAGCACGTACCTGCTGAGCGAAGAAGACTTGACACCAGGAATATTCTACTTCAGCACGAACAGTGAAGAGCCCTTCTATTTACCCGACCCGTCCTCTAACCAAGTTCGCTGAGCACGTCGACAATAAATACGAAAGAAAAACTGTATACTGGTTTGATATTATTTAACCTGTCCTTTCCTACACTAGGGCCTGAATGCATTAAGATAAGATAAGATAAGATAAGATAAGATAAGATAAGATTGTGTTTATTTAGCTTCACCAGCTATTATTGTCATACATACATACATACATTTACACAGTTATCTTATTATTACTATCAATTAATATACAATATACTTACAAATTATATTTACCATAAAATATTTTTAATTGTACAATTGATGTTCAAATACATATTTTTTTGCTTCTGATTTAAATTTATGAAAGTTTTTTATTTTAATATTTTTTATATGTCCGGGCAGATGGTCAAACATTCTTAATCCAGCATAAAATATGGACTTTTGTGTTGCAGTTTTATTTAAATGTTTTACATTGAAATTATTAATTGACCTTGTTATATGATTATGTACATTATTATTGTATGATCTAAACTCATTAAAATATGCTGGCAAATAGTCATTCTTTAATTTAAATATAAATACTAGTGCATTGTAATGAATCTTCTGTCTTACACTCATCCAATTCAATGTTCTCAACATAATCTTTATACTTGTGTACTTATTACATTTCAATATTACTCTCATTGCTTTATTCTGCAAACATTGCAATGCATTCATTTCTCTCTCATTTAAGCTTAACATTATGCTACTACAATATTCAAAATGTGGACAGATTATTGTATTATAAATTAATTTCAATGACCAACTTGATAAATGTTCACTTATTCTAGACATAAATCCAATTTTCTTACTAATTTTATTTATCATATAGTTAGCATGACTCATGAAAGACAACTTGTCGTCAATAATGCATCCTAGATATTTAATTTCGTATACTAATTCTATTTGTTCTTCATTAATCAATATAGGATAAATACTGATTAAATGCTCTGTTTCTGCTCGTAATATCACACTTTTGCTGTTTCCTAGTATTATCATACATTTTGATTTCATTGTATTAAGTTTAAGCTTATTAACTAACAACCATTTATACAGTCTCATTAAGTTTCTATTTATAATTTGAATGACATTGAGAATATCTTTTGCAGAGTAAGAAATAAGGGTATCATCAGCAAACAAATTAAGAAATATTAATTCTACACTAGTGTACATATCATTAATATATATTATAAAAAGTAAAGGTCCGAGAACTGAACCCTGAGGTACCCCAAACAAATTTTCCTTTTCATCTGATGAAATCTCACCAACAACTGTATGCTGACTTCTGTTTTCTAAATAACTGACAAACCAATCATATACAGAATCTTTTATGCCATAGCGTTTCAATTTTTGTAACAAAATGTCTCTATTAATAGTTTCAAATGCCCTTTTAAAGTCTAAGAACACTACAACAGTTGAAAGACCATTATCTTTATCATACATCCATTTGTTTATAGCGAGTTGTAATGAAGTCTCACATGAATGGTTGCTCCTAAAGCCCGATTGATTGGCATAAAACAAATTGTTGTTTTCAAAGTAATGAAGTGTGTATCAAGTGTAGTGTATCAAGTGTACTTCTATCCACAACAACATAACTATACGACA
>OX246746.1:22723291-22880681 GCA_945910005.1 Isoperla grammatica
GGTCCCCTAGGTACTTTTCGACAGGAGAAGGCTACGTGCCGGTACCGGGTTTCCCCTCCTTCCTTCTTCATCATCATGCATCGTTGTTGATCATCCGTTGTTATACTGGTCACTGTTAAATGGCATAAAATGCTGTACGGGGCCAATTCATAAATAAATAAATAAATAAATGTAGAGCTCGTAATTGTTGACAAACTTTGGCATAACTTATTAAAAATTATCATTGGCACACCACTTCATAGCAAAGTGCATTTCATGCTACAGCCAAATTCGTGCTAAAATTAACGTGACGAATACGTATTAAATGTTTGAAACTCTTTGCTACCTTTTGTTATTGCTTGCACATTACCAAATGTCGCATTACTCACGTCCAAGCACAAGATATATTGTCATGTAATAGTTGGTACTTTACTACGTTTACGGGTGTTTATCTCCTTCTTGGTGATTTATGGATACCTGGATTGCGTCACTGAGATTATCATTTATTGTTTTCTTTCGCAACTAGCTATGTGCTGTTCTTGGCTATTTCGTCAGCCCCAGCTCGAATGTAATTTATGGTTATGATGACTTGTGTAAACATTTAATAATAATTAGAGTAGTGATTAAGGGCAATTATTGCGGCAACTTTGCTGACTGCTCAGTTACCACTCTCTGATATTTCTACCAGAAGGGGGTGTATTGAGTAGTTTGATTGGTTATTTACGACGTTTGTGGTCTGAGTAGGGCTGAGAGAGGGGTGACGGGAGTATGACGTAGGGAAGTCTACTTAAGGGGTGACACGGGTGTAGATAGGGGCTATCCACGACTGACGAGAATTATCGAGAAACCTGTGCTAAGGTAGTTTGGTAGAGGAAAGAGGAGGAATCCAGGAGAGGGATCCAGGTGCTATACACAGGAGGGAGTACGCCATGGCTGTCCGAGACCAAACAAGGGACCGAATCACCGAGCCGACTACCGAGGAACCAGTGAACGAGGAACGTTGAACCATCGTGCAGAACCGTGCCGACTAACCGGGGAAAGAGGTAGAACAGTTATTTAGTCTCGCACCACACCACCAAAGACAGATTCGTCACGTCTCAGCCAAGTTAGGATAAATGCTCAATAATAATAAACACGTTTCCTCCTGAGTTTGAAACCTGTATCACATCATTTCACAAATCACAACTGTCCGAACTCCGGTACGACCTATAAAAGATCCCAGTGGTGTGAGAACCAATCCGGAGTTACGCCCCAGTACAACTATGGGTACGTCGTCTGCAGTCCGTGCGTTCGAGTCCAAGCTGTCGTCGTTGGACTGAAGGGACGGTAGGTTCTCGCTACGTCACAATAGTATGAGAGAAATCAATCGCATTTAAAAAAATTTGTGAAATTATGAACACACAAGCACAACTACCGTGTAGAAATTGAGCTGCCAAAGCGTCAACAAGATTTATTTTTAGGGGGTGAATTCAATACAAAACCAATTTATTTTGTTATTTTCAAAAAAACAATAAAATAACATGAGACATATATAGGAATTATATAAGTAAATCTAAAACAAAAAATGTTTTGTAACGAACACATGATTATGTACAAAATTTATTATGTTATCTAGCCTTATTTAATTTATTGAATGTTATTGTAAGTGAAAAGGTTCCAAAGCAAACCAGTCAATGATGATACCTTGTTTGTTGTATCACATACATTGTTAACTCGAACCACGTTTTAACACGAGTAAGCGAGCTAAAGAGCGGCTCTACACTCCACAATGAGCTGCTTCAACCGTTTATGGGAGTGATCCACCTACTTAAATAGTGATGTTGAATGAAGGTCGAACTGATTCGCTCGATTACTGAAGTGAATTAGTAGTATAGAATATCGTGATATGTATCCTTGGTAATAACAATTTTTCGTAGGAATACCCGTTATAGGATGCACACCAGCTTTACCTGGTGTGCCCCTCTTCAGGTGACTAACTAGGTTATTAGGGTGTTTGGATAGTTGAGAAGGAATATTCGAGGGCTGACAGTATGACTCAGTCCCAGCATTCGCCTTAACGACTGAGGAAAACCTCGGAAAAAACCTTCAGTCAGGACTGCCGGTGGCCGGAATCGAACCGGCGACCTCCCGAATTAGAGTCTCACGTCTTACCGCTGAGCCACCTCTACCGGTTATCCTTGGTAAGTTGTTTTCTTAGTTTCAGAACTGTTTGAGTACTGTTTGGGTGAATATTGACATCGTATTTCAACTAAATATAAACAAAGTCATTCGGTTATCAGACCATCCATTGTTTGGGAAATGTAGTAGCCATATACATTCTTAGTTCGCAGCATTGTATGAAGCTTCTATTTCTTGAAATCAATCGATTCATATTTGAAAAGATGTTTTTTAAAAGAACAATAGATGTATTTCCTTCTCTAGAACTAAAGCGGTTATTTCTTCTTGCCAGTTCATTTTTTCAAGCGGAAAATCTGCACATCTGACATTTATGAAATAAAGAAAAA
The DNA here is from genome assembly GCA_945910005.1 of Isoperla grammatica. NCBI lineage: Eukaryota > Metazoa > Arthropoda > Insecta > Plecoptera > Perlodidae > Isoperla > Isoperla grammatica. The sequence continues at coordinate 22,725,775 of OX246746.1, forward strand.
GATAAGTCGTAGATTTTATATATCTTCATAGAAATCTTTTTTTTGTTTTTACTTTTAAATTATTAACTGTATCTCGTTCTATAGCGATTCATCATATTCTAGGACTTTACAAAATTTTGTTTTGTTTTCATATTATTATTTTCCTTTTAATTATAAAACTGTATTTATTTTCTTCCTTTGTAAATCAGTTTTATAACCAAAAATAGTTATTAATGATTTCAAGAATGTCTGGACTCGTCCTTCAGTCAGGATTGCCGGTAGTGGGTATCGAACCGGCGACCTCACGAAATAGCCTCGTGTGCTGAGCACTGAGCCATATATAGATATCGGTTTGTGCCCAGTTTCGCTTGAATGTTACCAGAAAGCATTATTTGTTTCTTTCAACCATAACATAATCGGGTGTTCTGATTTCTACTTGTAACGATTTGATTGAAAACGTCCGCTTTTCCGCCTTATTGCATTATTGTGGAACTACCGGCACACCACAAAGCCACACTAATCAAGTAGAATAATTGTGTGGTTACCGTACAAATACGAATCTGTTTAACTAACGTTGGCTTATCGTATGCTCATTAATATATCATTTTATTACACATAATTTCGTTAAAACTATACTCGATTGTGTTTGAACAGTCTAAGCATTCTTAATGCATACACATAAACCTATGGTGACAACGCAATGTCACGTCACATATAAGAGCACGTGCGTTGAGTTTCGCGCGCCACTTGGAACTTAGTTCTGTGTCGATCACTGCGCGACGAGCATGATCGCATTTACACTGCTTATGTTGGCGTTGGTGCCAGGTGAGTAATGGGCACACCTGGGGCTGGGGCTGGGGCTGGGGCTAGGGCTGGGCCACTGCTGAGTTGGCGTTGGTGCCAGATGAGTAATGGGCACACCTGGGGCTGGGGCTGGGGCTGGGGCACTGCTGAGCTCGCGTTGGTGCCAGATGAGTAATGGGCACACCTGGGGCTGGGGCACTGCTGAGTTGGCGTTGGTGCCAGATGAGTAATGGCACACCTGAGATTGGCGTTGGTGTCTGGTGAGTAATGGGCACACCTGGGGCTGGGGCTGGGGCACTGCTGAGTTGGCTTTGGTGTCTGGTGAGTAACGGGCACACCTGGGGCTGGCGTTGGTGTCTGGTGAGTAATGGGCACACCTGGGGCTGGGGCTGGGGCACTACTGAGTTTGTGTTGGTGCCCGTTGAGTAATGGGTACATCTGGGGCTGGGGCTGTCGTTGATGTCTGGTGAGTAATGGGCACATCTGGGGCTGCGAAACTGCTCATGTTGATTTTGGTACCGGTGAGTAATGGGCACACCTGGGGCTGGGGCTGGGGCACTACTGAGTTTGCGTTGGTGTTTGGTGAGTTATGGGCACACCTGGGGCTGGCGTTGGTACCGGTGAGTAATGGGCACACCTGGGGCTGGCGTTGGTGTCTGGTGAGTTATGGGCACACCTGGGACTGGCGTTGGTACCGGTGAGTAATGGGCTCACCTGGGGCTGGCGTTGGTACCGGTGAGTAATGGGCACACCTGGGGCTGGCGTTGGTGTCTGGTGAGTAATGGGCACACCTGGGGCTGGGGCACTGCTGAGTTGGCGTTGGTGCCAGGTGAGTAACGGGCACATCTGGGGCTGGCGTTGGTGTCTGGTGAGTAATGGGCACATCTGGGGCTGGGGAACTGCTTATGCTGACTTTGGTACCGGTGAGTTATGGGCACATCTGGGGCTGGCGTTGGTGTCTGGTGAGTAATGGCACACCTGGGGCTGGCGTTGGTGCCAGGTGAGTAATAGGCACACCTGGGGCTGGCGTTGGTGTCTGGTGAGTAATGGGCACACCTGGGGCTGGCGTTGGTGCCAGGTGAGTAATAGGCACACCTGGGGCTGGCGTTGGTGCCAGGTGAGTAATGGGCACACCTGGGGCTGGCGTTGGTGTCTGGTGAGTAATAGGCACACCTGGCGCTGGGGCACTGCTGAGTTGGCGTTGGTGCCAGGTGAGTAATGGGCACACCTGGGGCTGGCGTTGGTGCCAGGTGAGTAATGGGCACACCTGGGGCTGGCGTTGGTGTCTGGTGAGTAATGGGCACACCTGGGGCTGGGGCACTGCTGAGTTGGCGTTGGTGCCAGATGAGTAATGGCACACTTGGGGTTGGCGTTGGTGTCTGGTGAGTAATGGGCACACCTGGGGCTGGGGCACTGCTGAGTTGGCGTTGGTGCCAGGTGAGTAACGGGCACATCTGGGGCTGGCGTTGGTGTCTGGTGAGTAATGGGCACATCTGGGGCTGGGGAACTGCTTATGTTGACTTTGGTACCGGTGAGTTATGGGCACATCTGGGGCTGGGGCACTGCTGAGTTGGCGTTGGTGTCTGGTGAGTTATGGGCACATCTGGGGCTGGGCCACTAATCATGTTGACGTTGGTGCCCAGTGAAACATGGACACACCTAAGGCTGGGGCTGGGGTACTGCTTCACTCATATCACTTATATGAATTTCATGTTACAAGAATTGTTAGATTTTAAGTATTTTGAGATTCCAAATTTAAAGAGTATGATTTGAGAATTTAATTAATTTCATGAGTCAAACGAATCCACCTTCTTAAAAATTTAAATAAATGAAATACATACATGTGTTTTCAGACTCTTTGTATGTATTTTTAGATTTTTACTAATAATGTAGTTTGATATACAAATTTTATCAATTTGGACACCTTTGATTTTGGTAGACTTTTACTATGTTAAGATGTATTTTTGGCGAATCCAGTACAAAAAGAACACTTTCTGTTGCAATTTAATCAGGGTCGAACCTCTTATCACGTAGGTATCCAATTCTAAATAATAGACGTACAATGTACATTTCTTAGTATTGAGCTGCACATTTCTGATTTCACTTTTTATTATAGAATTTCTAGCTTGAAAGGTGTTGCGGTAAAGTTCGACAGTCAAAAATTTCGCTGGACCTTCGCCACCCACGAGCCTTTTCAGTTTTCCGGCTAGACTCGAAAATGTGTTCGATACTCCAGTAGAATGAACACTCTTATATAATTTGACATTTTTTTAAATAAGGAAATCTTATTGATGTCACACGTTGGCATGAAATATAAACACCTGTCACTTTTAGCTAACTGACAAAAGTTTAAACCGTAATACGTTTGTTAAGCACTTAAAATTTAATTTCTCTTATCTTCAGTGCAGGGACATGAAACATTCAGTGTATCCATGCTAACGCACAATCTATGCACACAATCACACAACTGTGTGAGCTACAAGGACGTTGCACAACATCGAAATATTTAACAGTTTTCAACTAGACATACACAAATTGTGTAATGAACAAATATCACTTTACCATCAGGTACTATTTCGATACTTTTAAAACATCTCTTGCATTGAATATTTTGAAACTTCGATGTCGTGGCAGGTTTATTGCTCAGTTTTACTCCTACCATTGTGTAACGCTAGGCCTATATTATTTCTGGGACAATGAACTAAATCAGCATAAACTTTGATTAATATACTGTGACTAAATATTATCAACAGTATATTATACATTGTTTAAAGAATGTGTCAAGAACCCTAAACATCTCATTCAATAAATTAACTATTACTAGTACTGTTGATATTGTGAAATTATAGCAATTGTCGGAAAAGTCTATCTTGACCGGCAATCGAATTCGACTCCTGCTCTTTGAATCTAAGCTAATCGGTCTAATGTTGCTAAAGCTCTCAACCTGTGTGATCATTATTATTATTACTGTCAAAAGTAAACGTTTTATTTAATTAATAATTATAATTCTATTTAAAAAAAAAACATATAATAATTGTATTTATCTCTTATATAAGCCGACACATAATATCCTAACAGAATTTTATTATTCCAAAAAATGTAGGTATCTTAAATATTCTTTTCATCCCACATTCAAATCTAAGTACTAAATTAATCTAAAAAGAATACAAATTTGACCCTAGCACGAGGAGTAAAAAGTGTAATATAGTACTTCCTCTGCAAATACTTCTAATTTCGTATCAGTCATATATCTAAGCGGCAAAAATCATACGCTTGTACACTTTTGAGAAAAACATGTGGCAACATATTTCATTCTGTTCAGTCAGGAGATATCACAATATTTCAAACACCTAAGTGCCAGAATTCCGGCCTTAACTGGGGGCGGGGGATGGCGTCCCCAATTTTTACTACTTGTTGGATCACAACGCTCAATTACGGCCAAACGTTTGGTTGGACGAAAAAATTGGAGGTCACAATATATATTGAATAAACCAAGGGGGTTGAAATGAGACTCTCATTCAGGCTTTGTTATTGGTTGTTTGTTTGTAGTCTTAGCTCTATGCCTTGTCCAGCAAAAGTTGAACATCAAAAGCGGCTATACGCCTAAAGCGTTTTGTCTTATTGCGAGTATATCAGCCGTGTATTTGTTATTGATTAAGAATTTTTCCATACGAATTACAATTACAATTTCAATTTTATAATAATTTTATTCCCAAGAAAAATCAGCCACAAAATACAAAATTAATATTTATGAAAATATGAATAATATGTATTGTACAGAACCATATCCAAGACGAAGAAAAATATCACCATATTCAAGACGTATCATACAATTATCTCATATCAGTACTACAGACATGACGGTACATATTTGGATCAATTTACTCAAAACTAGCAAAAATGGATTTTGTGTCTAGCCAACTAAAATGCCCGAAACTGATTCATGCACGTAATAGTCTAGCCATTTCGTATTCTTCAGCAGTGCAGAGCAATTGCAGTAGAGAATAATTATTAGCTACGTGGCTGAAAGCTCCGTCGCACACCCACAATCATCGTGTGGGTAAATATGACCTTGTGTTTGGCTATACGGCTCTACGTATCGGTGCACCTGACCCTCCTGATAGGGACACGGTAAGAGCACAGGAGGGTCTGGGATCGAGGACCAACTGTGACATACTTTTGATGTAGTTATTATTATTATTATTATTATTATTATTATTATTATTATTTTTATTATTATTATTATTATTATTATTAGGGATGACATCGGGTATCCGGGTATCCGGGTTACCCGAATCCAAAAATTACCCGAATCCGTTCTAAGGATTCGAATCTTGTTCTGGTACATTTTTAGTTGAATTGTTGTATGCTTCAACAATGCGCCAACAATGGTGATAACAAAATGACTTGTTTCCATTCAATAAAATACTTTCCCGCTCCGTTATGTACCCATTATCGGCTTGATTAAGCCTATTTTATGTGGTGTGATTGCTGCGGGCGAGTTCTGGTTTGCCTGTGCTCCCACTGGCTCTCGGCCTACCCCTACCCCTTCCCGACCGTCATCACTGGCTGACAGAACGCACGCTGGCAGCTTCTGCCACGGGCGGTCAATGGCCTTCAAATAATGGCGGGTTTACATAACTGACTAGTGATTATAACCCGTGAATAAGCCACGAGCTTCTTTCATTGGCTACGATTGAGAATACTGCTCTCCGATTGGCTGTGACTAAGGTTTGTCTTGACTTGACTAAGAAGTTGAAAATATCTCAACTCCTTGGTCAAGTCCTTAGTCACAGCCAATCGGAGAGCAGTATTCTCACTGTCGGCCAATGAGAGAGGCCTGTTGCGGCTAGTCAGTTTTATGAACGCGCTCTTAGTCGCTAATCCTTAATCACTAGTAAGTTATATAAACCCGCTATGACATGTTAAGCGACGTGATTTACACTTCTAGGATTCGGGTTACCCGAATCCTTGAGGGGCTGGAATCGAATCCAGATTTTACTACCCGATGTCATCCCTAATTATTATTATTATTATTATTATTATTATTATTTTTATTATTATTATTTTTACTATTATTATTATAATCATTATTATTATATTTATTATTATTATTATTATTATTATTATTATTATTATTATTATTATTATTATTATTATTATTATAATTGTATTAATATTACTATCTGTAAAAAAAAAAAAAAAAAAAAAATTAAAACATTGTTTCCTATCACTGCCGAAATGGAATTATGATTCTCTTCGCTCTTGCTCTAGAAATGTGTCGCGTGTGCAGAATAATAGAACGTTTGACCCCCTTCTTGACTGTCCTGAGCGAAACGTCTGCCAACCAGCACTCTCTGTGTCAATCAGCCGGTATAAACAAGACTTCATTTCATTCGCTGGTTCAATACGACGAGATATATACGCACAATTGCGTATATTCCGTCCCAAAATTGTTTGAAATAAACGAATTTTGGATAATTGTTTTTTTTAAATAATAATATAATATTTTTTATTAAATAATCTAAGAAGAAGAAGGGGGGAGAGAGCGAGTTAGAGATCTGCTGGCCGGTAAATCACCTTAACCCTGTCAGGTGGGCTACTTGAAAGCAACATCTCTCATTTATATTTATTGATCTGATAAGTATGAAAACTTTCGTAGCCTGGTGTTTGTAAAATTTAAATATATAACTATAGAAACAGGAACGTTTCAAAATTGACGTTCTAGTGAGTGTTGAAGAATACCTCGAAATATGTCAAAGTTGTATGTTATTATTATGACTTAACAAATTTCCTACACGCATAGAGTATAATTATATTATGTATTTCTCCACTTAATTAATTCATACAAATTTTATTGTAAATATATTTCATACTTTTTTATTTGGTGCATTTTTTTCTGGGAGAGTATAATTTTATTATGCATTTCTCCACTTTAATTCATACAAATTTTATCGTAAAAATATTACATACATTTTTATTTGGCGCATTGTTTTCTGGGAGTTTCTTCTATGGGGAGAATAAAATGACAACAACTTCAGATCGTTTCATTGGAATTGACAATTACTGTTTTCCATTATAGTGTTCCTCACTCAAGAGCATGACAGAGTCGAGCCCAGCAACCGTTTTTGGAGCTTGTTCAGATCCAAAGATTGTGTCGTGGCTCCACCTGTGTGTCCCAACTACAACATCTCATTCTACCTTTACACGAGGTAAACACACTGAACGCCTATACCCACAATTATCCGTATTGGGATCGCAATCGTAATCCGGAAATCGTGAAAAAGTTAACTTACATGGTTCGTATGCGTCTGTTCACAATTAAATCGTAATATCATAATGATTTAGCACGAAATAATGTACGATTGGGACCCCGATCACGATTACGATTACGATGCCGACAATAATTGTGGTTGAAGCTTGTCAGTTGACACTCACTACTAAAGTAAGCAACGATGTGTTTATACATCCACGTTTCTAACGCCAAGGCAATACAGTAAAGGCTCAACTACAAGTGACGGCAATGTGATTGTAATCGTAATCCGGAAATCGTGAAAGAGATAACTTATTTGCTTCTTATGGCGCTGTTCACAACAAAATCGTAACGTCGTAATGGATTATAATGGTAAATCATGTCTACGATTGCGATCTCGATTACAATTACGATACCGACAGTTGTGGTTGTGGTCCATTATTCAGCATACCGTATTACTTGGTGTCCTGTCTGTACCCTGGCTTGGCGTCCATTTGAATGTGTTGGAGTAAAATTACTGTATGATTTGTTGGTTATGGTTTCTCACCAACCAAAATAAGGTAATAACTAGAACATAACTGGAATAAAATTGCATTATTATGAGTTCGTATGAGTATGATCGATGATCAATGTATTCTGGGACCCAAGTCTTGAAATAAAACGTCGAAAAATTATTTACGTCGTCGGAGTTCACGTGGTCTCAAAACTCTCTTGTTCATGAAAAGCCAGTATTAAAAACGAAAACATTATTTTTAAACGTTAAATAACGTCTTCTTTACCCACTGTAAGAAATCCCGTGGGTGGTGGAAATCATCAGAGCTACAGCCGGCTCAATAAAGGACTTACGTTGAATGGGAACTGAGTGACAACCAATAAACACTAAGTGGATGTTATTTCTTTGTGTGAGCAAATGCTTTGCTCGACCCTCTCACAATTTTCGAAGATTGGCCGGCCGACGTTGCCAGTTTCGTATTATTTGGGTTGGGTCTGCATTTACCCCCATCGGAAATGCATTTGTGGACATATTTTTATATAACAACAACAATAACCGTTGCAACGCTGGATGTTAATGGCAGTGATTGGCCGGCACGCGCCTAGCAGGTCCATCCTTTCGGCTCTTTTGTTGCATTGTCCTATTAATATGTCCAATTTCGACCTCCTATTCACTGGTAGTCTTTGCAAAACTCCGGCTGCTGTTCTAATGTCACGGCCCTCTAGTAGATGGTGCTGGCATTAGTGCTGCTCGATTTTGATTGGACGTCTTACCCAGATGTCAGAGTGGACTAGTGCATAAATAACATTATACTAATATGATAATATTGATTTTTAACTGCACTTAGTGACCTTCAACGTAGTTTGTTTTATTTAAATTATATTCTTTCAGAGAAACAGCAAATACTCCTCAATTGCTGAACATGTCTGAGCCTGAAACTGTGATCAATGCCAAGTTTCTGAAAGGGCGTCCGGTGAAGATTTTAATTCACGGCTACACCGGCGATCGCAACTACTCACCAAACACTGAAATAAGACCAGGTAACTAAATCAAGCCACAATTACTCACCGAAATATAAAATTATATTTTGAAGATATGAAATAAAGGGCGAAGTGTACCCATATAAAGACGTCCAAACAGTATCAGCAGGGCGATTCTGAATGGGCAACGATAAGTTCATCACCGGTTTCGGTTGTTAAAAGAAGGCGATGAGCCAATCACCGCCTAGCATTCGCCTTCAGTAACGACCAAAACAGCTGATAAACTTATTGTCGCCCATACAGAATCGCCCTGCAGAACGACTCATTTTTATCGTAAAGTAATGTAAACGATCCCACAATTCAAAATCTATACTGAAGTGTAGATGTTTTCCATGTGTGTGTGAATATTGTTTTTTAAATGCTGACAATAAACGCGGAAAGCTGAATGCAATTTCATTTAATGATATTTTCGATGTTATTTGTTACTTCTCTATTTTAAGAGAATGTATTGTGTAAATTCCATGATATTTTAATCATTTTCACAGATATCCACAAATAATTTCTTATTAACTAATAAATACTATGAAATGAATTATAATTTTTAATATTTCATTAAACTTAAGTGTTCAAAATAGCTCGAAAAGGTAAAATTTGAAGGTTGTTTTTCGTATATCTTTAAAATTACACGTAATTAATATCACATTTTTAAATGGGACTCGACTTGAAAGTTACTATCAAGATCTAAAAACATTCTAAAAAAGAATGGGAAATAAGCTGTTCACGTAACATTATACTACATATTTTATCAATTATAATTTAAATCTCACCCTGTACCGACAATCCTCTACACCAACGTGAATGCATGACCTCCATACTATACTATACATACTATATACCGTTAAATTAAAAATCGCTTTTTACTTCTAGAAAAACAATAAAAAAACAATAGTTTTAGATAGTTATTTTAAGGTTTGAAAAATATCTTCACTCCGTTTTTATTTTGAGCTAGGCTTTTCATTTCCATGCCCATTACAACATATATCTTCAATTGTCGATTGTATGTATTCTAATTTTGGCCTGCCCCTACTATGTTATGTTTCCCTTCCAAATTGCATTTCAATAAAAATGTTATCAATTTTCTTTTAATCCTCAAAATTTTTCCAACCATACAGTTAAATTTATATAACCTGAATTCTTCGGTTGTGGTTTCAAGAACTTCCTTGAGCCTTTTATTTCTTTTTTATTGTGCACTATTAATTATCCAATCGACTAGATTTCAAAATTATCGATAACAGTAACACCACAAGTCGGATGTGGTCTAATCTATTGTTTTGCTATTTTGATACGGCCTGAGATTTACATCCGTACAATTGCAACACTCAAATCGCAGCGTTAACATAAATACACTGCACAATATTAAAATAAATATAAATCATTATAAAGTTGTCCGTTGTCCCGTTGTGTATTCTCATGCTTACTTGTTATAATATAATAAAAATAGTCCAATGGTACCAAATTAATTTTCTACTTCTCTAGTTCCTTCCATCAGGGATAATTTACAGTTTCACACTTTCCGTTGGTTACCTGTAACGGTGGGCGTGGCAAAACAGGCGTATGCACTCTACTCGGTGGTAGAGTGCATTTTCTAATGTGTAGAAGACGGAATGTTTTGATTTTCATGAAATAAGCGCGGTAGAAAGGCGATAGGAGAAGCTGAGGTCGGTATGCGAGTGGCTCTAGTTATTAACAATACAATTAAATTAAAATAGCATAATTATAATTTCAAAATAAAAATCAGTAATAAAATGAAAAGTAATACAAAATTAAAATTAAGTAGGAAAAGGTTAGTGACAATACATGTATTATTATTGTTGTTGTTGTTGGTTTATTCTAGTGTACTTGAAGTACTCGAACGTGAATGTTATCTCTGTGGACTACGGCCCGCTAGTAGCCGAACCATGCTACGTATCAGCGACCTATAATGTGGACCTTGCCGCCAACTGAAAATACATGTATAATTATTGTTGTTGTTGTTGTTGTTGTTGTTGTTGTTGTATTCTAGTGTACTTGAAGTACTTGAACGTACATGTTATCTCTGTGGACTACGGCCCGCTAGTAGCCGAACCATGCTACGTAGCAGCGACCTACAATGTAAACCTTGCCGCCAACTGTAATACATGTATTATTATTGTTGTTGTTGTTGTTGTTGTATTCTAGTGTACTTGAAGTACTTGAACGTGAATGTTATCTCTGTGGACTACGGCCCGCTAGTAGCCGAACCATGCTACGTATCAGCGACCTTTAATGTGGACCTTGCCGCCAACTGATAATACATGTATTATTATTATTGTTGTTGTTGTTTTCTAGTGTACTTGAAGTACTTGAACGTGAATGTTATCTCTGTGGACTACGGCCCGCTAGTAGCCGAACCATGCTACGTATCAGCGACCTTTAATGTGGACCTTGCCGCCAACTGCACCGCACAACTGATCGACTTACTGGTGCAGTCTCGTCAAGTCCCGCTCGCTGATATCCACGTTGTGGGGTTTAGTCTTGGAGCGCAGGTTGCTGGACACATCGCCAATCACATTAAGTCTGGGAAGCTGCACAGGATAACAGGTAGGCTTTACAACATTATACCATTTGAATCCAGCTATAGCCCCGGGGGTGCCGAAGCCCCCCGCCCCCCAGAATAAAGTGACTACAAGCAGGGGTCGAAATTAACTTTTTTACGACAGCTGGGAGTTTTATTGTATTGTATGCAACCATAAGAAGATTCTTATTCGAACCCATATTTTGGATATTTAAATGTAGACAATATTGTTGAAATTGTATCACTTTAAAGAAGGAAAAATTGTGTTTTTATTTTGATAGTGTAAATTCAAATTGAATATAACTATAATTTATTTTTTATAAGTATATTACGAAATATATTTCATCGATGACTAAAGAATCTTCCTATTATAATATATCGTATATGTTTAACCGTGTTGATGTGAATACACTACGGCAATCAGATGTGAGGGGGTGGCTAGACGTTAAATGGACACTTTGCAACAGTGCACACAAATATAGTAATACATGGCTAAGTACATAATTAACATGAGTGTTGCTTAATTATGATTATTTCATTTCGTAAACATTTAAGACCTTTGAATGAAAATCCTCCTAGGTATAATCAGCAAGCATACCGGTGGGCGTATGAGTAATTACTGTACTGGATGCGAGTATCTATAGTCAAAGCCTCTCAAGGTTACCTAGTTGCGAGACACAACCGGGAGCCTAGAACCCTAGTGGGTGTTATTACTTAGTACTTACTTCAATCAACTCATCCGGCCCCTCGCGTAATTTTCACAAGCAAGGCTGCTCGTCAAACTACCTGGTGAACTCCCGATTTCTGATTTCTGTTAATTGTTTTAAAATGATTTAAAATTCTCAAAAAATATACCCAAATATGTTATTCCATAGATTTTAAAGCTCATTCTTGTGATCGTTTAATTATTCCAATACATATTTCCATTTTTCAAAGAATTAACTTATTTACTTACTTACGAACGGTGTGTTGCAACAACGCATTAAAACAGTTAAATGAGTTAGTTTGGAAATGGAAATATTCTATTGGAACAATGGAACAATCACAAGAAAAAACATTTAATTCTATACAGAATAACATATATTTTGGTTTACAATTTTGAAAGCATTTTAATCCGATAAAAATTGGGGTTCGGCATGGTAATAATATTGAGACGTTAAGGCCCGGTATTATGACGACCCGCTAAATATTTAGTACAGTACTAACATGTTTTTTGTATTGTTTAAATCGGGATGATGAGTGGTCGTGATTCATTTACCCTGTTCACATGTCGGACTGAGTCCGGTACTGAGTACGGTCCAGGGCCATGTAGACACCTAGAAAATGGGACCGAACCGACTGGGTCCGGTCCGCCAAAATAGCTAGACCGTACCGAAAGACCGACTCAGTCCTATCATGTAAACGGGTAGAACATACTGACTGAAGAACTGAAACTTTGATCGAACGCTGTTTGTAGGTGAATAAGATGGAAAATGATTGTAGTTGCCACCAACAAAAATCAAGAAAAATATTTATAACAGCTTGGAAACTTTTATCCGCCGGGATGCATCTTTAAATTAATTTTATATGGCACAAGGAAAAAGTAGGGTAATGTACGACCAATTAGGTGCGCGACCGAAATCAAGTTTGGGTACACCTTCATATAAACGCAAGCGACCACGACAGTTCTCAGTCTGGTACTCAGTACGGTCCGCCATGTATACATAGCTATTGTGAAGACTAAAAAAATACCACTTTCCATCCATGCTCAAGCAAGGTTGAACATGGGTTTAGCAACTGCACAGGAGTCGGACCTCTGTAGATAGTGCTATTAGATATCAATAAACATGCAGCCTCCCATCCGTATCTCCTGTAGACGATTCAAACGCACCGCCTTGATCTGTGAGATTCAGTTCCAACTACGGCCGCGAGAGAGCTCTAGAATGCTTCAAATCTATGTCGCTTTGGAGATGCGAAGGAGAAACGATCAAGAGACTGGTTGTGGAGGGGGGGTTGGAGGGGGGGGGGCGTAGAGATTTCACCACCTCAATTTATTTCATCGCCGGCTCCGTTTTGCAAACAGAAATCCCCACCGCGAATATGTCCCAACTTCTGGAAAATATCAGTATACTAAATCTTAGCTACTATAAATCTAATAAACATGTCAATGTTATACACATTTTGGATCGAAATATCGTCTACTGCTACAGGTTCCAAAATAATTTTACTGTACAGACGTTTTCCGGGCACATACAACAAAATATGTAACAAATTCTTCGTAGGTATTGGGACTGGGTTTCCCGCAGATACTGTGAATAGAACGTTTATCATCAACCCCTCCCCCATCTATAAATCAATCAATCCACTGATAATTCACACTCAGTCAATGCGTTCCGTGTTCGAATCCTGGCTTGGGTACAGATATGTCGTAGCAGCTGGTTTCTATCAAGTATAGGACCCGTGATGTATTGGACTAACATATACAACACATAAGAAATGATTTTTTGTACGAATCCCTGTTATAGGGTGCACACCAGCTTTACCTGATGTGCCCCTCTTCAGGTGAATAACTAGGTATTTTAGGGTGTTTGTATAGTTCAAAACGAATTTCCGATGGCTGATAGTATGACTCAGTCCCAGCAATCACCTTTACGACGACTGAGGAACGCCTAGGAAAAACCTTCACTCAGAACTGCCGGTGGCCGGAATCGAACCGGCGACCTCCCGAATTAGAGTCTCGCGTCTTACCGCTGAGCCACCTCTATCGGTCGGTTGGTATACACTAGTAATAACGGTAGTCCCCAAAGACATGTTAGTGAACTGAGCTAAACGCTGTCCGTGTCCTTCAAAATGATTGCATGTATTATGTTGTAACTTGGAAGGTAATGATGATGGGCTAAGTATACTTGTTTGCAGTCACTTCTACTCTTTTCTTCAAATTTATTATTTCGAAAGTAAATAAATACTAAGATCACGTATTTTGTTTTCAATGAAGAGAATATGTGGATTCAAGGAAGGAATTATCTAACTATTGTTGATGGTATTGTAAATGCAGGTCATGAACAATGAAAGGCTTAGCAAATTACAAGTTGACTCGGACCAAACCCACAAAGGACTAACTATACTTCCTATCGTGTTATTAAAATTAGAAAATACTTAATTACAGTCAATTTTTGTCGATAATAATAGTAAACAAGGAGCTCATGGGTATAGTACGTTACAGGTATGCCGGGAGGTTATTGCATCCGTAGTGGACTGGGTACATTCAAATGTTACATCACATTCATCTACGTTGTTTCATGTTTGTGTCTGTACTTTTTAGTAGTTTAGTAGTTAAAAAGGGACATATAGACCATCTAAAAGTTCTGCAAAGATTTCCGCTTCCCTCCTCTGAGCTTACTTCTTTATAGTTTAGTTTGAAATATAAAACATGCAAGTGCTGGAAATTTATTTAATTTAATTTTTAAAGTGGTGTTCACAGTTCAACATGTTGTTGCACATACTTATCGTCGTTTATCAATTTTTAAAAGTGTTTATATGCGTTCAAAACAAATTAATAGGAAACAAGTACCCTCAAGATTTCTGCTCGCTAGCTCGCTACTTGAGAGTGACTTTTGGTAGTTTGCGAGTAAACTTTGTTATCTGAAAGTACCATTTTGCCCATTTAATAGGCTCAGTAAAAATGAAATAAAGGTGTTTTCAAGTTGAGAGTGACTTTTGATAGTTTGCGAGTAAATTATGTTATCTGAAAGTACCATTTTGCCCAAGTAATAGGCTCAGTAAAAATGAAATCAAGGAGTTTATTTCAAGTTGAGAGTCTTTTGATAGTTTGCAAGTAAACTTTGTTATCTGAAAGTACCATTTTTCCCATTTAAAAGGCTTGGTAAAAATAAAATGACGGAGTTTTCAAGTCGTATGTCATTACAAAACCACTTTCCATAAAATAGCTGACTGACAAATCGGGCTGATCGCGTGTCTAAAGCGCTCAAAATTTAAAAAAGCGAACTTTGTGGCAAAAATATATTTATCGGTGCATACTGAAATCCGATCCAGCGCAGGACTAGCCATAAGATTACTTCTCAAATGACAGGATCGAGCTCCTATCCTAGACCTATGACTTAAGGAATTATCGGGGCAATATTGACTTTAGTTTCATTGTTTTTCATGGTAGAATTTCGCCTCAAAACGCGTTTTAGACTACTAAGCATCACGCAGGGACAAAAATTGTTTCGAATATGGCGACATTGCCTCCGGCGGCAGGGGCTTCGCCCCGGACCCAAGCCACATCCCGCTCCCTCATTGCGAGTACAAATTACACGATGCGAATGGACAGTAGTCGATATTTGTAGAGGGTTGGGAGACAATATAGTTTGAAACATACAACTGCCTGTATTGGGAAAGTTTCTTCTTCAATTTCGTTTTTTAAAGTGGTGTTCACAATTCAACACGTTGTTCCATATCATCATTAATTAAGCGAGCGAAGCGAGCGTTTCCACTTGACTCTTATGGCACTTCGTTCTGTTTTTTTGTTTGTTTTTTTTTTTGTTTTTTTGTTTTTATGTCTGTCGATAGCGGTCGAACGGAAAGTCCGATCAACTTGAAATTTGGACCATCCACAAGCCTCGATGTGGATTGAAGGTGTATAGTTTTGAGGCAAAATCGTTCGAAAAGTTACAAAGTTACACCATAGTTACTGCAAAATATTTTTCTGAAACAAAATGGCGGCAAAATGTGAGATAGCCAGATTTTTTTACAGATTTTTCCGGTCACGAATATGTTAATGTAATGGCGATCTGATAAATATTGGCAAAGTTACACGAAAGTTACTCGAAAATATTTTTCTAAAACGCAGTAACGGCAAAATGTGAGGTGGCTATCTTATAGTAAATTTTTGTCCGGTCACGAATATACTAATGTAAACGCGATCCAATACGTATTAGAGGCAGAAATTACATTTCTATTGCTGTCAATAAGTGTTAGTAACGGTGGCGGACCGTGTTGAAAACATGACCACGAAAATTCTTAGCAACGCACATTGCACTGCATACAACAATGTCGGGAAGTATAATAGCTATGGAAATTAGAAAAAATTTTGCAATGCGCATTCTTGAATTGTTGTTAATTGTTGTTTGTATTAGCATTGAAGTCTTTTCGCCAGAAAGTTCGTAGATATTGACGCGCTCGCTTATCAACGCGTCAAACGGGGCGTTTTCCTAGTTAATTAAGCGAGCGAAGCGAGCGTCTCCACGAGACTCTTATGGCACTTCGTTCTGTTTTTTTTTTTTTTTTTTTTGTACTAGACTCTTATGGCACTTCATTCTGTTTTTGTTTTGTTTTGTTTTTATGTCTGTCGATAGCGGTCGAACGGAAAGTCCGATCAACTTGAAATTTGGACCATCCACAAGCCTCGATGTGGATTGAAGGTGTATAGTTTTGAGGCAAAATCGTTGGAAAAGTTACAAAGTTACACTCAATAACTGTTATTAACGGTGGTGGACCGCCGCGAAAACACTAGACAGAATGACAACGAAAATTCGTTAGCAACGCAAAATGCACTGCATTCAACAATATCGGGAAGTATAATAGCTATGGAAATTAAAAAAAATTTTGAAATGCACATTCTTGAATTGTTGTTAATTGTTGTTTTTATTAGCTTTGAGATCTTTTCGCCAGAACGTTCGTAGATATGGACGCGCTCGCTTATCAACGCGTCAAACAGAGCGTTTTCCTAGTTTATCGATTTTTAAACGTGTTTATATGCGTTCTAAACAAAATAATAGGCTGGAAAATTTTCGCCTCCGGCGGCTGGGGCTCCGCCCCAGAACCCTTGAAACTTCGCCAGGACCCCGGGGCCCTTTCCCCCTCAATCTGCCTCTGCCCGAGTGACTCACCCAACACTGCCCGACGTTTCGGAGACGCATCATTATCCATCTCAGAGGGCTTCCCTCTCGCGAATCTCTCGTGTCATCGCAGATTCGCGAGAGGGAAGGCCTCTTATGATGGAGAATGATACGTCTTCGAAACGTCGGGCAGTGTCGGGTGAGTCGAACACTTCTGTTTACTCGTGTAAAAAAACTCCCAAAAACAAACAAATAATATGTATATATGTATGTAAAATTAAAGATATATCGGGTTATTACGCCACGTCGGTCACACTCACCTAAAACCATGTTTACGCGTTTCGAGACCGCTCTGGGTCCCCTCGTCAGAACGACTGCCAGAGGGGACCCAGAGCGGTCTCGAAACGCGTAAACATGGTTTTAGGTGAGTGTGACCGACGTGGCGTAATAACCCGATATATTTTTAATTTTACAAACATTAACCCGGGCCACGAAAGCCTCCGTATTTTAATATGTATATATATATATATATATATATATATATATATATATATATATATATGTTATTCTGAAGGTTTTCGCGAACTGAAGAAGATGTAGTACTAGGTTCTCGGGTTGCTGTCCACGTACTCTCTAGACACTGGTTGCTGGCCCAGAAAAGGGCCATTGTCATTGTCTCAACGTTTCGGCAAAATCGCATTTGCCATCTTCAGGATGATCCGTTGGTTTCAGAGGCTGAGAACCGATGGGCCAGCAACCAGTGTCTAGAGGGCAAGTTACGTGGACAGCAACCCGAGAACCTAGTACTACATCTTCTTCAGTTCGCGAAAACCTACAGAATAACACATATATATATATATATATATATATATATATATATATATATATGTGTGTGTGTTTAGTAAAATTACAAACTTAAATTAAAAATTATGTGTATATTCCTAAGATGATTTTATTTTCAAATTTTGATAAAAAAAAGCAAGTAAATATAATATATTTTTTGGTTCAATGTCTGGTAAAAGTGTGATTGTTATATCCCAGGGTTGGACCCGGCTCTGCCGTTGTTCGTCGGCCCCCGTCACAAGAAGCTGGACGACAGCGACGGCTTGTTCGTGGACGTGATCCACACTAACGCGGGGAGGAGGGGGAAGGTGGAAGCATCCGGACATGTGGACTTCTACGTCAATGGGGGGACTCACCAGCCAGGGTGTGACGCTCCGGAGATTGACAGTAAGTTCATTTACTTACTTAAGGGGAAGGTACACTGAAATTCTTATCTTCTACAGATTATGAGCAATTGTTTTAAAATTTTGATACAACATATATTTTCACAAAAAAATTAGTTTTGGAGAGAAATTTGTGTTTACATTTTTCAAAATTGTGCAAACAAATTTGTCAAAATGTTGACAGCTAGGGAAATTGCTACTTCTTTTTCATTTTTTTTTTTTTTACATTGAGATAAGAACACATAGAACACAAATTGGATGAGACTTTCTTCATAAATGTCTTATATTTCTTTATGTATACCTTTACATTCACATATATTCAAAGTTTTAGATTTCTATATTTATTCTCTATTAATTATTTTGAGATCCATGTTTTGAGCCTCCCACAGTATTAAACACATACACAAAAAACCAGATGTCTGAGTCCAGACAAAAAAAGAAGTAGGTATTTGTAAATTGATAAATGTAGCAAAAATTAAGAAGTTACAGGACGTTGAATGCGTGAATTCACGCAGTTTAAGCGTGCAGAGACACAATAAAATAATTGATTTAGCATATAGTAATAGCGCCAACTTAAAATTAAATTGTTACACGAGAAAACTGATAAAATAGAGTATTTAATTTAAAAAAAAAAAAAATTGACTCTAAGCAAAACTTTGTGATTTTTCAGTGTACCTTCCCCTTAAATTGTAAATAAACTAAATATTATTATTAATCATTGTTTGTCAGTTTTCATTGTCAACGTATTTGCTGTACTGGCGCGACAGTCGACCACAGCGCTCAGGCTAGAGGTGGCCGAGCAACGAACTATGTGGCCACTGTACTCGCGACCTCATCGCTGTCAGCTGTTCTGTCTGATGTTATTATTATCACGGCTACGCTATTAAAAGAGTACACGATGAAATTATTTAAGAAACTACGATAGCTCATCTTTAAAAACAACTTTTAAGATCAATCGAAATTGTGGGCAGATATATGAAATAGCGGGGCCTAGAGATAGGTACGAAAATGAATATTAGCAAAATTCATGACGTTTGTATTAAATCCGATTATACAATAATATGGTCTATATATATAATCTAAATGCATTATTGAAATACCAACCCTACTTATAAAACATTTAAATAAATTAAAACTGTACTCAAAACTGTATTTATTGTAACTGTATTGTAAACTGTATTTACTATCTACCAACTACACCTATTTAATTAAATTTCGCTTTTCGTTTTTCATTTATTATTTCGAATTTTTAAAATTTTATTTATTTAATATCACCATGCATCGTGTTTGTATGCAGGCTCCAGCAGCTGCTCACATGTCCGCGCGCCCATCCTCTTTGCCGAGTCTATCTACACAAGTGCTGGCTTCTGGGGTTACCGATGTTTCAACTACTTGAGCTACTTCCTTGGGCTATGCTCAAGACGTGACGGTATCACACAGACGAAACTAATGGGAGAGTATGTCAGTCCAAGGTACGTTCTCATAGAGGCAACTATATGGGGGAGTATGTCAGTCCAAGGTACGTTCTCATAGAGGCAACTATATGGGGGAGTATGTGAGTCCAAGGTACGTTCTCATAGAGGCAACTATATGGGGGAGTATGTCAGTCCAAGGTACGTTCTCATAGACGCAACTATATGGGGGAGTATGTGAGTCCAAGGTACGTTCTTATAGAGGCAACTATATGGGGGAGTATGTCAGTCCAAGGTACTTTCTCATAGAGGCAACTATATGGGGGAGTATGTCAGTCCAAGGTACTTTCTCATAGAGGCAACTATATGGGGGAGTATGTGAGTCCAAGGTACGTTCTCATAGAGGCAACTATATGGGAGAGTATGTCCGTCCAAGGTACGTTCTCATAGAGGCAACTATATGGGGGAGTATGTCAGTCCAAGGTACGTTCTCATAGAGGCAACTATATGGGGGAGTATGTGAGTCCGAGGTACGTTCTCATAGAGGCAACCATATGGGGGAGTATGTCAATCCAAGCCAAGGTACACGTTCTCTTCTCACAGAACCAAATATGACATTGCTTATCTAGAATCCCAGAAATACAATAACTAAAATTGCAAGAGTCGTAAAGTGGCTGCATCATTTTACGCTTCGATGAGAATTCAGGCAACGTTCCGATTCTGTGATTGTATGGGTCACTTTTCCATTCCACTACCACTAGTTTTATTCTGGCCGGCTGGTATTTCGTTTTACTAAAAAAAATCGTTTTCCAAAATAAAAAAAAAATGAGATTTTGTTTTTTATTGAATGTGTAAATGATCTTTAATTATCTTGTCTTTAAACGGAATTCATAAATTTACACTTTTTTACTTTGTTGTATTTATCAACTTCTGAAAAAACATTCCGTTTCAATAAAAAAGCAGAAAAAGAAACGGAATGAAATTGGCTATGTCTATTGATTGAGATTGACTTCTAAAATAGTATGTATATGAATACAAAAGAGCAAGAATAGGTTTTAGTAAAAGAATGTGCTAGCTTCAATGATATTCAACTGCTATAGTAGGCTAGATGCGCAGCGTAGCAGCCACAAGCGTGTCAATTTGATGCTTTCTTGAAATGGGCAAATAACACAGGCGGGAACAGGAGTTTCTAATGCGACTTTCTGCCGATCGCAGTGCTAGCAATACTAAAAGGTCCAAATTAGCATGTAAATTGCCCATTTCAAAATGGCTTCAAATCGCTACGCTTGCTACTCAGTGGAAGGTTGGGGGGGGGGGGGGTGATCTAGCCTACTATAGCTGTTGAACATCATTGGCTAGCTTCTAAAGTCAACATAATACTAAAGCTAGGCTAGGGTGACTAACATTTCTGCGACGAATCCGATATATTATTTTTTACATGTACAACCTTAGGCCTGGTAAGCTTAGTACATGTACAATTCACATGTATGGCTGTATGGTATGGTATGCCATATATCAGAATTATTTTTAAATTTTCAAACTTTATATAACGGGTACTTAAAATACGATTGTATTTCGACTGTCTTCAGCGCAAGAGGAGTCTACTTCGTCACCACCAACAAGAGCCCACCTTACGCTCAAGGTCTCAAACTGAACATTTCCGTTTCAACCATGTCGAAACGGCAGCCTCGGTACGCCTAACTTATTAGCAGCACTCTCTCACCGCGCTCGCTATTGAACAGAAGCTTTGGACAAACCAATGTACACAACAGTAGTAAATATTGAAAAATGTTAAATCATTTTAAATGTGTACAATTTAATTTACTTGCAATAAAATCAAATAGATTTTATTTACACTTTATTTTTGTTGCCTTACTTCCTCCCGCTCGTCAAGATTGTTGTTTGTGAGGGTGGGTGTTCACCTCCGTTGCTCCCCCCACGTAACCATGAGCGAAATATAATAGCTGATAGGACAAAGATCATTAATTTGTTCTTTTAGTAATCGGCTATTTAATTAATCTTATAGGAGAAGTTGACGCACACTATTCACTATTTAGGGTGTTTGATGTACAATATTGTTCAATGATAAATTCGCGGGCAGGTCCTGAATCGATTTATAAAAATTTCAACGATATAACTCTGAAGATTTCGGTAAGAGTCCCACGTGGAAAAGATTTTCCTATTCGACAAGATTCGTGACAGATGGGCTACCTGAAAATCAACGTCTCCCAGACAAATAAGTAATAAATATACTTCTGGCTGTGATTGTGTGTAATTTTTACTGACAGTTGTTTCAAAATAGCAACAAGTACATATATTTAATATTTATTGCTAAGTATTATTCGATAGCTACTTGTGTTTTACTAAACGAACAGTTTTTGAGGTTTTTATGGTTGGGTAGGCATCTGGTGACTGTATCATATGATTTTCGTGTTATACGAAGCCTCACCTGTTGCAATAGAGTACGATTAACAAAAAATGGGAATTGGCACATTCCAAGGCTGGAGCATTCATGGTTGCTCCTACCCAAACCATGCCTTGAAAGTTGTGTCACAACCGAAAAACATATCTTTATAATAATTATAAAGCTCTAGGTCACGTCTTCTCAGTATTAATATTCATTCCAATTTAACTTGGAACTGCTAAAATTAAAGCTTATCTCAGGCTCTATTTACATGCGCCTAGTTGTAATGATATTTTATAATGATCCATTGTAAAAGAATATGTTCGACTGACCTATAATAAAAATCTGTGTCCAATATAACCAGAGTTGGTTTTTTATTGTTGCGACAGTGGTTTGTTTTTTGTTGTTGCAGCATAATGAGTATAAGAAGTTTTCAAGACCAGCTCTCGACATTGTAGACCACATGTTTCAATAAATGCAAACCTGAAACTAGTTTGAAATTTGAATTACATAACACTAAATTAAGGATCTTACTTTAATGAATATGAAAGGGGTTTTAATGCTGGAGGTTAAGGTTACACAACTAGATCTGTGTGATTGTTTTGCACACATTAAACAATTATTATTAAGTAGAATATTGAGATCAGTATAGCCGACCATGAAAACGAAAGGAATGGCGTTCAACAAACCTGTTTTAAGACAACAAAAACACTTTCTTTAAATGCAACAGATTAATCCTCTTTCATTAGTCATTTCCCCTCTTGTGTTAGTGAGAGTGATGGCAATGGCCCTCCTTCCACTTTCACCAGACCCTCCTCCACTTGCAGCGCACATTACCAGTTTACTTGTCACTTGCTATCCGACCGTTTCAGAGACCGCAGTTCGACTCGGACCCTCTGGGTACTTCACCTCGTGCGTTGAAATCTCTTTCGTTTTTTATTTTTTAAACAGTTATATTTTAACAACATTTTTCTTGTCTCGTTACAAGTAATTCCTAAAATTATCAGACGAGTTTTATCAGACGAAGTGTTTGGCTAAGTGCAGTGCGGAATGCCGGCAAGATGCAACGAGAGCAGCTCGCGGAACACATAACAATGGGATTACCAGTGCGAAGGGGGTTCCTCATCTTTAGTATATTCCTGTTGGTGTACGCAAGCCCAGGTAAATTTGACTGATATTTCTTATTATAATTATGCCTTGGAAAAGTGTCATGGAGAACAATATTTTCTTTTGTACAATATTTAATTTATTTTCGAGTTACTAGTTCTTATATCACTTTTCGTTCACATATTTTCCTTCTGCCCATATTGTGAGTCCTTTGTCCTTATGTCCTTTTTCTATCGCAATTGTAATTTCCAATTCATAATTTTCGAATTTATATGTTTTCATTTTTCTTTTTCCAGTATTTTTGGTGGGTTTTGGTTATGTTTTGTCTCCTCTTACTAGGCTCATAATGTTAATAAACTATAACATAATTATATTACTCAATTCATGTTAATATGTTTTTGAACTGAATCTACATGTTATATTGCAATGTACCAACTAGTTTTGGGCTCAAATGTGTTGTGATATCCATGCAATTCAGCGTGTTTGTGTGAAGCTTTTAGACCCGAATATTTTCGGGTTCAATTCCGATCAGGATGTTTCCTTTCACTCGGTAAATACAACATTCTAAACGTAAGTTAACAATATTTTATTTTGCCCAGACAGCTATTCCGGATTCCAAGCGTTAGAATTAGTTTTGAAGGGTTGTTTCGTTATTTCACAATTTTTTTTTGAATATTGATATCACGGTGTCCCCGTCTTTTTTGTTTCCACCAAGTTCAAAATAATAATGTTTCTGATGGTATTGGCAAGTACCGGCTTTAGACTAATGTATGTATGTATTCTATATGTATGTATACTATGTATACAGTGTATGTATGTATATACTGGATGTATGTATACTAATGTGTGTGCTCGTTCTTAGATCTGTCAACAAGTTCGGTAAAATACCGGTATTTACATGTTATTTAACTCGATAATATCTCGTTCCTATATTGCTTCAAAATAGATTGACACAATATACAGCAGTAAACAACTTATTTCCGTCTTGCATTCTTAGAGTAAGTATAATATATTCAATTACCTTGCAGCATGGATTGGCCTTAACCTGTCATTTAATTTCGTGGAACTTGCTCTAAATAGCAAAATACTTTCTACTAATTGTACGAAGAAATCTCATTAACCAGGACCAAAGCACGAATAACACAACCAGGAACATTTTATCCTAAACAATCTTAATTTTAGGTAAACAAAATGACTTCATTAATTATTTGATTCAAATTAATGCCCATGAAAATTGACCACAACGTTTAATTACAAAAGCATGTTTAACAAATATTACAAAACACCCATTGTAAAATCGCTCATATGAAAGACTAAAGTGACATTTAAAGTCTTCATACGCTTTGCATTCAACGACTTGACCTAACCAAACCTAAGCGCACGTAATGATTTGCTAATTGTTGTTGTTTTGTTGTCAACAGCAATTTTCAAATCAAGAGAATGTTGCTGTGATGACTTTTTTACATTCACCAAAAGCACTTATACATCTTCACGCGTGTGACTTCCCTATACAAATAAACAATTAGTTCTATACGATTACATTAATAGTTACATTTTTGAAAGTCACTTCACGCGTACTAGACTAGAGTTAGAGCGAAATGTAGACAAAACACATTGAGCCAAATTAACGAAAACGACACTCCGGGTAATATATCACCAGAAAAGCAGCCTATGCTTTGTATATCGAAACGTATGATAAAACGTGTACGTAAGACGTATGTTCTATTCTTAGGAAAGAAATTAAAAATTTAATTATGACCAATTTTATGATATTGAACGTTGTCGTTCCACTTAAATAAAAGGTATTTAATTTTTTGCTATCGGAAATTTTATTTGTTTGCTATATATACACCCATAGAAATTATTAAAATTATTTTGGTTTTATGATTTGAAAATGTCAATAAATCCCAGCTCTTGTACGTATACTGCCGTGGCATATTTCTCGACGGCATTCTAGGATTTTCTCTATGGACAGTGTAATTACGAGCACAAAGTCAGGATGGGTTCGGTACTGAAGTGTTCAGTCATCTTTATTGCATCTATTTTTTTTTTACTACTACTAGATTTGCTTTAACTAACGAATATTAAAATTAAATTAAATATTGTAGGTCTAATGTGTCTCTCTTCACCCCACTAAATACTATTATAATCTATCTATAATCCCCCTTGCTTCTATTTGGCTAATTAACGTGGACATTGTGTTGAAATATTCAAGGGCATTTTGTAGAGTGTTCATCCAACCATTAAGATACACGTCTGAGGAAAATCTTAAACAATTAAAAATTATTTCTTTCAGTGCTTTGTTAATCAATCCCACCTTCAAGTATTTAATAAGCCACTTCCTTGAACACACAACTGCTATATTATTCAGATATACTCATATTCCATTATACCTTTATGATGCGTTCTTCGATGCTATTCATTGCTATTGTTGCTACTTGTGCTTTTGTTGTTGTTATTTTTGCTTTTAGTGTGTTGCAACTTTAATTGTTTATACATTGTTATTGGTGTTTTATTATAATTATACACAAACAATATGTATATAATTTGTTGTATTTCTGTTATCGTAACTATTATTGTTAGATGTGTTTATTCTAAACAATGTTTTTAAGTACAATTAATTATATTATTATTATGTAGTAGTGTGAGATAAGTGATCTGAAGAGTGTGACCATAAGCGTGGTGAAAAGAGAAATCATACAGTGCATGGCCTCTTAGTCACCGGTATCACAATAAATTAAGCTCATTTTGTGTACGTAACTACCTGGGCAACAAAGACAATGTGAGCGCGGTACAATGTGGCTTAAAATACATAATTTTAAAATTTAAATTGCATAATCATCCTGAAATTTCGGTAGGTGTAACGTATACGATATAGGGGACACTGTATCTCATAAGTATATTTGTTTACCAAATCCCTATTAGATTTATCTAATGTATTTACTGTACATCTAGATTATTTAATAATTTAAATAATAATAAATAAATTAAGTT
Source organism: Isoperla grammatica (assembly GCA_945910005.1). Lineage (NCBI taxonomy): Eukaryota > Metazoa > Arthropoda > Insecta > Plecoptera > Perlodidae > Isoperla > Isoperla grammatica. The sequence goes on from OX246746.1 coordinate 22,751,839, forward strand.
AAAATAAAGACTGATTTAAGAAAGACAAAAATACAACTTTACAATTTATATATAAAACAAAGATAATGTAAACGTAGCAAAAGAGTCGTCCTAGAAATTCAAAAATAACTACAACAGAACGACAGAACGTCAATAATTAAAAATGCAAATTATAAATAAATATAATATGATATATGAAAGAAAACACAAAAAGTAAATTGATATAGGAAAAGGTCAGTTCTTAATATTATTGTGATCAAGGATGATGAAAAACTGTAGCGAGAGGGAGAAACTGAAATAGAAGAATTAAAAAGTTCAAGATAAAACAAAAATATGAAATACACACACAGAAAATAATACTAAAAATGTATTATGATTTACTTAAGTAATTTTATATAATTGATGGGTAAAGGTCACGATCTAAAACCATGGACTACGTTTATCAAGCGAGCCGAGCTCGTACTCGCCAGTCCGAACCGGATATAGTGCGTGCCGAATTTGCGTGATAAACACCTAAGTTCGAACCAAACTCGGCGCGGGTAAGAAGCCGTGCCAGCACGCTTCATGCGATCTCAGATTTGCGTGGTAAACGTATGCGGGCCGAATTGCATCACGTGATCGAACTCACCGCCATGAAAAGTATACGTTTTTAAGCTGTTACGCGGCAGCAATGGCGTCCACCAAGTAGGTGTTGATAAAGAATTGCGATTTATGCTTCTTCTAACTGTTTCACAGCCATCAGTTTTCTAAAAAAATTCGGGCGCCATGTAATTAGTTTTCGTTCAATTTTAGCATGTTTCATTTCGTAGGCCTAGACGTAACGGATGAGGTTATGTTCACTTCATTGCTGATGAGAGTCAGCTGCTCCCTGCCACGCCTCCGTCAACCGAGCTGAGTGTGAACTGGGGGGTGCGATCTGAAATTGCGTGATAAACAAGTACCGTACCGAGACCATAGATTGAGCTCGATCTGAGTAGTACGAGCTCGGCTCGCTTGATAAACGTAGTACATGTATCACCCCGAATACAAGTTACACATACAATCAGAATCGTCGATGGTTCTTGATAGAATCCATGCGACATCCGTAACATAATACAAGCAAATAATTAATTCTTCGAACACATTTCAATAATTATAAAATATTCCTCCAAGGCGTAATATTACCACCTAATAAGAAAGTGAATGGCGTAACAATGTTCATATTCCCTCATATTATGTTAGCGCACGCGGCTTGACATGGTTAGTTGCACGTACAGTAGGTCTCAGATTTATTGCTGTGATTCCTGGGATGCAACACAGCGTGACGAGGCATGACACAGACTATTAGTAATCAAACAAAATCTGGGCCTCCTTTCATTTCACCTAAGTACTTGTTAACAGGAGTAACTAGCCGCCAATATTAAAACCCCTCGAAATCATTGTTTTTGGTAATATTGTGACGTAGCAAGAACCTACCGTCGTCCCTCCAGTCCAACGTCCACAAAGACTCGAACCTACGGACTGCAGAAGAAGTGCCCGCGTAACGCTGACAAACGCTGTGGCAATAGTAGATGTTGCACACAAGTAGGATGACACATTTAGAACGTTCATAAACCATGAATTCCAATAAAGTCAAAGATGGACAAGTCCATACTTTTACATCACAATATCAGAATATCTCAAGAAAGCCACACAATTTTGAAAAAGTAATAAATAAGCGCAATTTCGATTGGTAATACACTACTCAATTTTAATGATGAAACTAAGACCTTAGACCAGGAGAATTTTAAATGAAAATACAAATAACACGAATAGTAACGACGGATAACTTACTGAAAACACTTACCGAAGTGCGTTAATTTTCGAGAGTATCCGCTCGCTTCCTCAGACGCGAGGCCACTACCGTGTTGTGTGTGATTTTATTTAACTTAATTCTAAATTAAAACACATTTTTTAGTTTGTAGTAATTATAAGGATGTTACTTTTAATAAGCTTAATTCAAAATTTCATTAACAATGGCAAAATAATTACTACAAACTAAAACATCTTTTTCGTACAGTATTGAGTTCTTTCAAATCCAAATAACGCGCGTTTTTTCACGTTTTCAATGTTGTGTAGCGTTGTTGAGATATGACAAAAAACGCTGATATCTCACGATTTTCATACCGAAAGTATGCGTGAGTAAGTGAGTATGCATTTATACCCTCACAATTATCGCGGTGATATGGTCATTTCAAAAAGGTCTTCCCATATATCTCAATTACTGTACATATTTTCAGTTTTGCATCGTTTCGTGTTATATTGTTATATAACATGTTGTGTTATATTGTCTTAATATAACACAATTTTTGAAAGAGTACTGTAGATTTTGTTTACACACAAAACATGTACGAAACAAATTAATTTGATAAGAATTTCTTAATACATTAACTGTGGGTTTCTACCGGTGAAGTAACTGAACATAAAACAGACTGAATATTGAGTATTTCTATGACTTTCCATTCGTCAAGATAATACACAAACTGAAACTTAAGTTCGTATAATAATGAAAATAGATTTTTCAATTGTTTACTGCCACTATTATCCTAAAAGCTATGCATCAATGAACTACTGGAGTATTTTTAGTTTCGTCGATTAACCAACATAGGAATCCTATACATGTCTAGATGTAAATAATAAATACAAAATTTAAAGGAGCATACATTCCTTGAAGTTCTACTATTCAGTTGTTCAGATGAATAAAATAATCATTAATTAACTAAAATACTAATGATATTAACGGTTGTGATGCTAGGTGATAGACGTGCACGCAACACTGTTGCTACGCTTCGTGAGCACTGATACGAAAAACTCAATTCAACAAAGTAAATTGAACAAACGCTTCCTGAAACTGCCTCAAGGTCGATTCACCTGCTCCAAGGTTACATTTTTTGCCAGGGTTTCAAATAATCCTAAAATGTATGATAATATATGATTTTCTTACTTAAAGCTAAGAGCACGTGGAGTTTATACAAAATTACAAGTTTGGCAGAAGAAAATGTTTAACATTAGAAACGTCAATAATAATATATGTTCTCCAAAACGACTATACACAATGCTATACTAATGTTATAATTTGTCCTCAATTCCAGCATTTGCCTTACTCCTGAGCAAAATCACTCGAAAGGCAAAGGCTAAATCAGGATTGTCAGTACCTGGTATCGAACAAATGACGATGTACATACGTCCTTTCATGACCATGTTTAACATTTCCATCTGGCTATTACGACTGAATTGTACTATATGTTATAATATACAAAAGTAACATGTATTTTTTTATTCAGAACGCAGTCTTTAATTTAGTAGAATAATAAAACTTTACTTTCTCTCCAAACTAGCTGTAAAATTCCTTCATTTCTCAAAGTTCATCATCTTTTATCTCTCTCCATCTAAAAACTCTGACTCGCTTTTTGTTTCACTCACTGTCATTACAAACTCATTTTTTTACTTATCGCAATTGTTGATATTTATCTTCACAATCCTTTGGTTTCCATGTAATATGAATCCACATCCACGACCATTTCTTTCCCTGGTGTTGTAACGATGTAGAATATGATAATTGTTAATATTTTATGCTAACCAGGCGTGCAGCAATAATACAAGAAGAATAAAACTTATTTTTCTTTTTAGACAAATTGCTTTGATTGTGGTACATGAAGCCGTATATTTATTACGACACCATATTGAAATTTCCAACTGATAATCAAAACAACAATGGCGTTTTATGCATTGCATTACACTGTACATTCATCGGCTTTCTTCATATCAATGTTTATCAAGTTTCTATTTAATAGGAACTTTATTGACGTTACGAAAGACGAAGTGAAGCTGTACAAATATATTCATCATTTCTGAATGAAGCAATAAAATACATTTTAAATTGCATTCGCAGTTCAGTGGTTTCAAACAATTCATCGGCGCGTCAATATTGTTGTGCAGAACTTCCATTAGAAATGCTTTGAACAAAACATTAACGTCAGCAACAAATGTGTGAACGTTTATATTTAGTATGAGTAATAGTCTCGTTATTCTCTTTAAACTGGTAACAGCGTTTTTAAGTACATTGTGCAAATCGCATTGTTCACATCGTTTATATAACTCACCTCTCATGTTACGATGTGGTTCAAGATGAGAATAGGATGTCCGTTTTATGACATTTCATAGTAAGAGTGATTTCTCTTAGGTGATGTTTAATTTTTCTAAGTTTATATTCACACTTGCAACCGTTTTGCAGCTTGTAACACTTCCATTGTAGCGCAATTAGCTGTACGTGTACTCACTATAATTGTAACGTGCGATTACTATTGTTGCATATTTACCAATTATACAATGCAAGATGCACTTTTATACGTACGAAACCACGTTAAGGTATTTCTCAATCAATATGAAGTTAATTATGTGAGAAAACGTATTCAATAAATGGTACATTTTTAAAAGCTTCAACAGTCTTCTAGTTCTCGTCATTACCTTCTCGAATGGAACGAGAAACGTGCACTTTTTTGTGGTTGAATAGAGAAACCTTCAGATCTGCTACTGACCTATTCATCAGTCCTCGATCATTGGGGTCATTGTAATATATGACTGACAGTTTTATTGTCATCGTACAAGATTAAGCTATCGTCATGTCCCAACTCATGAAGATCTGTTATTTCTAAGGGTAGACTTTTGCTAATGAATTAAAATGATCGAAAAGTATCTTCTATTTAAAGGTTTTATAATATAGGAGAAAATGTTCTTTCTAATCGTAGACTGAAAGTACTGACAATCAATGTAGATCTAACTAGATTTATTCATCGTAAAGATTCAACTATACTGAAAGGATTTTGTTCAATGTGAGTGGGTAGGGGTTCTTTTTAAGTAAAAGACTTTTCCAAGATGTGTTAGAGTAAAGGCCTACCCACAATTTTCGGTATTGGGATCGCAATCACAATCCGGAAATCGTATACATGGTCACAAAATGTACGAGTGCGATCCCTATCCCGATCCCGATCCCGATCCCGATCACGATCACGATCACGATCACGATCACGATGCCGACAATTATGACTGATTATGAGCCTCAGGTGTTCTGGTATTGCGGACAAGGACAGTTCTCACAACTAAGAATAATGAACAATGCCAGCAGTTAGAAATATTATCTTATTTCTTACTCGTAGGCGATGTCATCAGAGCTCTTATTGAGTTGTTGCACTATTGAAGTGAGACATTATGTAAGGATGTTTCCAGCCAGTGACGTACCAGAAACTCACGATGAACATTGAACGTCTGAAAGAGCTACATTCTGGGTCGAAAGCCTCATCGTCCAGAGGCTTATTCGACAAATACGATTTTATCATCATACTTCACGTTTAGGGCGCCTATAAACAAACGCGTATAAGAACCGGACAACGCTTAACGTAGTCAGAGTTATATAAATAGTTTTGGAAAAGGTTGAATTACTGTTTTAAATAACTTCTTCAGCTGTATTGCTCGAATACAATTAATGTTTCGTAGAAATATATGTTATAGGGTGCACAGTGCACACCAGCTTTACCTGATGAGCCCCTCTTTAGGGCCCTCATTCTAGTACGCAAGATGAAATCGGTTAGAACTTGCGCCCGGGTTACGGAATAGAGGGCGCAACTTTACAACCGGCTACATACGTCTAAAACTGTTCAGGAATGAGGGCTCAGGTGACTAACTAGGTTATTTTATGGTGTTTCAATAGTATGGGAAGGAGTGTCCGAGGGCTGTTATTAGGTCAATCCCAGCATTTGCCAGCCTATCTATGCCAGCCTATCGATTGCGGCCAACGTCAGCCGTAAAGGCTGAGGAAATCTAAAAACGTCAGTCAGGACTGCCGTTGGCCGCAATCGAACCAGTGACCTCCCGAATACGAGTCTTTCGTCTTATCGCTGAGCTACCTCTATCGGTGCTCCAATATAGGCTAACCGATAGAGGTGGCTTAGCGGTAAGACGCGAGACTCTAATTCGGAAGGTCACCGGTTCGATTCCGGCCACCGGCAGTCCTGACTGAAGGTTTTTTCCGAGGTTTTCCTCAGTCGTAAAGGCGAATGCTGGGATTTAGTCATACTAACAGCCCTCGGACATTCCTTCCCAGCTATCCAAACACCCTAATAACCTAGCTAGTCATCTGAAGAGGGGCACATCAGGTAAGGCTGGTGTGCACCCTATAGGGAGCTTGCAATAACGTCATTTCCGGTATCACACGGTAGCCATACTGAGGTACTCTGTAACATTTGTTTACGTTCTACCGACACTGCATTGTTGCAATATTGCAGATGTCCTTTGACTGACACAACAACTGTTTTCAAACAAAGGTTCCGTATTATGACTGAAAACAAAATAAGAACGCGTAAACTCTGTTTAAAGACAATCTTTTGCATGTGTTATCATTTTCTTGAACTTTTACCTGCACACATTAATCTATACGGCTTGAAACTGTGATATTTCCTGGATAACCTATGTGTCTTCTATTGACAGAACAAATGTAAACAAGCAATGTGTACCTCATAATGGCCGCCACGTGACGTCTATTGAAAGCTACCTATAACGGGTATTCCTACGAAAAATTATTATTGTAATATAGGCTACATCACTAACATGTGACTCTATTGTTTCAGGCGCGTGGGGTCAGGAGGATGACCTGCCGAAGAGACCCTCGTCGTTGAATGCTCTGTACAACACAACGTCCTGTCTTCAGCCGCCGTTCAGTTGCCCCCACCACCGCATCCAGTTCTTCTTGTACACGAGAGCGACGCAGGATAACCCCCTCCTCCTGGACACCCGTAACCCCTCGTCGCTCTTCAACTCCCGGTTCAACGCCGCGCACCCCACGAAGATAGTCATCCATGGGTTCGGGGGCGGCCGGAACCTGGTCCCCAGCACAGACATCAGAAAAGGTAAACTCTACACTCCTAATCCAACATGAGTCAATAATGTTTCATAGGAAACCTGCCCAGGGACAATATTCATGTCTCTCTTCAGGGTATCTCCCACACACAGGACTCCGACCCTATATAGGTTTTTTCCTTTCATAAAATGCTATGTACTGAAAACTAAAATGTAATGTACATACTGAACGATAAGGAAAAAATAAATTTATATTTTTTTATAAAAAAAAAGAAAAGAAAAAAGAAAAAAAGAAAATACATTCTCAAAATAACAAAACTGTTGGCTGTAAAGTTCTTCTAGCCAGCATTGAAACCTGAAACAGCTGTTAGCAATCCAACGTACTGTTTGCACGTGGGTGTTCACACAGGCTCTCACCATAAGAGAAACTGGTGCATCACCTCAAGAAAAGTTGCGTTTATATGATCTAACTCCTGACATTCATAAGTTTCACTTCCTTTCACTTGCTCAAGATCATGCGTTAACTGATTACCGGCGTGTAAGTCTAAAAATAAAGCGGAGCACCATTTATCTATTTACTACACTTGGTGTCCGTATATTCGCAAGACTGAGAATGCACAGTAGACTCGTCCGTAATGCGAGGTACCTGAGGATGATGCATGGTTCAGTAGTTACACCTCGAACTTAAAAATAATACTGTTCGTGTTGGAAATTCGGAATTAATAAAAAAAAAAAAAAAAATTATATTTCGATTGGTTTTATTTTACTTCAGATGAAGGATCAGCAGATAGATTGGTTGAACTATACACATCGAGTAATGTGATGATGAGATGTTACTACTGGATTAGAGATATTATGCTCGGGAATCGCTCCCACCTTTTTAACAATGTGAAATAAAGACTTATTAAATGACGAGTAATTTTATATTGCAGTTTAATTCACTTACATATTTTAATATATAATAAATATTAGTATATTTCTTATTTTTAAACTAAGCATCCTATAAATTTTAAAACGAAATAATTTCTGAAAGGTAAATTTGTTAGCATTTTTTTTTTAAATGGTAATTTTGTGTGGTTTTACTATTGAGAGAATTCCATTTAATTAAGCGAGCGAAGCGAGCGTTTCCACTTGACTCTTATGGCACTTCGTTCTGTTTTTTTGTTTGTTTGTTTGTTTTTTTTTTTTTTTTTTTGTTTTTATGTCCGTCGATAGCGGTCGAACGGAAAGTCCGATCAACTTGAAATTTGGACCATCCACAAGCCTCGATGTGGATTGAAGGTGTATAGTTTTGAGGCAAAATCGTTCGAAAAGTTACAAAGTTACACCATAGTTACTGCAAAATATTTTTCTGAAACAAAATGGCGGCAAAATGTGAGATAGCCAGATTTTTCTACAGATTTTTCCGATCACGAATATGTTAATGTAATGGCGATCTGATAAATATTGACAAAGTTACACGAAAGTTACTCGAAAATATTTTTCTAAAACGCAGTAACGGCAAAATGTGAGGTGGCTATCTTATAGTAAATTTTTGTCCGGTCACGAATATACTAATGTAAACGCGATCCAATACGTATTAGAGGCAGAAATTACATTTCTATTGCTGTCAATAAGTGTTAGTAACGGTGGCGGACCGTATTGAAAACATGACCACGAAAATTCTTAGCAACGCACATTGCACTGCATACAACAATGTCGGAAAGAATAATAGCCATGGAAATAAGAACAATTTTTGCAATGCGCATTCTTGAATTGTTGTTAATTGTTGTTCGTATTAGCATTGAAAACTTTTCGCCAGAAAGTTCGTAGATATTGACGCGCTCGCTTATCAACGCGTCAAACAGAGCGTTTTCCTAGTATATTCTAAAACAATCTTCCCAAACTCGACAATTAATTAAAAACCTATTCAAATAAATAAACAGCTGATTTAATAATTAATTATGCGGTAAGCAAATCGCTAAGTAGTTGTGTAACGCTGGATAAATCTACCGTAATCGAACTTGATAAAGATATAAAAAGAAAAAAAAATTAAAAGCGCTTCGTCATACGTATCATTAATACCTCACACGTTTCTGCAACGCTTGTCAGTTGTGTCATGTATATTACTCTTTAAGATGCCACTTTGTAACCCACTTTCACTATCTTTTAAGAGATGTTAGAAGGTAACTGATGTCTAAGCTCTCTTCTATTCTAAGCTGAGTTGAATCACGGCCAGTTTTAAGGTCACTCAAGGCAACAATTTCTCTCGTCGGAAGAAGTTACCGATGCGAATAAAACAATCCACTATAATAAATAACAAAAACGGAACGGAAATCAACGTTGATATAATATCTTCCGTAATTCTAAAAATGTGTGTAATTGATGGTAGAGAAAGTGGTTTACGTTGCATAGCGGCTGACGGGTAATGCCGGCTTGTACGTCCACCATGTGCGTGACTGATTGCTTAGGTATTTGCATCTTACACATCGGAGATATACACGTTACCCAACACACCTATGACCGGCAGAGGTGGCTCTGCTTCGGAAGGTCCCTGGCTCGATTTCGGCTACATGCAGTTTTGATCAAATGTTGATGAACACAGTTATTGGACATTAGAATCATTTTTATACTGAATCTGCTCATGTGTGGACCATGGTTTTTTTCAGGTGACTAACCAGGTCTTCTGGTATTTGGAATATTTAAAAAGAATCTTCAAAGACTGTTAGTATGACTCAATCGGACCACTCGTCAAATTAACGAGAATAAGAAGCAGATAATAAATCTACATTTTTTCCAACCCTCTACTTATATATTTTTAATTTTTTTTATGTTAAACTCTTTCTATAGTAGTTTTGCTTTGTTAATCGTGTCGTCTTTATTGGTAAAATTATTAGATTTTGTTCTTTTAATTTTCTTTTTCTTCTTCTTTTCATTGTGTATTTTATAGTTACCTAATTTTTAAACCCGTTTTATATCTCTTTTTTTAGAAATAAATAAATAAATAAAGAAAATATAATAATAAATTATAAGTTCACCTTTGATAGAGGAGACACTTAAAAGACGTAAACAAAATTCAAAGAACCACTTAAAAAATATAATAAAATGTTGTAGTGGTCAGTTATAAAAGGGAAAGTTCACACTGTAAAAAGTCCAGTTGTGTTGTAATTGGGGAACGTCCATCCTAACAGGTAACGGCGTGAACAAGACATAACGGAGAGGTATTCGAGGCCAAGGCTGAAGCGAAGTCACATCAAGTGTGCTGGGGTTACGCGATGTGTCACGTACGATGTGTGATCACGTGCGTAGGAATCTTATGTAACTGTAAGGGGGGGCGGGGGGGGGGGGGCAAGGATTAGACAATGTGTTGTGTAAGAATTGCATTTCTTCGCCAGTTTTTAACTCTTCTGTAGATATAAACAAATATGAATAGCTATAATAAAAATGAAAATCATTATAATAGTGATGGTACTAATTGATAAAAGCGTCAGTACTTAAAGGCGGAGGACCGGGATCGGTTCCCGGTCACTGCAAACTTTTTCGACAATTACTATAACTTTATAACATTGTCCACAAAAAATGCCTATAGCAAATCATGTGATAAAAACATGTGTTTTTACAGCCGTTCTTTAATTACACGCATAATAGATGACAGCGATATTGCAGTCTACTGTTTGACCATCATGTGTCAACAATCACAAATAACAAATCGAAATAATTTAGAAGGACTCTGTCCTAGCCGTCCCGATAATAATAATAAATAATTTTTCATAGGAATACCCTTTATAGGGTGCACACCAGCTTTACCTGATGTGCCCCTCTTCAGGTGACTAACTAGGTTATTAAGGTGTTTGGATAGCTGGGAAGGAATGTCCGAGGGCTGTTAGTAGGACTCAATTCCTATACGACTGCGGAAAACCTCGGAAAAAACTTCTGTCAGGACTGCCTGTGGACGAAAACGAACCGGCGCCCTCTCGAAATAGAGTCTCGCGTCTTACCGTGGAGCTAGCTACCTCTATCGGTCGGAGCGTCGGAAAGTAAAGCCGGAGTACTGAGGTTCGCTTCCCGGTCGGGCCAAACTTTCTTAACGGTTGGTTCAGTGTTCTAGTGGACATAACCATTAGCTAGCACCAAGCCTGAATGCAACTAGCGATGCGTATGTCTCTAAGTAGCTCCAAACCCGTCTGGGCCCGGGGAAGAATAGGCCCAGAGTGTCTCTGCTAGTCGTAAGAGGCGACGAAAGGAGACCCGTCTCGGCCCGGGGTAGAATAGGCCCAGAGTGACTCTGCTAGTCGTAAGAGGCGACAAAAAAAGACCCTTTCCCTTCCGTCCCACTGTCACACTGAATATATCTCCTCCCACTTGGCCCTGCCTACTCTTGCTGGACTCCCGTATGACGACCCACGCGTCGTACAATGGATCTGATTCGGATGTGGCTTTATTCTTCATCATCATCTTTCTCATCTTCATTGTCACCCGCTCATCGTCTCGATTAGCCATTGTTGCAAAAATATGAGACGTTAAGCCCAATTAATCAATCAATCTATAGTTCATTTACTTCGCTGTTGGTAGGCCAAAGGGCATAAGCTCGGGTAGTGTTTGCACCAACCTCTGACCAAAGTACGAGTATCCCCACTCTCGCCTCGATACGTAACTACCTTCGGTCGGCGAGCCTTGCATACGGTCGATGCTTGAGTAGAGGAAGGAATGTCAGGGTTTGGCCAAACGATCCAACTTTCAGATCTCGAAGGTCTCTGTGTTGTCAACTGGGGTTTGTATGGACTATAAGAAGCTCCAATGTCCGCTTGTCTCTTGTTCCAGCCTACTTCACACGCGGCGACTTCAACATCTTGATAGTGGACTACGGATCTCTCGTGAAGGAGCCTTGCTTGAGCCAGATAGAATGGGGCCCCCGCTTCTGCGCACAATGTATTGCGCAGCTCATCAACTACCTCGCCTCGAACCCGCGAGGCACTCAACCAAAGAACTTACATCTACTAGGGTACAGCGTGGGGGCCCACATTGCGGGGCTGGTAGCCAACTATCTGCCCAACACTAAGGTCGGGAGGATCACTGGTACGTGTACTACTCATAAGCCTGTTGGACAAGTTGGGCTATTCATTCATTCACTCATTAATTAATTAATTAATTAATTCATTCATTCATTCATTCATAAATTAATTAATTAATCAATTAATTAATTAATTAATTCATTCAGTCATTCATTCATTCATTCATTCATTCATTCAGTCATTCATTCATTCATTCATTCATTCATTCATTCATTCATTCATTCATTCATTCATTCATTCAGTCATTCATTCACATAAATATAGCTTGAAAAGCATGAGAATTTAATATGTTTTGTTTGTTACTTACTCTGAAATAGGCTAGATATTATCAAGGATAACAAATTATATCGTCAAAAAAGGGAGTCAAATTTGAATGTTATTGGATGACAGTATAAAAATCAAATAACACCTCAAATTGTCCAATTTTATCCGAAAGTAAAACATTTTCAATACTTTTTTGGAAAATATCCGTGGATCTATACAATATCTCTGTAGCTCCGCATCATTCCAACATTTTGATATCGATTGTATTTATTTGTAAGGTACAGTGAAAAAGAATTGGAATTCTCGTGCTAAAGCGTATATTATTTTAGATGAATTTTTCAATCTATCTCTCACAAATAATTTGTAAAAAACGTTTTTCTTAATTGCTTAACCATAAATGTGTGTTTATGAACGTATAGGATTGGACCCGACTATCATCTTCTACATGGGTCAGAACCGGTCACGAGATCTGGACGCATCGGACGCTCACTTTGTGGACGTGATTCACACGGGGGCCGGAGTGTTGGGGCAGTGGGGGCCCAGCGGGCATGTTGACTTCTACGTGAATGGGGGCTCCAGTCAACCGGGCTGTCAACACAACACACTTCTCAGTGAGTCATTCCCATTGGTTGTCTGTCTCTTTAGTCACTCGACATAACAGATTACAAACACATCGCACTTTAAGCAAAGGGTGAGTCTCTCAACTAATAAATCCACGGACAATCAAAGAACGTGGAAGTAAGAACGTTCCCATACGAACACCGAGGTTAAGCAACCTCTGGCTAGGTCAGGAGGTGGATGGGTGACCACTCTTCTCTGAAACACTAGTTACCGTTGGTTATAGCAGATTGGAGGGTTCGGAAGCTTGTGTAACAGCTTTGTTCTTCTCGTCAACTGCTCGGGAGTCCAGGTAAGTGGAGGAACCTATATAACTGGTCAAAGTAACAAACAAACATTACATTACAAACACATAGCACTTTAGGCAAAAGGTGAGTCACTCAACTAATAAATCCACGGACAATCAAAGAACGTGGAAGAAAGAACGTTCCCATACAAACACCGAGGTTAAGCAACCTCTGGCTAGGTCAGGAGGTGGATGGGTGACCACTCTCCTCTGAAACACTAGTTACCGTTGGTTATAGCAGATTGGAGGGTTCGGAAGCTTGTGTAACAGCTTTGTTCTTCTCGTCAACTGCTCGGCAGGCAGTCCAGGTTAGTGGAGATACCTATATAACTGGTCAAAGTTACACCGTCCTTTCGGATGGGACGTAAAGCCGATGGGCTTCTTGTTACTTTTCGACTGGAGTAGGCTATGTGCGGTACCAGGCTTCCCCTCCTCCCTTCCTCATTATCATTCATCAATCATCACTCTTCAGGCTTAAGAGGGCATTGTGCCAATACACTGGCCTTAATTACTATAAAGTAAAATAAAGTAAAGAACGTGGTTACTAGAGATCGAAAAAGCATCTAACAGTCATCTTTCTTTGTTATTTACTTTTTAAAACTGTTCAAACACAACTTGATGGCAGATTATATTTAAATACGCCCGCAAACAATACAAAATTATTAACTTTTAAATAATAAATATTAGTAGTCTGAAGAAGAATTAGCTGCCAAAGAGAAAATACAGTCATATTAAAATCTAAATTGATATCCACATCCAGACCCTTCCTCCTTCCCCCATACACAATATCGTCATTTTAACTGAATTCAAGATATGTTATAAAGGAATAGCCATAAGTTATTATTATTAACATAAATGAAATTAACTAATACAAAAATAAAACACTTTTTTCTAGCTGTAATATGCTTGTTAAAATCATGCCGTGTCTAGTTAGATTATGTTGGTCGTATGTGGAAGAGTTCAAGTAAAATGTTATAGTGTTTACTTGGAATGTAATTAATCCTTACGGTTGCCTTGCACATTTCAGAGACTCTATCGTGCGACCACACCAAAGTAACGCCGTACTTCATCGAGTCCATAAACAGTAAGAGTGGCTTCTGGTCAGCACCCTGTCCTAACCAGTTCATGTTCTTCTTGGGCCTGTGTGCAGTTCGAGAAGATGAATACATCCTGATGGGGGAAGATGTACCTCTCAGGTAATCAAGCCGTGGCACTCGAAATAAGTTATAACACCAATAATGAAGCAGATTTTTTTTAATTATATATATTCCTGTAAAAAGAGAAATAGATGTATAGATAGATTGCTTATTAAGAATCGGAAAAAAGCGTTGGTTGTTGATCCAACCACACTAGTTGACCAGGGGCAGAATCATGCAGAAGAGGTAAAATAGATAACATCTACAAGGTTACCAGACTTTACACCTGATCTGATATATTGCTGATACTAGAAAGTTATCGGCCTCTGATTGAAACTTGAGCAGCAATTTTATCTTTTCTCGGCCTTTTTCTTAAAAAACTATCTAATACCTCTCATATTATCAAACAAAATTGTTATTTACAAATTGATACATCAATCAGCATTCTGCACAACGATCTTTACAATATTACACAGATTTTTATATCGCCTCTCAACATTGTAGTTCTAAGATAATTTTTTATAATTTCCTTATAACATTAATCGATATGATATATTTTTTTTATAATATTATATATTATAAATCAAATAAGTTAATTTGAAAAACTGAAATATTTATTGAATCAAAAAAACATTCATAATAACGAACATTCAATTCTCTATGGAATGACTTATTTTGTTTCTTTTTTCCAAATTATAAAGTGTTTTAAAGCAATTGTAAACATACAGAAATCGCGATTTCCACATAATTATTAGGTTCATTGTGAGACGGTTTATGAAAGTGCTATGTTGCCTGTATTCCAGTGCCAGAGGGCTCTACTACCTAACCACCAACGCGAAGAAGCCTTACGCGAAGGGTCTTCCTCAGCAAACGGCTGAATTGCAACAGCGCCGCAACACCCGAGGCAACAGACCAGCGTCGTCTACAACTCAGTCGACGCGCAATCTTAGGACCAACTTAGTTAGGAACAATCAGCGCAACTTGACGAGAACAAGAACTAATGTGCGCAGCCAGCGCAGTCGACCACCGAGGAACAATACGACTAGAGTAGCGAGGCCCTGATATGTCCTCTCATAGTCACAGACTGATTGCTATTGTAAACATACAGAAATCGCGATTTCCACATAATTATTAGGTTCTCACAGCAAGAAGTAAGTGTCAGGACCGCCCACTTTTAGTTTCCAACTTAACAAGCGCGAACCACTAATGTTTTTCCCGATTATCTAGTACAATTTGGTTGTGTTAAGTTTTTTGACGTTAACGTATACAAGGAAACGTGCAAGCAGGTTTCCGTCAAAAAACTTAACGCAACCAAATTGTACTAGATACTCGGGAAAAACGTTAGTGACTCGCACTTGTTAAGTTGGAAACTAATTGTGGGCGGTCCTGACTCCCCAGGGGACACTATCTTACTTCTTGGTGTGAGAGACCTTTAACACGAAGTAGGACAGCGTATAGGTTTAACTGCGAAGGTCTCAATTAGTTTTAGGAAAACGGACAATCCAGGAACTAACCTTAAGCGGAAAGGTGAGTCGCAATAAAAGCACGCAAATAAATAATATTAAAATAGTGGTTACTAAGCAGGATTTAGTTTCATAAGAATTAGAAACTGGACTAAAAATTTCAATTTTGCCCTTATTACTGTGGTCATTTTGGAAGCAAATTAATTATTAATTCTAAAATTAGTTTCTAAAATAACAACCGTGAGGATGAAAGTGTGTAAATGTTTTTTTAATCCGTGTGTTTAGTTCTTACAAAACTAAATCTTGGTTTATAAACACTTTTTCAATATTATGTAGCGTTCACAAAGTATTACATAAACACGTTAATTTTGCAAGGTTTTAATATGAGACCAACCATTCCCTTGAACGCTGTCAATACTTTGTACAAGCATTTTATTATATTGTATATTTTTCTATATTGTATTTTGTTATGAGGATTACATTTCATTATAGCGTTAAGTATTTTAGTTGAAAGCTTATTTCAATTAAATGAAACAATGAAGCATGTTTAAGATGAATTGTTTCAGGGAGTGTGAAACCGTTTTGCAATGATTGCATACACAAATAAAATGTGACTGCTTATCGTAAAAAATTGGCATCCATTGAATGGAAACAATAATTCCACACTAACATATTTTAAGGTTACCAAATCAATACATTTCAAATGCGTGCAGTTGCAGATACAATTAAATATTAATTTATCAAGCTTCAATAAGGAATGTATGTAATTTTTGAATCTCCGAATTAACGTCCCATTTATTGTTAAGTAATTCAGGCTTGGAAATTACAAGATTGGTTCAAAAGCAAGTTCCTGTAATTGTCATTGAAAACGTGAATCTAATAGATAAATTACGATATGTTATGGTATATCTATTGTTCTTATCCAAGTCATTGTGAGATTCCGTCTTGGCCAATAAATCTAAAATAATACTGTTAAAACGCATTATGATAATCGTAAGCCAAGTTTAACTTTCGATTTCATGTACAATTATTATGTACGAAATGTTATTTAAGAGAAAGTAAAATATGCTCATGGTCTCTAAACTGTTTACGATAATTAACTTATTTGCGATGGTAATTGCCATGATAAGCTGCTATTTGCGTAGCCTACTAGAAACGTCAAAAGTAAACACAGGGCTTTCGCAAGATCTTTAATAAAGGATAGATACATGAAATCATTGTGTGCAATCACCTTATTTCTCTTCGTGTAACATGAAGTATGTATCTTAAACTTGGAAGCATGGAAGCACTAAACCACGAGACTGGAATGTGAAGTGCGCCAATGACAGTGGCATGACGCCGGAATTAACGTTGAAAATCCATAATTTTTTCACAGCTGATGACGAGAATTACATTTACATGCGATGCTGCGTATTGCTCATACTTTCACTCGTACACAAACATTGCTAACGACGTATGAGTATTATATAGCACGTGGTTTATGAGTGTTGACAGGATCTGAGAGAAGGGGCCCTGCGCCGTGGATGGTTCAGCCCTAGACTGAGACGGCCCCCCACACTCCTTCTCAGCACTCATTCAGATTCCGTCTAAGAAGCCTTATATAATGTAACACGAGAATTCTGAAGTGTTTATCAACAGGTATCCAGTTCTATCACATTTTTTTAAATGATGATACTTTCTAAGAAATAGTGGATATAGAGGAAAACAAAGTTCACACACACTTTTAAACAAAGAAATATTTTAATTTTAAACAGATATACTTATCTTCTGTGGGTTATTACATAGCATTATATTATTTCATTACATCCACCTATATTCTATATTCTAAATATTTGTTCTACAACATTGAAACTTTGAATAATTCATGGAACAACTGTATAACATGTAGCTTCTACAATCTTATGAACAAACGGTCCTGATAGGTCCTGTGCGTAGGGAAAACAAGTGATCCTATACATGAATATTGAACGCTTTTTACAATCGTTTTACAGAATCACTCAAAAACACTATCAACAAACAGATATTGGATACTATTAGGTCACAGATAAGCACACATACACCATCATGTGTAGCTTTACATAGTCGGGAATAAGTTACATGCTCTATTGTTATTTAAAGGAAGAAACATTTATTGTTATGCAACTTGTTGATTCGGCAAAATTTGAATAAAACATATTATACACAGTCTGAGAGATATGTTGAAAAGAAATAGAATTAGCATTCATACATACTTAAATACAGCCATTTAGCACTACACAAATCTGTAGTCTTAATATAAACCGGTTACAATAATGTCTGTAGAATATGTTGCACATCAAACATTGTAGACAGAGAGTTAAACACCCGATGGACAAATAATTCACCATCTTCAATTGACAATTAGATTTCACGAAGAAACGAACCATATGAATATATATGTAGTAGTTTTTATTTTATTGCTGTGATACAGCATTGACTCCCAGAAGACTCATTAAAACGGGTTGAAGTTGATTATTGCAGAGAAAATTAGGCTCCATTTTCTCGTCTCGTCATAAAAACTTAACCCCTTCTCGTTCATTATAACATCAAGTCTATTACATGTCCGGTCTTAGTGTGTTTTGCGAATACACTACTCACGATATAGTATGATTACAGTCAGATTATGTTTAGAGTCACAATGTTATAAGACTGTAGATTGTATGTACATGTTCACGCAATTGTAAGTAAAATTGAAAAGAATATAGCTAAAAATAGCTTTATAGCTAAAAACAGCTTTATACAATTTCTTAATTTCGAATGTTTTAAATAGAATGTATATATTATGTTGTTCGTACTGAATAACTGAAAAATGGAATACAATTTCATGGATGACACTGCACTAAAACGTAATTGAACTAAAATGTGTCTACTAATCACGAATATTGTAATATCTTAGTGGCATAGACATTGTAACGGTTGCGCGAGTATACACATATGTTATATATGTTACGATGTGTTACTACAACCTACATTGAATCTTGCTAATTATCCTTACAGTATGACCTTAATTGCAACTAGATCGAGCTATTCTAGCTAGAGCGTTTTTGAAGAATTCAAATCGTTTTGAAACGTTAATAGCAAACAGTCCTACATTCGTTAACGAGAAAAGTGATAAGTATTCTGTTATAATGTCCAAGAAAGGGCCGTAAATAATATGTTTGGTTACATTTTAACATAGAGTAATTTATTATACTTATATTTATATTGAAACCTGTAAAATGCATTTTATACTTCCTTATGGATACATTTATAGGGTGCATTTACTATAAATGTATTACACTCAAGAAGATATTTGATAATGACACACAACATATGACTGTTTATTGCTTTCTTGTTAGTATTGTCTCTTGTGGCATTGCACACCTGCCCTCTAGTACCAGGGCAGAGCCCCACATTGTAAAGGCGTGTCTGAACACCCGCTTCGTCCTTCAAGGCTGGTTCACAAACTGTTTTATACAATATACATTTGATTTCACACATAAAGTGTTTCCCATAAAACTTTCCATCTTTCAACTAGAAAGCCTTTCGGTTTCTTGTCTGACAGTATTAAAGCACTAAAGCTTCAAGTTTCAGATATTTTCAGCTTAACGTGAGTCTTGAGAGATAAATATGTTGCTTTTATCATAGAGAAGTATTCTACTCTCATGTGAAGCAACTTTTGATTTATGTTAAACATGTTCGTATGGTTTTAAATGAAGTTATAGTTAATTCAAAATTCGAAATTCAAAATCGAAAATCTATCATTGGCTACCGATGCCCGCTGGTGACCTTCAATAAAAGAATTCTATTATGATTAAATGTTACCGTCTGTACTTATAGGATACAAAATATACCTCATTTGTTATTTGGTATAACATACTCTTTTATCAGATCCAAAAGCAAAGTATTTACTGATTTGATTCCCTTAGCTTACAAAACTTCAATCCGGATACCATTTTTATCTATTGAGAATCAAGGTAAGCTGTAGTACCGTTACTTTCTTGTCAGTGGAACTCAGTTGATCTTATAATGCACTAAGTGTCTTCACTACTAATGATCTATCACTGGACACCTACTTCATAAAACAACAAGAATAGGAGGAGATTACTACGTCTGTGCATACATGCACATTGGTAAATATCTGTCCTCAACATGATGACTAGATTATAGTTAATTTACTTTGAGTCGTGCCTCGTTTTGAACCATAGTGAACTCTTTATAAAGTTCCTCTCATGATACGAGCAAGTAAATGTCCTGCTTATGTTGTACAACACATTATAGACCCAATGTCCTGTGTAGTTGTAAGTTAATTACCCTTCGTGTGTATTAACTATGAACACGCGTTGAAGCATTTCGCCTTAACATTAACATCAATTGAGGTCCAAAATATTTTTAATAAAATTTGGAACAATTGGTCTACTATGGATCAGTTGGGATAAGGGATTACTTGGGACGGATCTTTCTATAACAAAACGGGAAATAATATTATACATGGTAACTTGACAGTTATTTCTAAATGTCTACACTACAACTCGGTTTATGTACACGTTATAATATAGTCACATGAATCTATTTGTTAAGATATTTTTAGGCACGATAACGGAAAACAGCTTGTTAAAATAACATCACAGAATTTGTTCAACGATGACATTCACCAAATTAATTTCGTTCTACATAATATTCAACTATAATATATACTTTAAACTTTATGTACAATATTTTATTTATATAACTTATACCACTCATTGTTTCACATAATTCATTCAGATTATTGTCATCGACATAATACGACATTATTTGAAACGTTTGAGTCTGGTTAGCTCGACCACACAGCAAATGCACCCAGATACTGTGCAAAGGTTATATTGGCAATGTGCTTGTGATTGATTATATTGTACACTATAATAAGTGGGGTGTATCAGTGGAAAGTACGGAAGTTTCTAAATCCGGCATTGGGACACTATAAGGATTGAAAAGCTACTAGCAGTAATCAGGCAACAAACATATTTGAGACTTTACGCTATCTATACATAATATAACAGATAAGGAAACCCAAGACATTATGGAGCTTCAAAGACCGAAACTATTACATTTTAGAAAACCCCCAAAACAGCTGATATCCTTTTCCGTTATTTTAATTGCAGTCTCGATAAAATATCAAACCAGATCGACTTAAATTGAAATTGCAGAGATTTCTATTTATTTCCGGTTAGTTCAGAAGTGAAACGATAGTATAAGCCTACCAATATAACGCTGAGCAGTGATAACCGATTTCACAGTTTTACCGCTAGTAAAGTTATGTGATCAGCTGGCTAAACCAGCACATGTGACCTATCCACACTTGACTTACACTATAACATAACAACTTCAGCTCTCACATGATTATATTACATCCAGACACATATCTAATATACACATTATTTGTTTATGCAGGATCAATTGTATTGGAACCTGTCATAAATTATTGTCGACACAGCCTGTGAGAGATGCTCTCGCTCGCGATAGACTTCAGAAAAGATATATTTTTAACCAGCCTTATATTACAATACCAACAACATTTGGGTTTACCAAATATTTAAGCTAGGGAGAATAGACAACAGGCGCAGATCTCTTCAGAGGCATTTAGTTACTTTTTCCGTAGCTCATGTAAACAGCAACTCATCAAATATACACCTTGCTTGGAAGAATTTTGATAAATCCAAATATAAATTGATTATTTTCTTATTTATATATTTTATTTATATATATATACTTTTTTCAAAATATACACGTATGTACAAGGGCAACCCTACTCAGAACACTAAGTATTACGTATAGCTACGATGGCAAGGCCATGCGGGGTGGTGTGTCAAGTGGTTTTATGTAACTCCAGCTCAGTTTCTGCCGCATCTAAACAAGTTATTTTGAGAGCTGTGACCAGAAAATCTTCTCCCAAGCACTGGTTTTAGCTAACTTGAAAACTACTTACAATATTTCACCAACGCTTGCTTTTCTAAACAAAGTACTCAACAACAGACTCATATCACATCAGCCCATTATGTCGCCTCGTACGAAAGGCAGGTCTACCCTGGATCTATTCTATCTACCCTGGGCCCAAACGGGGATATTTCTTCATCATAGTTTTTTTTTAAACATATATTTTTTATGAGAATTATTGCGTAAAAACAACGAATTACTAGAGCATAATGTATTTAAAATAAATTGTGCATTTTTTTTTTATGAATATGTGCGAGTGTGCAATGTGAATTGTGCAGTGCAGTGCAATGCCTGAGTGCGAGTGCGTGCAACTAATCTAAATCATGCGTGCGCGTTGATTGTGCTTTTATGAATGTGATTGCAACAGTGTATGTATTGTAAATGGTGCTTCTTATCACGCGTTAGAGGTATAGGGCCTATGTGCAAGAGTGCGTGCCTATACAGGAGTGCAGTGCTTTTGTCCTTAGTGCTTTTTTCATTTAGTGGAGCATAGGGTTATTCTTTGAGGACAGGTGATGCATGACAAAGATCGATGACAAAGAGATGGTCTGTAAGTCATCGTCTTCGGCCCAAGAGCACTAAATTACGTACTATCAGCAAGAACGTTCTTACTTTGAACAGGTGTCAACAAAACTAAATGTTCGAGAACATGACAAAGGTATAGAAGTTAATGAACAAGGTAGAAACCCATGTTTTAAGGAAACATGCGTTTAAACATTACTCGATGCAATACGAAGATAATGGTCTAGTGATCCAGAGGGCATAGGAATCATGTTTGTATACATAATTTGCGTTGTTGATAAATGAATCAACACAATTATAACTACCATATACATGCGATGTCGACAGTATCAAAAGTGATTCAAATTGACAAAGGATACACAATCCAAATTATTTATATTGACATAAAGAATTAAAACTGTAAATGGAAATACCGTATTTTACATAAAACGATGTGCTTGTTTTGAGTGTATGCAATCCGATGTTTTGTCCATAATCTATATGAACCAAAATCCTCCCGATGAACAATAATTATTATGGAATTAACTTAACCATGCAGTAAGAAATGACGTTTGTTTTTGAGTAGTTCGCTTAGTATGCTACGACATCATGACAATAGGGAATGCTCACACGATTTTTTTTTTATTTTTAAATACGTCGTTGCATATCTAATAACAATATGTTTTTAAATTTTGAAAATCGGATCAGTCTATGCCTCAAAATAATTGATTTAGTAACCTCACATAAAAGCGCGCGAAAAACGAGCCAGTGCAATCTTGATGCGCGTGACGTCAGAGTTCTGTACTTGTGTACGCGCTCCGCCTATGGCTCACCGCACTGTCGACTAGCTACAAAACCCTGACGTCACAACTGCCTGTAGCCAATCACGGGGCGTTTCTACCAAGGCACATAATCGCGACTTTAAGTCCAATATTAAACTTATTTTAAAATGTATTTTTTAGTTGGGACTTTCATTAATATACTTTTTGTACCATATACTATTAAATTAAGTGCTTGGTTTAACAAAAAAAAAAATCGTATGAGCATTCCCTTTTCTAGTTTTTCTATCGATTAATTTCTTCGACGAAACTGATGTGTAGTTACATAGTTCGTGTTGATTAGACCACTACTTGGACACACCACACATTCAAAACTAATAGTACATAACATTCACTCACACGTACAATATACAATACTCAATCATACAATAAGTCACAAGCGAACATGAAAAATACACCCAGGGTTTCCCCCACACGAATATAGATGTAGATATGAGGTTCACAGTTCATTTTCGAAACATTCACGTTTGCTAAATAAGTTTCTTGATAATAAACAACATAGTTATTGTTGTCAAAAACATAAATATAATATTTATCTGGTTCCATAGTAATTTGGTTATATATACATATGATTAACATATAATATGCTAATTAATTTTTTGATAATAGACAACATAGTTATTGTTGTCAAAAAACATAAATATAGTATTTATCTGGTTCCATAATAATTTAATTATATACATATGATTAACATATAATATAAGTAACATCGCATAAATATATCGAGTGCTGGTCTCAATAATAATATATTGTTTTAACAATTTACTACAGCTAAGATTAAAACGAAGATGTTAAATACATTTAAATACATAATAATATGGAGATAATGGTCAATAGACATGGAGATGTTTCAACTCATACTAATATCAATTACCTTTATGAAGTATATATCCTGTATTAAGCTACGTATTGTTATTATTCTACAAAGAAATCCGATTCATTTGTCCTATATTCAGAACATTACTATGGGTACACAAACCAAAGTTAGCCTGTTCCCAGCTTTACTGCACAAATCAATGGCTTCGTATTGGGCGTTACAAGAAATGTGTCGGGCGAGAGGAGAGGTATAATAATATGCCACCGTAGGTCAAGACGGGAGAAAAACATTAACAACGTATAAGGATAGTATCAATTTTAACAACCAACTGAGATTATATGCAAACGAACCACAAACAAATCATTTTATTGATTATATCGCTTTGATAGAAAAACACGCGTTCCTAAACCGCTTTTTACGATAGAAATCCTAAAAAAAATAAAAAAAATGGGTAATTGGCAGTATTTATAAATATCAATGACGCGTATTTTTAACATATTAATAATATATTTCCGGATATTTTCGCTAGATGTGGTATTCGGCTTTCGGGATGCAGTCCGTATCTTTCTCTGCTCTTAACGAGTGTTGTGCTCGCCCAGAAATGGGCTGATAATACTTTTTTCTAAGCAAATCCAGCTAAGCTTCTAGAAGTTGCTGCAAGCTGTAACCATACAACAACATTGAAGCACCTCCGAGCACACACTGTTCCCTTAGGCCGCGGCCACACAGGATCCGTGCAGTCCAGCAATGCGTGCAGTCCGTCATATCCGTCTTATACGTCTCGAACAAAACCATGAGACCAAATGGTCGTGTTCACACAGAATGCGTACGCGTCTAATCCGTCCTTTCCGGCTTGTCCGTCCTGCGTCTCGTTTCAAAACAGTTTGTTTTTAGACGCAGGACGGACAAGACGCACGTAGAAAATGAGCACTGAACCCTCCAAAGAAGATATTATTCCTGCTGTCTTGAAACATCCACCTTTATGGGATGCCAGCTATAAGGATCATAAGGATCGGAATAAAGTTCAACGTATTGGGCAGTATCTTTCGACATTCGAAAATATTCAAACAAAATTTCCTTGTGCATTAAAAGTTTCGGAAATAAAGTGTGAGATTCACCAACATCTTGCCTATCAGCACAAATGTCGTGAACCCACAATCTCTCATCAAAAATATTTAATTTTAATTCTAAATTCTCTGAAAGAAGTAATTTGCGAACAATCCTTGTTGAAGCCATGATGGAGACTGAACGCACGCAAGACGGATCTTGTGTGACCACCCCCAAAAAGCCGGACAAGACGCAAGACGGAAGAAGCCGGGTCAAGACGTGATGCACGCGCCGGAACGGATCCAAGTATCGCGACGATTTACCTCCTCACATCCATCTCACGAACGTCGTAGAGATATACCGACTCAAATACTTGTTAGAAAAGGAAAAGCTGTTTAAGATAATTAATTCATTCGAACAATGAATAATGAAATACAGTGCAATCCTGTTTCGAATAATTATAGATTGCATTTTGAGAATCGAGACAATAATAAAATAGAATCCGTACTTAGACGTACTTTGCTGTTTTAGTCAATGCTGTCAGAGAAATAACTTCCATGTTACTTGAAGTAAGCTTCTTTGCACGGCCAAAAGACAACAAGGTAAAGGTAAATATTATTAAGAATGTGAATTATACTTAAAACATGATATTATCTATTTCAAATCAAACGAGACACATTCATTCAATAGACTTAGAATGCATTATCATCTAGAGTACCATATTGTTTGTAGTAGCCATCTTTATCTGGGGGTTGAACCGCTTCCACGTTGTTTGTGAATGGGTTGAAAGGGTTGGTCGAGGTGTACAGTGGTGGTTGACCGGGTATATCCTCAACGGCTCCGTAGCTTACTTGTCTGTTGAGTTGGGTTTGGAGTGTAGGGTCAGCCTCCTACAAACAAACAGCAGTCATTGGTATTGAGTTTGGCACTGCGGACACTAATTGACCTTGAGTCTAGTTTGGTCTTGACTGTAGAGTCAACCCCCTGACTGATAAAAATTAATATACTTTGACCATGAGTCTAGTTTCCGAAACGTCCGTTCCGATCCCGAAAAGTGTTTACAAGCGATTAAAATTTCAAAAACCGAAGATCCCCACCTGTTTAAGATATTCAACCCCTAGCTTACCATTGTGACTCTGTTGGTTCACCTCTGATCGGAAGTTAATTTAAAGTTAGTCAAGCCACCGAGCTTTACAGTAGTTCCAACAAAATTCACAAATAGACAAAGAAATGTCACTTTCTCTGGTTCCTATTCCTACACTAACTAAAATATTTGAAGAGATAGATCATATTAACCTAGACTAACGTGTGTTTGCTAGTGACATTTAGTGACTTACCGTGAAAGCAGGTGGTGGTGGCAAAGGCGGAGGTCCCCCATGGGGTATTTGCGTCGCATCTTCTGCGGTAGCCCAAGATTTCTGCTCCTCCGAACTGGGCTCGGCCCATGGCTGTAGTTCTCCAGAAGCAAAGATGGCGTAAAAAGTCACTCCGACAAAGTGAACACAAGCAGCCATTATGAACACTGTCTTCCAGCTCTCTTTGTCCTACGAAAAACATATTTAGATTACGTTATTAATTGAATGATCCGCATCAGTGACCCCGCCGACAAAATGGACGCTAGCAGACAATATGAAGACTATCTAGCAGTTTTCTTTGTCTAACGGATAACGACATATTCGGGTGACTTGATTAATCCACATGACTGCATCCGAACTATTGAAAGTGTATCTCTTTACTGCACTGACCAGACAGCTCATCTCTGACCGTTGAAGCGTTGTCTTGGTGCGCATGATCACCTGCGCGCGCTTCTAATATCTCCTGGTGCCAATCAGAGAAGTTAACTGCTGGAATTGATAAAGTAATTTCCATAAAATCGTTTTTTCCCGTTTCGGTTTCTAGTGACAAGTTTGATATGGCAAGTTTAAAAAAAATTATTATTGAAACTCATGTTGTATATAACCCACTAATGGACATCAATCTACTTGGACATCGATATTTGTTTTATGAATTATGCATTATCAGTTTTACTCAATAGTCTCCGAGTGCAGCGTAATTAGCACTTGTTACAAATCTATGAACGAGTTCAATCATTATTCAATTCCTCCTTTCTGTTTTACTTCTCAGTCCCATGGCATGCAATGCGCTAAATGAACCACGTATACGGTGTAAAGAAAACGAATGCTATACAATTCCCTGCAGAAGAGTGTGAAGTGAATGTTGTTCACTCAACGCTATATCTGGTTCTGGCATCGTTAAGTGTACTTAGCAAAACCCTTCATGAACGATTTAATCGAATTCGTATCCTTGTCTTGTTTTGCCAACGCATCCCTTCGGTTTGAAGTACCGTCAGCTACCCTAGACTGTTCGAGGCGCTATCTTACTTTGCCGCACCACTGCATTGTCTCATCTCCATTCCGCCTGTCAGCACTGCGTACGATCGGTATTGTTCGACCCCAGACTTGAAGAAACTCACAGCCGAAATGATGAAACCCAAACAATCAAAATAGGGGAGAAATGTGCACTGACGCCATCTAGTCAACAAACCGTTAAACCGTAAACAGATGAATTAAACATGATCACAATAACAATGAACCCGCGCGAGACTTGCACTCGAGTTGCGTCTACGATACTTCGCAATTGGAAGGGGACTGATGGGTATAGCCCTAAAGCTGATGGACCTCATTAGAACATGTAAATGTAAAAGTGAAGATGTTTACATACGTGGTTTCTGGTGATGTTGTCGATCGCTATAGGACAGATGAGCCCAGCAATGGTCCCGATACCGTTGGACATTCCCATAAGGATACTGGCATATCGAGGAGCAATATCCAAATGGTTCACGTTGAATCCTGAAAACATTACCATTAGTGAATAAATATCACACTAATGTGGAACATCTATAACTCCTGTTAGGTGAGGTCATTCCGACAATCTACTGGACAAGTTTTCACATAAAACACAGTTAAACAATTAAGTAGTATGAACATTATAGTATTTTACAAATTAAGAAACCCTTTTCAATGGATTTCTTGAATATTATTAGTTACAAAACCTGACTCGTTCTAGATAGTATCAAACGCATCATTTTTATGATGATAATAACAAATATATTACCACGAATAACTGTGTTAAAGGGCTCTAGTGCCACCCTCAATTATACAATAATTAAATAATATGGATACTGGAAATACCTAACAATCAATAATCATAATAGTAATAATTTTTGTAGGAAACCTGCCGAAGGACAGTTCAAGCACGTCTTCAGCTGACTAACAAAAGTAGATTAAATATTTAAGGGTGTTTGGAACAATAGTCCAAGAGGTGTTATTACGCTTCAATCCCAGCATTCGTCTTGTGACTAAGAAAACCTCTACGAAAACTTCAGTCATGATTACCGATTACCAGTACCTGTTATCGAGCAGTAAGAGTGTTCTTACCAGATATAGCGAAGCCACTGAAAGCTACTCCGAATGTGAGCGCAGTGGTAGCAGTAACGGCGGTTTGAGCGTAGGCGACAACGATGAAGAACAAAGCTTCCAGTCCAAAACCACCGCAGTTGAAGACTTTTCGTACATTGGTCGTTGACAAAATTCCCTTCTTACGAACATGATCCGCCAGCAAACCACCACAAGGCACGATTACTGTCATCAGCAGATGCGGTAATGCGCCAACAAACCCAGTCTAAAACAAACAATTTTATTTCATTATTACCGGGCCGCAAAAGTTTAAAATGTGAATTCATAATAATAATAATAATAATAATAATAATAATAATAATACACACAACTTCACACAACTTCAGCTGACTAACAAAATATAGATTAAATAGTTTACACTTCACACAACTTCATAGAGCTATACACTCTAACAACAGATGACTAAAATTTAGTCACGAAGACACCGTTTTAGACACCAATTTAGTCATTTTTGTGTGCAGTGTTTAAATTTTAGTCACTTGAAGTAAAAATTAGACACCAAATTTATATTTTAAACACTCTTTTAGCAAACAGTCGGTTTTTAGTGTCTAAAAGAGTGACTATTTAAAAGTGACTAATTTGGTTAAACTAAAAGCGTCTAATTTTAGTCATATTTATATTTAAGCAATAAATTAGACACTTGACTGTCAAAATAGACATTTTACTTTAGTCACAGCTTTAGCCATTTAGTCGCATCCAGCATTGCTGAAGTTTATCGATGTGTCAACGTTGATTTGTGAAGGTAGTAATTATATAATTTGGTATTTTTTAAATCTACCAACTTTATGGTTTTTGATGTGTTTTATTTATTAAATTTTAAGAAATGGGATAATATAAAATTAAAATAAATGGCACCTTCTTCAAATTGGAAATATTAAAAAAAAACATCAAAAAACATAAAGCTCATCATCTACAAATCCGTGCATAGCAGTAGCCAAAACTACATATTTAAACTGGTTTAAAAATTTAAACATAATTACGAAATATTTATCACAGGTAACATAAACAGTGACTTTTGTAAAAATTTTATTAAAAAAATATAAAGCGGGTAGATTTAAGAAAGACCTATAATTTTGAAGAAGCTATAATTAATGCATAGTATGCACATTATATATTATAAGCCGCATCCTCTTCTTTCCATTATCCAAAACGTCTTTAATCTTTGCAAATTTGAATATGATCTTTGAATACGCGCGCGTATCGAAGCGGCAGACGGAAACGGAAGTGTTGAGTGGTCGGCCGTCGGGCGAACTGCGACACATATCTTCGCTGCCTCGCGCCTCGCGGAGTGCGTAGTTGACAATGCCTGCATCGAGATCTAACCGTCGATGGCCTGATATTTCGGTAAGTACAACGTTTAGTTATTGTTAATATAATAATAATATAATTGAATTGTTCTGGGCCAAGCTTTGTTTTAGTGGAATTCCATACAATAACCTCTAGACTCGAGCTAGGTGGTTAACCTAACCTCACATTTTGCCTAGTGGCAGGCCCTGCCGCACATTTGGAAGTCTCTACTCTGTGTTCATCAAAAGACACGTAGGCCTAGGCCCTAATATACGTTCTCAGTACAATCATATTTTGTTAACATATCTTCTTGAAGGCCTAGGCCTAGACCCTTAACAACAATGCAGGCAGTGTTGTCTGTACTGTAAGGATCAGGAGCTAATCCACCTAGGCATAGAACCTAGGCCTATTTGTAAAATGTAGGCCTAGGCCTAGTGCATGATTGTAGGTCTAAAGGTCGGTGCACAATTGCCCGGTAACGATAACCATAAAACGGTAACGGGAAGGCATTCGATGCACAATTGCCCGTTAAGCAGACGCTCGGCTATTTGCTAATACTTTTAACAGGCCGTGGACGCTTGATTCTGATTGGTCCCGGTAACGTACAGACGGGAACGGTAACGTTAAGTTAAAACTTGGCGAACTTCCCGTTCCCGTTACCGGGCCCGGTAACGTGAAGCTCTGATTGTGCATCGTATCGTAGTTTAACATAGAATCGAAGTTTATTCCCGTTATCGTTATCGTTACAGTTATCGTTACCGGGCGATTGTGCACCGACCTTTACTATAGGCCTACCCTAGCCCTAGGTACGGTAGGGCCTACCTTAGCCCTAGGTACGGCAGGGCAGGCCTCTCATTCGTGGGATCTACCAAATCCATTTCATAATCAATATTTTCTCAAGCTTGACGTAGCAGGTCTGCCTAGGCATAGCCTGCCTGTTTGTATAACAGAGCCCAATCACAACCCATCATTTTGATTCATATCATGAAGTTTAGGGCATGTTTCAAGCTGGGCCTACTATTTTTTACAGTGTGTAAAAATTCACAATAAAATCACAATCATAATCTATGCCTACCCAGTCAGTGTGGTGTGTAGGCCACCTCCCACCCCAGGATTTCAACAGGTGTATTGGATTAAAATTGTGAATTCCGTTGTTGTAGTGTACCGGTACCTAATACCTAGTGTCCTTACTCCTTGCTTAGGTTAATACGTAGGGCCTACTACAATATAGGCCTACCATCAGTTTATTGTGAACAAGGAACATTTCCTTTATGTTACGTTGCATCTCGATGCCGATACTTTGAGTCCCGGGTAACAGTATCAATAGGCCTAACTGTAATTACCCCTGCAATTGTAAGCATAATGCAAATTTACTTGTTTAAGCATAGGCCTCTATCTTACGATGAGAATGCACAATACCATTCCATAAGCCTGATGGAGTTTATTTTTCCTGGTAACTGTAAGGGAGTGGTCTCTAGTAGGCCTATCGAACTTGTCGTTCAGACTGCAAATTACACACACTGATAATATGTTACTAGTAGGCCTACTACCGTATTGAGTATCTAGACCTGTTATTTTATTGCACATTAGCGCTTACCATTAGGCATATAAAAGTTATCATTAGATTAGACCTACTGGGACATATACCTACCATTGGCCTACAAGCCTATAGTTTTCAGGGTAGGCCTACCGGTAGGCCTTCTGTAGACTTTCACAAAGTTAGATTTAGACGTAGGCCTACCTTGCTAAAAAAGAAAAAAATAGAAAAGTATGACTAGTTACGAATTATGGAAAATAACTTAATCCGAAAACTTTATAGACCTATCAAGTTCCGTACACAGCAATCAATATGTACTAAAAAAAATATATCAGTTAGCAGTTAGTTTATCAGTTTGCATGATACTAAGTCAGTGCGTTAATGGAACAACATATTATGTAATCCACCGTTCAATGTTGACATTCTGTGCGGGTGAGGTAGGTCTACGTGAGTACGTATTTGATTGACTCAGAAGATCTAGTCTGTAATTACCTGAATTGACCTACCTACTTGGAACTTCACTTTAAATGTTCCATTTAAGTTTCTTTAAAATTAAGGAAAAATATGTCATCATCCTGACATTTTTGTTTTTCCATTTTTTATAATTTAGAGACTTCAAAGCTAAGGTTGGAATTCATAGTCGGCCCCTACACCTAGGGGCACCCATTGTTGCTATGGATTTGTTTTGTTTATGGGAAATAACATGCAAACAATTGTTACCTTGGTAACAATGGGCGCCCCTAGGTGTAGGGGCCGACTATGAATTCCAACCTAAGTCTTAACTCTATCACCTAAATAAGTTCCTGCTGATATCAATATTTATTATTTATTCCTAGAGGCCTTCCGATGACAAACTTATTCGCACACCTCAACTTGGGAAATACAGTATGGATCCTGTTTAACTACGCCTAAAGAGACACCTTGGTCAAACATCATTTTTCCGGCTATCGTTTTCTAAGGTATGTACAGTATAGTAAAATAACATTGCCAACTTGCCATTGATGTAAAATTACAGCATCCGACATCGAAACAAAATATCAATGTCACATTACAATGCTGACACGTAAAACATTGATGTCAAAAAACCAAAGCTTTATATAATTATAAATAAACTATACATAACTACCTATCAATTCCTTTTCTGAAGTTATATTGATTGCATTGTTATCGATTGGTTTTCAGTCTTTTGAGCCCACCTTGCAGAAATGGAATCTGCTTCAATAGAGAATGAGGCTTTCAGTGCAAAACAGAACAAGAAGTCTACACATACAATTTATTTCTTATCAGAACATCAATGTTTCTTACCTGAAATTTTCAATTGTTCTTTGAAGTAAATTATGAAATTGTTTAAATAAATGTACAAGTGTGTATAATTGACCAATAAAATGTGCTGCGGCATTTTTTCTTTTAAAATGTTGTTACTTTTGCAAATAGATACAAAGCACTCTTATGTTCAACTCAATATGCATCTCTGTTACTCTATTCTATAGCCAGCCTAGTTGATTCTTATGTCTTGTCTGCATAGTTAAATGTGTAAATTATTTCTTTGAGAAGGGTGAGATATTATTTAGTTGACCATAAAGTTGCTTTAAATCCATGTCAATTATTTTCAGCTGCTGAACGCTTTCTCCAATTTTCAATAGTTTACTATTGATCTCTTTAATAGTTTACTATCACAGCAGCTAATAATAATTTACTAATTTACGGTTGATCTTTTAGTTGACATGTTAAATCCCAAGAGTAATTTCACTCATTTTGTATAGTAATTAATAATAACTTAATGAATAGTAAATCTGAATAGTTTGTTCAAATTTACTAGCACGTAATTTTTCAATAGTGATACCAATAGTAATCTCAACAGTACATTTTCACAAGGGAAGATTTACCTAGAGTAATTGGGTCGTAATTGCAAGTGACCCAGTTGTGGCAAAGGTTGCTGCAAAGGGAAGGTAAGGTATGAAAGCCGTCTGCCTGCAGGAGTGCCACACAGGACTAAAAAACTCTAGAGGGATGCCATAGTTTTCAACTATTCTGGTGTGGGATTAGCCCAATCGTTTGGGAATAAGGTAAGCAGACCTGCCAATCGATTACAAATTTCATATCGATAATCAATCGATTATCTAAGTAAAAATCGGTTAGTAATTGGTTAATCGATAATCGGCGGCAACCCTAGAAATTACGTATTCGAGTTATTTTACCGGTTCATGTTTACACAACTAATGTTCAACTATTAAAATCGGAGTGTTTTCAACGTACGTGATTTTTGATATTAATATTATCTTGCATAGCCGGAACTTTTAAGAATCGGTTCTCATGGAACTTTTATGTAGGGAACCAGTATCAAAATAGGTAGGTACCGTAATGTAATCATGCTATATACTAGAACCGGAGCCTTTATGGATGAAACGTTCCAATCCCTGCGAGATACTAATAGGTGCTACATAAGAGTGTATGTTTGATATTTTATTTTTTATGTTTTATATTTTATTTTTCATGTTTATATTTTATTTTTTATATTTTATTTTTACATGTTTTATATATTCTTATATTTTTTATATTTATATTTTTTATTTGTTTATTTATTTTTTTAGTTAAATATTTCACAGATTAGATATTTGGGTTGGAAAAAACTAAGTGTGCATTTGTGATACTGCTTTACATTGTGCCATATGCTTGCCTCAGCCTACCCCTTGTCTACAAACTATGGGTAAATAATTTTCAATAAATAATTACAGTACATGTAATTAACCTTACAATTTTGTTGGTTTGAATAATATTCGTATTTTGAATCTCACGCAGCTACCCACCTCTTCAGGTAAGCTATTGGTCTCCTTTCCCCAACCACAAGCACTAAAATAATATCAACAAAAAATCCCATCCTTTCCATATAAATGTGTACATTTATGCAAACATGGTTGGGCAACCAGGTTGTGCAATGTGTGTATCTATCTCGACAGCATTGTCCAATGTATGAAGAATGTGGGAGTGTTTTTACCTTTTTACCTCTTTTACCCATTACATTTAACACCCCCCTAACACTTGTTCAAAGCTTTTAATTCACTATCATATTTTAGCACCCAAATACCCCACTGTTCTTTGAACAAACTAACTCACCCCCCCCCCCCCCCCCAAACCATTTTCCGTTCACCTATCGTATTTCAGCGCCCAAATAATACAAGCTCCCCAACTTCCCCCAACTTAAACTTATGCTACCTTCACACACCATACACCTCATCATTACCTTCTTATCAATAACCCTCCCACAAGCCCCTTCCTCACTGCCCCTCAACAACAATTTTGTTTTGAAATTTCAAAACTGTGGAGTCCCTTTTTGACCCCCGAGCGATTTTATTATATCCGGAAGGAAGAAATTTAGTCGCCTATAAGTGACTAAAATTAGTCGTCTGTAAGTGACTAAAATTAGAATAGATAGAATAAAATAGAATAGTCGCCTATAAGTGACTAAAGTTAGTCGTCTATAAGTGACTAAAATTAGTCATTAAGGTAAATAGTCATTATAAATTGACTAATATTATGCGTTATTAGACATCTTTAACGACTAAAAATAGTCACCAATTGGCAATTATAACAAGGCTGCAAAAAAGGCACGTTAAAGATGACTAAATTTTAGTCATCTGTGTTTGGAGTGTAGTATCGGCTGACAGGTCGCTTTCTCCCCTCAATTTAAATGACGGAAATTTAAACTTGCTTCAAAAACTAAATTATGACACAGCAAAGGAGGTCAGAATATCAGAAAAGACGTTACATAGCAGACAATTTAAAGAACTTCTTAAAGATAACGTCGATAGGGTAGCATCGAACGAACGGGGACATTTTCAGCGAAACAGAGGGATTTATGATCGCTATTCAAGATAAAGTAATCAAGACTAACAATTACAAAAAGTACATAATAAAAGACGTCACAGTGGATGATAAATGTAGAAAATGTAATATGAATGGCGAAACAATTGAACATATCGTATCTGGGTCAAAATGCTTTGTCAAACAGATTATTTTCAAAGGCATAACCAAGTTGCAAACATTATACATAAAAAATTAGCCATAAAGTATAAACTTATAACACAACCACTGCGTATTACAAATACAAGCCTGAAAAGGTATTAGATAGTAAAGACTGCAAATTATATTACGACCGGGCAGTTATAACGGACCAAACCATACATCACAATAGACCGGATATAATATTTATTGATAAGAAGAAACAAGAAACGATTTTAATAGATGTTGCTGTCCCTTTATGCCCCAATATAGAGACAACTTGGCGGGAAAAGATAAACCGATATGAGGAGTTATCTATTGAAATAAAAAGGTTGTGGAAACAGAATAATGTAACTATTGTACCGTTAATTCTATCAGCAAATGGTATTGTTCCACGTAAACTCCATGACAGTATTAAACTAATTGGTCTCCAACCGAACATATACATCGAGATGCAAAAAGCAATAGTTCTGAACACGTGTAGGATGGTGCGAAAATTGTTGAACTAAGAAGAATGAAGACTTCAAGAAGTTCTCCATCCCGATGGTGGTTTTCGTGGTTTCCACCGTACGAAGAGCGAATGCTGGGATGAGTACAAATCGGCCACGACCGTACATAGCATCCACAGTTCGGTTTGGAGAAAATAATGTGGACAATGATATATTAAGTAGTTATAAGTAGATTTAAATAAGGTAAACACATGGAAATACTTGACATTTGTGTCCGTACAACATGTTTATGCCAGTTTTGACCGAGTTTGTATGTATTGCAACAATAAAATAATAATAATAATAATAATAATAATAATAATAATAATAATAATAATAATAACCGTACATAGCATCCACAGTTCGGTTTGGAAAAGATAATGTGGACAATGATATATTAAGTAGTTCTAAGTAGATTTTAATAAGGTAAACACATGGAAATACTTGACATTTGTGTCCGTACAACATGTTTATGCCAGTTTTGACCGAGTTTGTATGTATTGCAACAATAAAATAATAATAATAATACAATAATAATAATAATAATAATAATAATAATAATAATAATAATAATAATAATAATAATAATAATAATAATAATAATAATAATAATAATAATAATAATAATAATAATGATAAAAATAATAATAATAATAACAATAATAATAATAATAATAGTAATAATAATTTTGTTTGTAAAAACCCTGCCCAGGGACATTTCATGTTTTTCTTCAAGGCCCTCATTCCGGAACAGTTTAGATGGTTGTAGCCGGATATAAAGTTGCGCCCCCTATTCCGTAACCTGGGCGCATGTTCAATTCAAACCGGTTTCATCTTCGTACTGGAATGAGGGCTCAGGCAAGTATTGCGATATTTAGAATAGTTGAGTAGAACAAAGATGCT
Organism: Isoperla grammatica; assembly: GCA_945910005.1. Lineage (NCBI taxonomy): Eukaryota > Metazoa > Arthropoda > Insecta > Plecoptera > Perlodidae > Isoperla > Isoperla grammatica. The sequence goes on from OX246746.1 coordinate 22,788,373, forward strand.
AAGCTTTCGAACCCTCCAATCTGCTCTAACCAACGGTATAACTAGTGTTTTGGAGGAGAGCGGCCACCACCTTCTTCCTGACCTAGCCCGATTTTGCTTAACGTCGGTGTTCGTATGGAAACCAGATAAACGACCATCGGTTGCCTAACTCTAAAAATAATAGTGCAATAATTCATATACGCAGCAGCGTTCTGCTCGAACATATTGGCTGTCCGGTAATTTGCCTCTGAGCACCATACCGTGGCGACAATGTCCCTCAGAAGTCATTATATAATATGAAAGTGACTCTGTTTGCAGCGCAGAATTTTAAATGCTGTCCTGTGGACCAGAACTAACGCTCCGCGCAGCTCGAAGGAGTCTGTGGAGCGTGGAAATGGCTCGTGAGGGTGAGAAGAGCGGTGGTCGCTGGTTTATGGCAGCTATGAATATTTCATGAGCATCGTTCGCCCTCTTGCCGGCAAAATGAGCAATATTTGACACTCAATCTCTAATAATAAAGTACTTTAACTTCACCACAGTTAACTTCCTTACCAGTGATAGAATTAATTAAAAAAGCTTGATAGTAAGATTTTAAGAATTGTTGGGTTGTGTTATGTCGAAAATATCTTGAGAACGTTCTACACTGTAAAAAAGTGATAAATGTGAAAATTTTTTTGTGGCTTCGCAAGAACTAAAAAAAATGGATTTTTAAAGTTGCAAATATCTTTATCTTTAACGAGTAATTAGTTATTAATTGTTTATACTTTACATTACTAATAATAATAATTATGATTCATTTTTTTTAATCTACTTTTTAGTTATATTTCTTGTGCATGTATGTTGTACATGTACTTGATTTTTATTTTTATTATACGTTACTGGTGGGGCTTTGTCCTGTTACGATATATATTTCAAATAAATAAACATAGTTCTTATATAACTGCAATGAGCGAATTAATCTCTCAATTTCTATTACTGTATAGCGATCTCAAGATATTAATATAAATACGTAAACTTCACATGGTTTTTAAAGTTAGGCTACCCTTACGTATTTCAATATAAAAGATGTAACGAAAATTCTTACCTCTTCAATTTGGAATTTGAAAGTGTTCTGCAGATAGGAGGCTTGAAACAGAACTAAAAGGTAAAAGTTCCACGACCTACAGAAGTTGGCCACGATGATCGCGTAGACCGGCATAGAAGTGAAGAAACATCGCCAGGGAGTGGTGGCTACAGTGGGCATAGCGACCTGCGTTGACTGGCCCAGAGACTGCTCGATGTACATTAGCTCCTTCGCTGATATGGTCGGATGCTTTGCTGGTTTCTCGAAGGAGAGCCATAGCCAGAAGCCATACCAAATAACCCCGACTACACCTGAAGACCAAATAACAACGTTTGTTTACGATTGCAGATATTAGTATAGATAAACTTAACAAGTTACCCCAATTAATCAAAGTTTATTAAGCATTATCTTGGGATGGAAATTACCATGATATACTCGTCGTACAACATCTTCGGTAATGCTTCCGTCACGGGTGGGTGAGCGGCAGCCAACCAGAGACCCTGGCTAATTCAGATACCTGCTAGGGTTGGCCGAGACCGTAAACACGTCATTGATTGATGACGAAAGCTTTACCGAAGTTGTTTTAAGAGACCTATACGTGATGTTTATTTGGTAAGAAGAAAGAATGCAAAACAGAAACAGAATTTTGTGTGCAGATTTGGACAATTAATGATCTTATAACCGATTGAAAATATATGTGGGAAACTATAAAACAATATTTTAGAAGGTGTGAGCGGCTTTAACATCACTTTATTGAGCCAGCGAGCGTTCAAACGAGAACACTGTGTGAACGTGAAGCAATTATGACGTCACAGTCACAGGGCTTAACTCTGGATGATCAACTTTTAACATGTATAGCTCACTTGCAGGTTTGTATCTATGCACGTTTTGTTACCGAGCAGTTATCCTAAAATGTGTTTTAGTGTTTAATAATAATGAATTGCTGTCATTAATAATTTCCAACTGACATCTCTTTTAAAATGGAAGCTAATAGTTCGTTGACACTATATCTTGCCACTATTGAATTACAGGTTGGTTGCGATTAAAGTGTACTAGACCAAACTAGACTGTTCACACCCTTTGGCAATACCATGAGCGACAGAAAATAAACGAAAATTATACAGTACTTTCATCTTGAGTGTTTCTTGATTCATTTCAAGTGAGAATGAAATGGAAAAAAATGAAAAATGAAGGTAGAATAAAAATCACGTTCGCTTTGAGTTGTACATCGCAATCTCTTACGCAATGTTGCCAGATCTTTGAGACAGAAACCTATATATATATATATATATATATATATATATATATATATATATATATATATATATATAAAGAAAGGATACATTTTACGGTTAAACCAATCTAAATTTTATTTTTAATGATAATATATATATATATATATATATATATATATATATATACATGCCTTCAGCGTTTTCCGTGACAAAGGACAAAGCTCCTTCTTTGTGTCACTGTTGTATTTTACTTTTATAACAGTTTTCCAAGGAGAGTTAGAATTATGGAAAGAATAGCACGTTGCTCAAACCAATGAAAGCAATTTGAGAATCCTGAAAAAGTTTGAATACGCTTTACTGGATTCTCGCAAAGAGTTCCTTCAAGTTTATGAAAATATGTGACAGCTTTGTAAGATTGAACCATTTAGCTTATTAGTTTGTATGTGCGATATACTTCAGAACATACTGATATGCTTGAACTGATTTCAAACTATGTATACATACATGTTTATTGTAATCCTATCGACTATCATAAACGATGTAAAATTTCCACAGTTTAAAATATACACAATGATAAATTTGATTATTTTGAAGTTACTAGAATGAGCCATTTCGCGTTTCGCCTTTCGAACTAAGGTTACTTATTGTTGCACTGTTGACAAGGAAATTATATCAAATAAATGTACATAAATATTTGAATCAAACTCTTCTAAAATAATTGCATATTATAAAGCACAAATATATTTTAATTACAAAAGCCGTTCATATTTAATATATCTGAACATTCTTTTTCAATAAAATGTCGTATGTCTTTCAACAAAATAAAAAGTACTCCAATTTGCACTAACACTTTTTGAATGTTACATCTTGGTTTAGCACAGTGTAAGGTATGTAGTTCTTACCGTAAAAGTAGAAGGGCGCTTGCCAGCTGATGCCGCCGGTGAGAACCCCTGACAAGGGCATCCCAAGGACGACGCCAGCGTAGGAGCCGCAGAACGCCAGAGTCGCGAGGCGAGAGCGCTCTAGTGGCGGCGCCCAGAACCTCCAGATGCCATGGCAGGCCGGGTACGTCACACCCTAAACATTAACAATCGTTTATAATCGTTTATATACTTTACACCTGCCTTCGTCACATCCGGGGCAGTCGTAGCCAACCAGCGAACCGCCCGAGACACACACACGATCGCTGATTGGCTACGAACCAGTCGCCGGTGACGAAAGCATATGTGTGTAAGGTAGTCTTGGGACAACTATACCATCACATCGTCTTATACACAAGGTACGTATATACTTTTAGAAAGAATATTCCGGGGGCATAATCTTATTTTAATGCATGTTATTTGTTTGAAAGTAAACCAGGATTCAATTAAAATGAAAACTCACAACGCCACCAAAAGTGAACACACTACTGAAGAGTGTACGGTATTTATTTTCTACAGTTGTTTGAAAAAAGTATCGAATAATGTTCTCAAAGAAACGCAATAACTTATTATTAAAGTTTAAAGTGTTTTAATTTAATAACGAATTTCTAGTTCGCTGTGGAAGACTCAAAATTGCACATTTATTCTGAGATTTTATCATGAACCGTTAAAAAAAATCTTTTCAATATAACTCCGCCAAGTATAAGAATTTCTTAAAAACCACGCTTCTTCGATTTGATTCAATTTCTCACAATGAACACGTATTTTTATTCCGGAAAGTTATCGAATTTATCTCAGAATTGAGTGTTGTATTTCAGTTGGTAACTGTTATTGTCGGTGGGTCTATTTCTGGAGTCATTCGTGCAAAGGACGATGAAAGACGAATAAAGATTTGGAAGATTTCCTTGCAAAGCCTCTCGTTCGGAGATATTGTATCTGCTCTCGAGCGCGATGTATCTCCCCCCTCCCCCTCCCCCCCCCTCCCCCTTCGGCTCATCGTTCCCCCACCTCTCGCCGAATCGCTTCGAAAATCGGCTCATCCAGAGTAAAGTAACATGAGACCACAACTAAACATCAGAGATTTTTACTGGAGGAAAACTCCTTCAGTGGTTTTGTGAGATCTAGATGTGTAGGATGCTCTTTTGTCGTCTTCTTCTTGGTTAGCTCAATAATGTTTCATGAAGAAAGTAGAACATATATAAGAAGTTTCCAGACGAGAATATCCATAAATCAGTATAAATGTTGAAGACATAAATTATTCAACAGCAACATTCAGTAAGCTTCAAAGTGACAGATATAAAGTAACGAAGTTAAACATGCGAATTATAAACATCTATTATAATCATACTTCAATCCGGCAAAGATATGGAATTTCTCTTCAAAAGCAATTAGATATTTAAACTCCAAACTACTGTGATATAATTTCGGTTCCATGATTGTCATTGAATTATAATCTACTTCCAAAGAAACAATATATATAAAGTTTGATATTAAAATTATTGTATACTTTATAATTTTTAATATTTAAGCGATGGGCGTTTAGAAAAAGATAAAAACAGATAGCTGGCGAAATTACCCTGGGGTTCGCGACACACAAAGTTCAACTATTTATTTCGTTTCTCATTTGTATTATAAAATATATAATAATATAATCTATTTCGGAGACTTTGACTGCCGGAATCAACTGTACAATCTAATATAATCCAACATTTCACCTATACATTGCAATGAACGTCTTCCGAACAAACCTTTGGAGCGTGCTGACATCTTAGAGCAGTAAGATTTTCACTGAAATGGCAACAGCTTTCGAAAAGGGAACTTTGGACCGTATCTTAACTACAGACGCACTCATGGCCTACCACACTTGCTCGAAACTAAATATAGAATGAACTAAATACCTTGATGTATGAATCATACTTACTTCCACGAGACCCTGGCAGACTCGCACCAGGATGACCACAGTAGGATGAAGCATCGTTGCCCCAGGAACGAGAAGATTTAGGAATGATGATATCGCAATAGCAGTCCCAAATATTCTGGAAAATGAAAATAAAATTATCTTACTATGCCGTGTGAGGATTACAAAAAAAATATGCGTTAAAGACACTGTTTACGTCTGCCTAACTAGCCTGCTAACGTTGTGGTGTCATTAGTACTGTGTGTGTAATTAAGAATACCCAATAGTTAAGAAAAACAAGATAACAATATATTTATATTATCTGGGAAATATCAATGAGAAAATCAAACTTTGAATCAAAATATCAAATGGAATGTAAAAGGCATTTAAAATAAAACGTGTATGTTTTTATTTTATTATAGCTAACATGTATTACAGTTAAATGTAAAATGATTTAAATCACTAATGTTAAACGTATAATTCACTATTCATTTATAGTTAAATATGATTATTTAACCTGAGTTTTAGAGCACGCCTACATAAACCACTAAAACCTTCAGCTTTTCCTTCCACACGCTGTTAATGCTTCTTAATTTACAATTTACAAATACACTGCCTCTTGATGCAATGTATAATTTTTATCCATTTAGTTTATGTATTTGTAAAATTAAATCACAAAAAAAATTGTTGTCATGTTATTGCAATGTTACGTAGTTACAGTTTCGTTGTGATGATGATTTGATTTATCGACATATAAATTAGTAATTATTATTAGTAGTAGTTTATACATCAGTGTATAAGGTACTGAATAGGAGACACATTAAATAATGAATGAATGAAGAACAATGCGTACCTGTTAGCTGGATACATGGAAGCCAGAAATCCTCCAGGAACCTGAGTGATCAAGTATCCCCAGAAGAAGGACGAGTCTACCGCACTCTCCATGCCCACAGTCCAGTTGAAGACCGTGCGCTGTGAACAAAGTGATGCGGTACTGTGAGAATAGCTGGACCACGTTAAAGTGGCTGAGGTCTCTAATATGTATAAAGGTTTACTCTGTAAGACTAACTATCCCCAGAAGAGGGACGAGTCTACCGCACTCTCCATGCCCACAGTCCAGTTGAAGACTGTGCGCTGTGAACAAAGTGATGCGGCACTGTGAGAATAGCTGGACCACGTTAAAGTGGCTGAGGTCTCTAATATGTATAAAGGTTTACTCTGTAAGACTAACTATCCCCAGAAGAAGGACGAGTCTACCGCACTCTCCATGCCCACAGTCCAGTTGAAGACTGTGCGCTGTGAACAAAGTGATGCGGCACTGTGAGAATAGCTGGACCACGTTAAAGTGGCTGAGGTCTCTAATATGTATAAAGGTTTACTCTCTAAGACTAACTATCCCCAGAAGAGGGACGAGTCTACCGCACTCTCCATGCCCACAGTCCAGTTGAAGACTGTGCGCTGTGAACAAAGTGATGTGGCGCTGTGAGAATAGCTGGACTAAGTTACAGTGGATGAGGTCTCTAATATGTATGATGGTTTACTCTATAAGGCCAAGTATCCCCAGAAGAAGGACGAGTCTACCGCACTCTCCATGCCCACAGTCCAGTTGAAGACTGTGCGCTGTGAACAAAGTGATGCGGCACTGTGAGAATAGCTGGACTACGTTACAGTGGCTGAGGTCTCTATTAAGTGTGGAGGTTTACACTATAAAACATCCCCAGAAGAAGGATGAGTCTACCACACCTCCATGCCCACAGTCCAGTTGAAGACTGTGCGCTGTGAACAAAGTGATGCGGCACTTTGAGAACAGCTGGACTGTTACAGTGGCTGAGGTCTCTAATATATATGAAGGTTTACTCTCTAAGACTACTATCCCCAGAAGAGGACGAGTCTACCACACTCTCTATGCCCACAGTCCAGTTGAAGACTGTGCGCTGTGAACAAAGTGATGCGGCACTGTGATAGCTGGACTACGTAACAGTGGCTGAGGTTCTAATATATATGAAGGTTTACTCTCTAAGACTAAGTATCCCCAGAAGAGGACGAGTCTACCGCACTCTCTATGCCCACAGTCCAGTTGAAGACTGTGCGCTGTGAACAAAGTGATGCGGCACTGTGATAGCTGGACTACGTTACAGTGGCTGAGATCTCTAATATATATGAAGGTTTACTCTCTAAGACTAAGTATCCCCAGAAGAGGACGAGTCTACCGCACTCTCTATGCCCACAGTCCAGTTGAAGACCGTGCGCTGTGAACAAAGTTATGCGTAACTGTGAGCTGGACTACGTTACAGTGGCTGTCTCTAATATCTAGGAAGGTTACTCTATAAGACATTCCCAGAAGAAGGAAGAGTCTACCGCACTCTCCATGCCCACAGTCCTTTTGAAGCGGACATAATGTGAACAAGAGATGTGGAGCTGTAAGAATATAGCTGGACTACGCTACAGTGGCTGGAGGTGGCTTGAGAATGCTCAAACGTGTAATATCTTTTCTCTAATAATATACGAAGAATCTACTCGCACGGTAGCTGACGTCTGTCTGCTGCAAGGACAAAACATACGCCACGAGAAACACGGATATGGAGAACAAAAAGGATTCGATGAAAAGTGAATAGGGTGTAAATTAACGAACCATTTCCAAAGAGCAAATCACCAGAAACGTGAATGAGCAAAGCAGCAGCTACTCAGCAACCGGAAGTGTGACGTCACTCGAAATATAGCGCCTTTTGCTGGCTTCGCCTATTGAGGGAATCCCCCTATATGGTGTGACGCTTTGTTGGGGCTCTGGAGGCGTCCTAGCGAGAAGTGTGTTCCATTCAACCCCCCACCCACAACCAAACGGAGCTTAGTTCTAGTATGAGGGGGTAGATATAAAAATACGCACGAAAAATTGTTATATGAGGCAAAATTGTGTTAACAATGAATTGAAAAGAGAGGAAAAAGTTTGTCGGAGAAATCGCAATAAATGTCGTCCGCTTGCAGAGGGGTGGGTGATACTGCGGGGGCGAGGGAGGGGACTACTAATGGACGGCGGGGAGGGTGGCACTGATACACATGCGGCACTTTATTATAACTAGTCTGTCTTTAAAACAGGTCAAGAGATATCTTGGCTGGGATGACGCCATAACTATAAGCCACGTTTCTTTTATTCAGGAAGCTATTTTCGCAGTCAGCTAGCAGTTTATTTATTTACAAATTCGATATTTTCTCCAAAAATAATGATATCTTGGCTGGGATGACGCCATAACTAAGCCATGTTCCTTTTATTCAGGAAGCTATTTTCGCAGTCAGCAAGCAGTTTATTTATTTACAAATTTGATATTTTGTCCAGAAATAATGATTTAAGAATTATATGTGTGTGATGTGTGTCCCACTTTAGTAGATAATTATCAGTCATTTTGGAGCAGAGAGAATACAAATATCATTTATGTATTACAAAATTTTACAAAAAACTTAAATCTTCAAAATCGATGCAATAAAATATATCTTAATATGTTTGCGTTGATGATTTTAATCTCTTTAGACCAATTTATTATTGTGCAACAAGATATGAAGTTATGAAAAATGTAATCAAAGTACATTTGCAAAGTTTTCTCACAACATAAAAAAAATGAAACATCTTACAATGTTAGACTTTAAATAGGTTATTTACGTGAGAACCAATCAGCATCTAAAGAAAATTCACAAAGAATCTACCTTTCCTTGTTTTTAATTTATTACTTCAAAGATTTCCAAAATATATTCCCCTGATTTAGACGAAAGCAAACTATAATTTTTGATTTCACTTCTCAATAACATTTACTCATTTTATTTTAGTATTTTCAATAAAATCCCAACCAGGTGCGGGATTTCATTACAATATTACATGTACCTAGGGGCCAGAATATGATGGGATTAAGTTCCTATCCCCTACCCGACTTCATTGTTGGACACAGGGAGCAGATATAAAAAAAAAATATTACATTTCCACTATTTCAAATTTAAAAAAATCAACACAAGTTGACATTTACGTTAATGAAAAAGCAAATTACACTCACCCCATGCTCGAACTGAAGTTTTGCCATTCCCATGTTGCACCTCATGCCGAATGATATTATGAAGCCGATACAGGTGAGTAGAGCGATGGTGTAACGTTTTGTAAGACAGGGGCACTCGGGTTTTATGTACTTGTCAATATGGCGTAACGGTGGTCTTTCCGGTTCGGGCAGTGACTCCGGCGTATGGAATCCTTCCTCCCCTCCAGGCACCTTCGAGTCCTCGGCCATGGTGTACCTGACAACACAGATACTTGTCAATATGTATCTCAGGCTCGGGCAGTGACTCCGGCGTGTCCTTCCTCCCCTCCAGGCACCTTCGAGTCCTCGGCCATGGTGTACCTGACAACACAGATACTTGTCAATATGTATCTCAGGCTCGGGCAGTGACTCCACAAGCCTTCCTCCCCTCCAGGCACCTTCCAGTCCTCGGCCATGGTGTACCTGACAACACAGATACTAGTCAATATGTATCTCAGGCTCGGGCAGTGACTCCACAAGCCTTCCTCCCCTCCAGGCACCTTCGAGTCCTCGGCCATGGTGTACCTGACAACACAGATACTTGTCAATATGTATCTCAGGCTCGGGCAGTGACTCCACAAGCCTTCCTCCCCTCCAGGCACCTTCCAGTCCTCGGCCATGGTGTACCTGACAACACAGATACCTAAGTAATATTTTGTGTGGGTGTTGGTCTAGTGAGTTTATTCCTGATAGATCCAGGTCTTTTCAACCAGATAAATATAATAAAATCATTGTAAAACACACAACAAAATAATTTGTGTAATTCGCACTCACAAATTGCGTAATATTTATTTCACAGGCATCCGCACTTTTGATTCCATTCAAATGACGGTTATGAGCATATTATCAATTCTCCATCTCGAATACGTGACATAACACATTTTCAAAAACTAAGGAACAAATCTCAAATTTAATTTTCTTGTAAGCTGAAACATCCCTCTAGATAAACTGAGATTTTTTGAATGGTGACAATTATGTTTATTTCCCAGAGTCTTGAAAGGTTATTCTGGAGAATTGTGATAAAAACAACGTAGCAAAAATCCTACCTTCAATGTAGGAGGGTTTTCAGTTGTATATATGTCAGTGTGACTGTAAGAATGGGATGTGATTGTAAGGGGGGGGGGGGGGGGTGAGGAGAGTAAGAAGGGGAAGAGGGAATAATCTCCCCACTTATCCTTGTGACCACTCACTTAAACATGTTTGATTTTATTCACCCTCACACATTCTATGTGTTTAGTTTTGAGTTCTAGGAGTTGAGCGTTTGTGAAAAGTATAAAGTGTAACCATAGTTGATAGTTTAACTATTTATTTTGATCCCATGCTATCTAAAGCTTTATCCCACGATCACCCACGAGCTTTATCAATGAAAGAGTTTTCAACTATAGTTTTAAAAAACTATGTGTTCACTATATTCACAAATTAAGTTCAAATCATATAAACATATTTATATTTTACATTACACGGAATATCTGAATAAATAAATAAGTTATATTTCATTTCTATTAGAAACAGTTTAATTTGTCCAAGTACTTATTTTAAATACCCTGACTAAATGTCCATTTGTCACACCATAATGGTGGGATTTAATGTCTACTAAACATTACAAATCTTGTCGAATCATTGATCAAAATAATATTGAAATGGTTATTCACGCATGTTGGGAAGAAAGTCTACAGCATCTAATATAATTGATAAGTCTCATGATATTATTCATGTACTTGAACTGTATAGATAGATAGAGACGAATAAAAGTAAGAATAAAGAAATCTGGAATATAATGTCACAAATTGGGAAAACTTTGTGACTTTGCTACTTTTAACAACTTATTTTTGTAGAATGTAATTCACGACTATAAGTCTTCACTTTATTTGTTTTTAGTTCTTTTATTTCGAAAAAGTCTGCTACGTTTGTTCTGAATATTTTTAGATCTTAACATTCATCTCAAAGTAAACAAGAAAATGATTTTTAAACGAACGAAGAAAATAAAACCAGAGAGAGGAGAAAGAGAGGAACATTAAACAACCTCTTTGTTTCCTTGAAAGAGACTCCCACTTGGGGTACCTTGGTAATTAATGAACACTGTGAGTGCGTCGCTTGGCTTTCCCATTCTTCGTCAGGGCCATTTCCTGTCGTCATTTCAACACTTCTACGGCGAAATCACCTCCACTTTGAATGAGGAAAACGTTTGTGAGAGATTGAAGGCTGTGATACTAGACGTGACCTTTATCACTGCAAGGAAGACTTGATTACAAATAAAAACACAGCTTCATTGGGACATCACAATGCATGAACTGAGTTGTGATAAAAACTTCAGCATATTCCTACTCGTTTGTTGCATTTACTGTTTTCGCATCGTCTTCTTGTTGCATTTACAGTTTTCGCATCGTCTTCATTTACGGTTATTTATTGGCTTTCATCTTTAATGAATCTATGATTAATAGAATCATTTTCAAAACATATATTTTTGACCTTTCACTCATTTTAACATCGACAATGAAGTATTTGTCCATACAATTACGGGCTGTATATGTTACTTGTAATATCTTGCTTTATGGTCTTATAAAAACCACATCATACTACTCTGACTTTATCTTCTTGTGAATAATTGTTATTGATTTTAACAATCAATTATTACTTCTAAAATATTGCTGAAATTAACCGGCCTTCAACCAAAAGGCTTATTTTGCAAATTAATTGGTCGCGTTTCTCTCTCTCTCTCTCTCTCTCTCTCTCTCTCTCTCTCTCTCTCTCTCTCTCTCTCTCTCTCTCTCTCTCTCTCTTTTCCTCACAAGTGTGCAATACTGCAAAACGCACCTCTTACTGTCATGTTTTAATAAAAATAAAAACTTTTTTACAGGTTGATACAGGATTAACGTCCTACGCATTATACGTTGAGAAAAATATATAAATACAGTCTCCCAATACAAAATTAACAACACAAAAAAATATATTGTAATAAAAAATATTAATGTTTTTAGTAACTTACGCAATGTTGGTGGTATCTTTGACTTTTGATGCTGGCATTTCGAACTCCTCATATCTCTGGTTCCTGCAACAAGAAAGAGCGTTTGTTAGCTAGACTGAACACTACTATTGTTCAACGTGACTATACATTTGCATTCTGTTCTGACCACTATGTCAGTGAGTCGCAACCTTCCTGTCACATCTGACAGACAGCCTGACATATAACGTGATTACAATTAGGGCTGCCCAACGATATCGATAACTCGATACGGTATACGGCCTAACAAGATTATTGTTAGGCAAAAAACGATAACGTCACTTCACGCCAATATCGCTGTTTTGTGTGGATATTTTACATTTTGAATAGAGAATAGTAAAACACACAAATTGACACACTAACTTGTAAGAGATTTCTTGGTCAAAATATTTATTTACGTAATTCATTGTTTATAACGAATGGATATGTATGGTTTTGTTGTCTTCTGGGATATTCCGCCGCTTGTGTGAGTATATTGGTGCAGACCGAAGTCTGTCACCCATTGCTCGACGTATCGCCAGAATAATTGCATCTGGCATGATCACGAGTAGACGTTAGGCTACATACGTCCGCGAAAACATAAGAAAGTACATACACATATATATATAAAAGATTTAAGTTGATATTTATTCCTATTTTGTCTTGAAATATAAATTGTAAAATGCCACATACGGCAGCGTTGAAACTTGTTCGCAACTATAGCTGCGTACACACGGCGGATTTTGATCTCACAACGATCTCAAGGCGGTCGGACGGATGGACTGATCGGATGAAAATTGGATGGAAATCTCTCGTGTGTACAGTCTTGAGGCGATCGTACGACGATCCGTTCCAATCTCTGCCTGGTCAGTATTTGTAGCTGCGTACACACGGCGGATTTTGGCCTCACGACGGTCGTACGACCGCCTTGAGATCGTCGTAAGGCCAAAATCCGCTGTGTGTACGCAGCTTAAGGATGACGAGTATAACGCATGTGTGCTTGGGGTGGAGACACAGGGTGCTGCGGGGGGGGGGGGGGGGGGGGAGTAGGGTGGGACGGCGATGGAGAATTAAGGGGGGTGACAGAAGTGGGTTCCGTGGATCTCGAATCAGTATTTTGCTAATGGAGCACTTTGATTGTTATGGATATTAGAGTTTATAAGCGGATCATAATTGGTGAGTTGCCGAGAACAAAGTCTCCATGCGTGGTATTGGAATGGGGTGGACAAGTGGACGTGGTCCATTACGAAGATGGGGTTGAGAACAGAGGTAAAAGATGAGTCATAACGAATATTTTATAAGCTATGTTCAGAACGTAGATATGTTGATCAAGATAAAGCTCATTTCTTGGCCATGTATCTATAATAGTTTTCCTATATTTAGCGCTGTTATGAAACACTTGTTAATAAGCACGACTTGGTTTTGTAAAAACTAAAGGTAGATTAAAGCTGTATGCGGTTGTTGTGCAAACTAAACTCACTCAGTTTCCCTAATGCATCACTGAAAAGTGTTCGCTTCTTTAGAACTCACGTTTCTCTTAGGCTACGTGATCGAAATAGTGTAAGAACGTAAAATAATTTCCTCGCTTTGTCACTTTTACATATCATAAGAGTTGCACAAAAATATTCAATTTATAAATATTACCTTTTTTTTAATTTTGTAACGCTACGGGGTACGTTACAACATTCAGATTTGAACCTAGCGATTCCCTCCCTCGAAGTCGCGAATATGCGTCTTTCGAAGTGATCTTCGGTCCGAAGTACAGTCTGTACGATACGATATGAGAGACGGGTGAGGAGTGAGCGGGCAGTGTTCATGATGAACGAGTGTCGTCAAGACCTGTAGTAAGCTACCTATGACGACCGTTCAAGGGAGCATTTTTCGAGGTCGTGTACGGGTAATACTGCGTGTATAAGACACTTGAATGAAGATAAGTAGCCGTGGGTAGCATTACGTTTATTAACTATCGTATTTTCGTTGTTTTCGTGGAAAAGAGACTTCTCGTATTGTGTCAAACTTTGCAGGTATATATTTTCCGTGCACTACAAATCGACCTGATTTTTGATTACGGAGATAAATACATATTCAATTACGTTAATGAAATGTGAGTTAAACTGGGGACCATAGATCTATCCCGTAATTCCCGCCGCAACTAGTTATTTTTTCGTCGGCCAGTTGTCCACGATTTGGGAGTCCGCAACGCGAAGCGGTTGAAGTTCAACAGACTCGTCGATTGTGTCTGGGGACCAGATACTTTCCGCCGTCCAAGAATTCACACGAAAGAAGCAGGGGAAGCCATTGGAACATCGTACTGAAGGCGTCGCGACGCCACCGCGGCCGGACGCCATCCTGGACTGGATTCACCTTCCTGGGACGCAGGGACACCCGTTCAAGTGGAAGTAAGTAAGTGCCCCTATTGGTAGTACCGGTAAAGCAGTCTGTAGCAAGGCTTTGTTGTAGCTGTGGTTTTCTCGTGTGTATCTTCCACAGGGTGTCAGTAGGTTGCGCGCTGACGTGTAGCCTGCCAGCAGATTACGTCACGGCCAGTGAGCTGTCTGAGCAGCGGTATAATAGTGATCTAGTCCGTTACTATAAGTCATCGTATTTGTACTATGCCGTAATAAGTGTGGACCTTAGACGTTATAGACACTATATTCCAATATTCAGTTTAATAGCTCTATTTAGAATATAATGATGACCGGGTCTAGACATTTTGTGGAGACACGTTGGTGGAGAAGCATGTAACCTACCCCTTATCAATCGCCCTATCGGCCAACCGAGCCTAAAGCACCTAGCGGAAAGTGAATGAGCAGCCAGCTGCTTTATGAACTAGTTGTTTACCGGACACATGTTTGATTACTATTATAACAAATCATTTAATTACTGTTGGAGATGGACTTATTTTGATCTATAATCAAGTGCTAGTAAGTGCTGTGTAATAAATGCTAGTGATTATTGAACGCACGTAACCAATATGGTGTCACTAGGTAACGAGGTAGATCCTCAATTTCCGTAGGCCTGCTTTACTAACAACATATTATTCATTATTATAAACCATTGTTCATCACTGTTATCATTAAAATAAATATACTTGACACCTATATTTTACGTGTTATATTTATAATGTATGTATAAGAACCGGGGACTTGTTGTTTTCCCCCCTACTTAACAACTTGTCTTATTCGTACTTCAGGGTAGACGAAACAGGTGGAGTCCACCTATATCGTCGACTTTGCCGCGGTCAACCTTTGTGCCAATCTACCACCCACCCGCCAGCTCTCCACATTGTTTACTTAGCCATAAGTCAGCGTGATAATTTTTTAAATCGACAATATAGTTTTTTACCTCCTCAACTCCGTGATTTTAAATCACCTTCAGTGTTGTAAAGACATTGTTTATAACAGTAAGTTTCACGCGGTTTTTATATTCAGTGGTTTGTTCGTAGAGTTGTTGAGTGTGGGTGGACCCAATAATAAAACAAGCCATCGATGCTCCGACAAAGGATGGTTCTATTGATTGGCACGACGCGTTGTGGCGTTGTGGCGTCGTGGTTCCACATCGTCGCGTCACTGGCTTGGCTAGGGGAGGTGAACACTAATTAGGGAATAAGAGAAAATCTTATACATAAATCAACTCAGTTGACAGTTTATGTCTATCAAACAATCCAATTAGGCCAATTAATATTTCGCCATTAGCAACTTCGAGCGCGGTTAGCCCTTCTATCAAAAACTCCTCGTTATAGTCACATTGTTAAAAGTATGCGTCTTACAATCAGGTTAATTAAGAAATTTGAAGGCATTTAAGCGATATCACCAAAGCAACGTTACATTTTACTTTGTATTGAATTGTCAGTCAGCTATTGACTAGTTAATATATCTATAGAGTTGAGAAAAGGATGTTTTATCTGCTTGATAGCGTTAAAATACATAATAAACATCCAATTATTCGTCAAAAGTGCCGATGAAAGAAACATGTTTCTCATAATAACCTGGGCTTTTATCATTGAAGATACTTTTTCTTCAGAATTCCAGTTTACTGTTCGATATAAACCCTGGATTGATACATTGCAAATAACACAACATAATTTAACTTTTAATGTGGGTTTTAAAATCTACTAAATAGTAATACTAATAAATTAACTTTTTGCGGCAGACAATGATAATTTCAAAACATTTAATATGTGGTTGAGATAATGAAAGACGAATAATAAAACAATAGCTGGGAATTGTAATTATTCTGGTCGTTAACGAAATCAGATTACATTGTTTTCTAACTATGAACTAACTGTAAACAATATTTGTAAACTACGTAGTCTTCTACATCTCTTTTTATAACTAAAAGGGACAATACGAGAAAATTATCATTTGTCCTTACGCTATTTCTCTTAATGTGAGTAAAAGAAACGGGAGTTCTAAAGAATCGAACAGTTCTTAATGATGTATAGCTGTTCAATTGCCAAAGCATAAAATAAAATTTCAATTTCTTTAGTGCAAGCTCTCTATTCAATTTGTATGATATATGCTTTATATAGAATTTACATCTCAATACTTGATGGTGGAAACTGGTTGCTTGGGATATACTGGGATACAAATACTAATGCTTGGGATACCAAATACAGCCTTGTACTCAAAAGAAAGCAGTGTAAATATAATTTTGTAGAAGTCTGAATGTAAAGTATATATACGAAAGTAAATCAAATAAAATTCATCCATAAATACTAATGGATATGAAAATCCTATACAGATATGGTAAACAACTCAATTTAACCATCAGTTTTGAAACAACATACGAGGATATGCTTTATCAACTTCTCAACTTTAGTTTGTAGACTATACACGCATTGCGTTAGAAACAAGTCAAGTATTCAACAAAGTCCACGATATGCGATAAACATCTTCATTTTTTTAAACCAATCGAAATAATATTTGAATAACCAAACACAAAATAGTATTCATCTTCAAATTTCCCACAAGTTCTGGAAAGGTGCTGTCCCTGAAAACTTACATCTTTCACGAAATGATGAATTCTTGACAATTTTTATCACGCGTACTTGCTCGCGCAGTTATATACTCATCAAACAGGCGGCCAGTTTTTAAAACTTTAATATAACTAGAGTTTTACATCTCAACAATAAGTATAGTTTGTTATTGAGAAAAAAAAATCAAGACATAATATATTATAAAGAATGCTTCAACGTCATCATAACACAATTTTAACCCAAACAAACGAATTCTAATAAACCGTTAGATGGAAATAAAATTGCAGATAGAATGAAGGCTTTCCGTCGTTATTTGTACAGCCAGCAAACAACAGAGAAGACTGGTCAACCACTAAAACACAAAGCATTAGTCTGTTTACGGCCCACATAAAAAATACCCACTCCTCTCTTTAAAGTAAACTATCCATTTTTTCATGGAATTATGATTATTATCTGTTGTTTTACGACAAACTCGACAGCAAGGTAATACGACGTCGGCCTTGTAGTCGCCTCTGACGACAGGCAGAGCTACTCTGGATAAATTCTAACCCCGGGGCCGACGGCGTATGGAATTAATATAATGATAAGAACATTTAAATGTTATTTAATGTGTTTCATTAAATTTCTTTAATGTATCGGTATAGACTCCAGGGCCAGGATTCACAATAGGTCCTAAGTATTTTTATTTTGTATTATCTCTAAGACCGGCTTAACTTTGAACCTAGGAAAATATCTGAGAACAGACTTCAAAACATGTTATTGGAATGTTCATTGTGTCCTTGTTTATACCAGGAATTAGTAACTTATTCATGTGACCTGGGTCTGGTTTTACAGGAAGTTCAAAGTTAGGCCGATCTTACCCCCCGTTTACGTTACTCTCATCTTACGATCGTAAGACTACATTACCGACCAACCGACGGTCATTTTCCAAGTGTAAACGCTGCACAGTTAGTAAATCAGTCGGTAGGTCTACCAGAGTACACTGACGGCAGTTAGTATACTAGTTGCCATCTAAACTTGATGTAAAGAAATATCCATACAATACAACTTGATTGTTTCGCCTAATACAGTGGTGTCCAAAGTACGGCCCGCGGCTTCTTTTCATACGGCCCGCACAACATATTGAAATTGCTTTTAATCGGCCCTAATGAGTTAGATTTTTCTTAATTCAGAAATGCTCATTTGAAGATAACTCGATATCGCTACTAATTCCGTTTGCTACCAATGCGCACTACTACTGTTTTGTCCTACCCCTGTTTATTACTCTTCTATGAACGAGGGTCAGAGTATTACGTATTAGCTATTACTAACGGCACCCAAGAAAAATGAGCCCTTGTGAGGCAGGGGCTGTTTCTTTCGTTTTGACACTTGTCAGTCAGTGGTCAGCGGTACACGCGCCTTATTTCAGCGACTGTTTCTGCTGTTTAATTCAGAACAACTCCACGTGTCACAGAGCTCATCATAAAAACATTGGAATTAATGTACATATAGCTATAAAATACATTTTCATTGCGAGTGGTACTTTGAGTGGTGTTTTGAATGTCCAAGTTAAGAGTGAACTAGATTTCGAGTGTAAATAGAAACAATACTTTGAAATTATAGTTTTGGATCTGCTGAGTTGCTGAATAATGCTGTTACGTGATAAAATATAAGTACTCTTGCATTACTATCAAATTTAAAAATATAATTTACCTTTTTTTAGTCAACGGTTACAAAAACGTAGAAAAGCGTTTGTAAATAATGTACTCCATACGGCCCGCATAATATTTTAAACTGTTAATGTCAAAAAAGTTTGCACACCACTGGCCTAATACGTGACATATGAATTAAATCAAACCTGTTTCTACGCCAATGAAACAACAACGTAAAAGATAACCTCAACAATACACCAAGCTCCATCGTCCCGCCATTTGTATTGTTGTATAATTGTGTTCAGTATTCCGTGGATCCGTGATGACTTGTATGAACGCTGGTAGAGTTACGAACGTCAAGCACCCAGAACCTACGATCGTAACGATGAGGGTAACGTAAATGAGGTGTTAGAGTTAAGACCAGAAAAAGACTAAAGTATCCCTTGTAAATCCAGGCCCAGTACTGTATGATAGAGCGAACATGGATAGATGCGTGTATAATCACGTGATGAAGAGCCCAGTACTGTATAATAGTGCGAACATAGATAGATGCGTGTATAATCACGTGATGAAGAGCCCAGTACTGTATAATAGTGCGAACATAGATAGATGCGTGTATAATCACGTGATGAATAACCCAGTACTGTATAATAGTGCGAACATGGTTAGATGCGTGTATAATCACGTGATGAAGAGCCCAGTACTGTATAATAGTGCGAACATAGATAGATGCGTGTATAATCACGTGATGAATAACCCAGTACTGTATAATAGTGCGAACATAGATAGATGCGTGTATAATCACGTGATGAAGAGCCCAGTACTGTATAATAGTGCGAACATAGATAGATGCGTGTATAATCACGTGATGAATAACCCAGTACTGTATAATAGTGCGAACATGGTTAGATGCGTGTATAATCACGTGATGAAGAGCCCAGTACTGTATAATAGTGCGAACATAGATAGATGCGTGTATAATCACGTGATGAATAACCCAGTACTGTATAATAGTGCGAACATAGATAGATGCGTGTATAATCACGTGATGAAGAGCCCAGTACTGTATAATAGTGCGAACATAGATAGATGCGTGTATAATCACGTGATGAAGAGCCCAGTACTGTATAATAGTGCGAACATGGATAAATGCGTGTATAATCACGTGATGAAGAGCCCAGTACTGTATAATAGTGCGAACATAGATAGATGCGTGTATAATCACGTGATGAAGAGCCCAGTACTGTATAATAGTGCGAACATAGATAGATGCGTGTATAATCACGTGATGAAGAGCCCAATACTGTATAATAGTGCGAACATAGATAGATGCGTGTATAATCACGTGATGAAGGGCCCAGTACTGTATAATAGTACGAACATAGATAGATGCGTGTATAATCACGTGATGAAGAGCCCAGTACTGTATAATAGTGCGAACATAGATAGATGCGTGTATAATCACGTGATGAAGAGCCCAGTACTGTATAATAGTGCGAACATGGATAGATGCGTGTATAATCAAGTGATGAAGAGCCCAGTACTGTATAATAGTGCGAACATAGATAGATGCGTGTATAATCACGTGATGAAGGGCCCAGTACTGTATAATAGTACGAACATAGATAGATGCGTGTATAATCACGTGATGAAGGGCCCAGTACTGTATAATAGTGCGAACATGGATAGATGCGTGTATAATCACGTGATGAAGAGCCCAGTACTGTATAATAGTGCGAACATAGATAGATGCGTGTATAATCAAGTGATGAAGAGCCCAGTACTGTATAATAGTACGAACATGGATAGATGCGTGTATAATCACGTGATGGAGAGCCCAGTACTGTATAATAGTGCGAACATAGATAGATGCGTGTATAATCAAGTGATAAAGAGCCCAGTACTGTATAATAGTGCGAACATAGATAGATGCGTGTATAATCAAGTGATAAAGAGCCCAGTACTGTATAATAGTGCGAACATAGATAGATGCGTGTATAATCAAGTGATAAAGAGCCCAGTACTGTATAATAGTACGAACATAGATAGATGCGTGTATAATCACGTGATGAAGAGCCCAGTACTGTATAATAGTGCGAACATGGATAGATGCGTGTATAATCACGTGATGAAGAGCCCAGTACTGTATAATAGTACGAACATAGATAGATGCGTGTATAATCACGTGATGAAGAGCCCAGTACTGTATAATAGTACGAACATAGATAGATGCGTGTATAATCACGTGATGAAGAGCCCAGTACTGTATAATAGTGCGAACATGGATAGATGCGTGTATAATCACGTGATGAAGAGCCCAGTACTGTATAATAGTACGAACATGGATAGATGCGTGTATAATCACGTGATGAAGAGCCCAGTACTGTATAATAGTGCGAACATAGATAGATGCGTGTATAATCACGTGATGAAGAGCCCAGTACTGTATAATAGTGCGAACATAGATAGATGCGTGTATAATCACGTGATGAAGAGCCCAGTACTGTATAATAGTGCGAACATAGATAGATGCGTGTATAATCACGTGATGAAGAGCCCAATACTGTATAATAGTGCGAACATGGATAGATGCGTGTATAATCACGTGATGAAGAGCCCAGTACTGTATAATAGTACGAACATAGATAGATGCGTGTATAATCACGTGATGAAGAGCCCAGTACTGTATAATAGTGCGAACATAGATAGATGCGTGTATAATCAAGTGATAAAGAGCCCAGTACTGTATAATAGTGCGAACATAGATAGATGCGTGTATAATCACGTGATGAAGAGCCCAGTACTGTATAATAGTGCGAACATAGATAGATGCGTGTATAATCACGTGATGAAGAGCCCAGTACTGTATAATAGTACGAACATAGATAGATGCGTGTATAATCACGTGATGAAGAGCCCAGTACTGTATAATAGTACGAACATGGATAGATGCGTGTATAATCACGTGATGAAGAGCCCAGTACTGTATAATAGTGCAAACATGGATAGATGCGTGTATAATCAAGTGATGAAGAGCCCAGTACTGTATAATAGAGCGAACATGGATAGATGCGTGTATAATCAAGTGATGAAGAGCCCAGTACTGTATAATAGAGCGAACATGGATAGATGCGTGTATAATCACGTGATGAAGAGCCCAGTACTGTATAATAGTACGAACATGGATAGATGCGTGTATAATCACGTGATGAAGAGCCCAGTACTGTATAATAGTACGAACATGGATAGATGCGTGTATAATCACGTGATGAAGAGCCCAGTACTGTATAATAGTGCGAACATAGATAGATGCGTGTATAATCAAGTGATAAAGAGCCCAGTACTGTATAATAGTACGAACATAGATAGATGCGTGTATAATCACGTGATGAAGAGCCCAGTACTGTATAATAGTGCGAACATGGATAGATGCGTGTATAATCACGTGATGAAGAGCCCAGTACTGTATAATAGTACGAACATGGATAGATGCGTGTATAATCACGTGATGAAGAGCCCAGTACTGTATAATAGTGCGAACATAGATAGATGCGTGTATAATCACGTGATGAAGAGCCCAGTACTGTATAATAGTGCAAACATGGATAGATGCGTGTATAATCAAGTGATGAAGAGCCCAGTACTGTATAATAGAGCGAACATGGATAGATGCGTGTATAATCAAGTGATGAAGAGCCCAGTACTGTATAATAGAGCGAACATGGATAGATGCGTGTATAATCACGTGATGAAGAGCCCAGTACTGTATAATAGTACGAACATGGATAGATGCGTGTATAATCACGTGATGAAGAGCCCAGTACTGTATAATAGTACGAACATGGATAGATGCGTGTATAATCACGTGATGAAGAGCCCAGTACTGTATAATAGTGCAAACATGGATAGATGCGTGTATAATCACGTGATGAAGAGCCCAGTACTGTATAATAGTGCGAACATAGATAGATGCGTGTATAATCACGTGATGAATAACCCAGTACTGTATAATAGTGCGAACATAGATAGATGCGTGTATAATCACGTGATGAAGAGCCCAGTACTGTATAATAGTGCGAACATAGATAGATGCGTGTATAATCAAGTGATAAAGAGCCCAGTACTGTATAATAGTACGAACATAGATAGATGCGTGTATAATCACGTGATGAAGAGCCCAGTACTGTATAATAGTGCGAACATGGATAGATGCGTGTATAATCACGTGATGAAGAGCCCAGTACTGTATAATAGTACGAACATAGATAGATGCGTGTATAATCACGTGATGAAGAGCCCAGTACTGTATAATAGTACGAACATAGATAGATGCGTGTATAATCACGTGATGAAGAGCCCAGTACTGTATAATAGTGCGAACATGGATAGATGCGTGTATAATCACGTGATGAAGAGCCCAGTACTGTATAATAGTACGAACATGGATAGATGCGTGTATAATCACGTGATGAAGAGCCCAGTACTGTATAATAGTGCGAACATAGATAGATGCGTGTATAATCACGTGATGAAGAGCCCAGTACTGTATAATAGTGCAAACATGGATAGATGCGTGTATAATCAAGTGATGAAGAGCCCAGTACTGTATAATAGAGCGAACATGGATAGATGCGTGTATAATCAAGTGATGAAGAGCCCAGTACTGTATAATAGAGCGAACATGGATAGATGCGTGTATAATCACGTGATGAAGAGCCCAGTACTGTATAATAGTGCGAACATAGATAGATGCGTGTATAATCACGTGATGAAGAGCCCAGTACTGTATAATAGTGCGAACATGGATAGATGCGTGTATAATCACGTGATGAAGAGCCCAGTACTGTATAATAGTACGAACATAGATAGATGCGTGTATAATCACGTGATGAAGAGCCCAGTACTGTATAATAGTACGAACATAGATAGATGCGTGTATAATCACGTGATGAAGAGCCCAGTACTGTATAATAGTGCGAACATGGATAGATGCGTGTATAATCACGTGATGAAGAGCCCAGTACTGTATAATAGTACGAACATGGATAGATGCGTGTATAATCACGTGATGAAGAGCCCAGTACTGTATAATAGTGCGAACATAGATAGATGCGTGTATAATCACGTGATGAAGAGCCCAGTACTGTATAATAGTGCAAACATGGATAGATGCGTGTATAATCAAGTGATGAAGAGCCCAGTACTGTATAATAGAGCGAACATGGATAGATGCGTGTATAATCAAGTGATGAAGAGCCCAGTACTGTATAATAGAGCGAACATGGATAGATGCGTGTATAATCACGTGATGAAGAGCCCAGTACTGTATAATAGTACGAACATGGATAGATGCGTGTATAATCACGTGATGAAGAGCCCAGTACTGTATAATAGTGCGAACATAGATAGATGCGTGTATAATCACGTGATGAAGAGCCCAGTACTGTATAATAGTGCGAACATAGATAGATGCGTGTATAATCACGTGATGAAGAGCCCAGTACTGTATAATAGTGCAAACATGGATAGATGCGTGTATAATCACGTGATGAAGAGCCCAGTACTGTATAATAGTGCGAACATAGATAGATGCGTGTATAATCACGTGATGAAGAGCCCAGTACTGTATAATAGTGCAAACATGGATAGATGCGTGTATAATCACGTGATGAAGAGCCCAGTACTGTATAATAGAGCGAACATGGATAGATGCGTGTATAATCAAGTGATGAAGAGCCCAGTACTGTATAATAGTGCAAACATGGATAGATGCGTGTATAATCACGTGATGAAGAGCCCAGTACTGTATAATAGTGCGAACATAGATAGATGCGTGTATA
Source organism: Isoperla grammatica (assembly GCA_945910005.1). Classification (NCBI taxonomy): domain Eukaryota; kingdom Metazoa; phylum Arthropoda; class Insecta; order Plecoptera; family Perlodidae; genus Isoperla; species Isoperla grammatica. The sequence goes on from OX246746.1 coordinate 22,812,951, forward strand.
ATCACGTGATGAAGAGCCCAGTACTGTATAATAGTGCGAACATAGATAGATGCGTGTATAATCACGTGATGAAGAGCCCAGTACTGTATAATAGTGCAAACATGGATAGATGCGTGTATAATCAAGTGATGAAGAGCCCAGTACTGTATAATAGAGCGAACATGGATAGATGCGTGTATAATCACGTGATGAAGAGCCCAGTACTGTATAATAGTGCGAACATAGATAGATGCGTGTATAATCACGTGATGAAGAGCCCAGTACTGTATAATAGTGCAAACATGGATAGATGCGTGTATAATCAAGTGATGAAGAGCCCAGTACTGTATAATAGAGCGAACATGGATAGATGCGTGTATAATCAAGTGATGAAGAGCCCAGTACTGTATAATAGAGCGAACATAGATAGATGCGTGTATAATCAAGTGATGAAGAGCCCAGTACTGTATAATAGTACGAACATAGATAGATGCGTGTATAATCACGTGATGAAGAGCCCAGTACTGTATAATAGTGCGAACATAGATAGATGCGTATATAATCACGTGATGAAGAGCCCAGTACTGTATAATAGTGCGAACATAGATAGATGCGTGTATAATCACGTGATGAAGAGCCCAGTACTGTATAATAGTACGAACATAGATAGATGCGTGTATAATCAAGTGATGAAGAGCCCAGTACTGTATAATAGTGCGAACATGGATAGATGCGTGTATAATCACGCGATGAAGAGCCCAGTACTGTATAATAGTGCGAACATAGATAGATGCGTGTATAATCACGTGATGAAGAGCCCAGTACTGTATAATAGTGCGAACATAGATAGATGCGTGTATAATCACGTGATGAAGAGCCCAGTACTGTATAATAGTGCGAACATGGATAGATGCGTGTATAATCACGTGATGAAGAGCCCAGTGTGAGTAGCACCGCTTCAAGTGTCGCGGCCAATCTTGATCGTGCCGCAACACAAAAGGGCAGAATATTACGAGGAAATTGAGAAGTAGACGACCGACCACTTGTGCTTTAAGTGGCTGTTGTCAAAACCAGGAAACCACCTATGCAACCTCCATTACGCCGCCACAAAGAAGGCCACTGAGTTCTAGGGTTCGTCATAAACATGACGTGTATAGGAATACCGTGAAATGTTGTTCCAAAAACTTTTTCTTTCGTTCAATAATATCTGCGTTTCGGGAAATATTAAGGGTGTTGCCTCTCAAACCAAGAAGTAAGATTGTGTCAGGGGAGTCAGGACCGCCCAGAATTAGTTCGAATCACTAACGTTTTTCACGATTATCTAGTACAATTTGGTTGCGTTAAGTTTTTTGACGGAAACCTGCTTGCACGTTTTCTTGTACGTTACCGTCAAAAAACTTACCGCAACCAAATTGTACTAGATAATCGGGAAAAACGTTAGTGATTCGTGCTTGTTAAGTTGAGAACGAAAAATTATCTATCTGACTTCTGTGGGTACCACGACTTTATGAACCATTTTTACCGTCGGAAATATGACTTTAATGCTGTTCCAAAAACATGTTCTTCCCTGCGTTTCTGAAAATATGAATACCGCGTTTACTGGAGTAAGATAACCCAGCGTAGTTGGCCGCGGTCGATTTGGCGTTGGTCTAGTCTAGAGTCAAGTTATAACCGCGGTCAAGTGAAGTTGTTTCTTCTTCATAATTACTGACTGACTCATCATCTCGATTACCATAGTTGCCAAAGTATGAGACGTGATGCCCAAATATCATGACTAAAATACTATTGAACATTAATTTTAACAGTAGACATTAATCCAGTTGCATGGGTTGATATACTAGACTGTTTTAGCTCAGTTGAAACAATCGCATAACCCACATACGTACTGGGAATGTTTTCTTGTATGCATACACCAGTAGAGCATGCTACGTGCCCCACAGCAGAAAATACTCGATGGGGATCGAGTGCCGGCTAGCTGCAGTGGTGGGGGGTGGGTCAGGTTCAGGAGTACCCTGACGAGAGACGTATATGTGAACTGGTAGGGCTCCACTTGTTTTTTTTAAGGGAAGGTGGGAAAAACAAGAAACCATAGAGAGAGGCTGTCACAATTGTATATGCTAATAATGATAAGACTAGGTGATAATTAATAATAATGTAATTAATGATAATAATGTTAACATGGATATTAGTAACAATAGATGGAAACGACAACAATGATACAAATATAGTGACCAATAAGACTGTATCAGTTATTAATGTTATTGGGTTGGTACCACTGACAAGGCGAATGCCTTACAAAATTAATAATAATGTAATTAATGATAATCATGTTAACATGGGTATTAGTAACGATAGATGAAAACGATCAACAATGATACAAATATAGTGACCGTTAATACAGTACCAGGTATCAGTGTTCTTGGGTTGGTACCACTGACAAGGCGAATGCCTTACAAAATTAATAATTATGTAATTAATGATAATAATCTTAACATGGGTATTAACAACGATAGATGGAAACGATCAACAATGATACATAATATAGTGACCGATAGGACCGTACCAGGTATAAGTGTTCTCGGGTTGGTACCACTGACAAGGCGAATGCCGTACAAAATTAAACACCAGTATACTATAAATAATCCTAATCCAATGACCAGGGACAAAATGACTAACCGTAGTGATCGCACGGTGACATTATAAATAACAACAATAGGGATAATAACAATGATAAGAATATAAATATAATTCTGGGACAAGATGGATAATGTAATACTAATCCAATAGTATGATGATGCTTATTAATAGTGTAATTGATAAAGCCACTGGCACCTAAATATAACCATTGACTAACGTCAGTACCAAGGTTACAACAACAAACAATAATAATGGCAGGTTGATATTGACAGATAATATTCACACACGAAATAAGATAATAGAATATTATTCACTAAGATGTTTATAATGAAAAACGTTTAATTTTATAAAGTGTTCAGGGGTACTTATCAGCCTCAGCCTTCTCTCCGGTATAGGGTGAATCAGGTCAGGTAGGGGGGTGTGTCCGGGATGCGCCAGCTCGCCAGAACCGTCCCCAGGCGTCCGTCCGTCACGCCAGGAATAAGCAGCCGTCGTAGTCGTATCTCGTTGTTCCGGTAAATGTTCCGAGTATCGGAACAACACTCAATCACCGGTAGCACTTGTTAATGTTCGTTCAAGGAATACTTCCGTCCAAGACGCTAGTGCAGACAATGGTAGCCTAACTGTCACAACAGTCTCAGTAGCTCCGCCGTCGACTAGGTTTCCTCTACGTGCACACGCAATCACTTCCCTCAATCGAGGTAATGCTCGGACGATCGCTCGACTACAACTGTCTCGTTATCTTTACCTACGCCAGTCGTCTGCTTATCTCTGTGGCGAGGGGTGAGAGGGGTAGTACCGTACGATTCAAAAGTTATGCCCATAACACCTCCCCCCTCCTACCGCATAGGGTCATGGCAAAACGTCGCTGTCATCACCGTCGGGAGACTTTCGTAAATCGGACACATGCCAATAGCCTATGCTCTTGTTTTTGTCATTTTCTAGCTCAAAGACAAGAGGTGAGAGTTTGGATTTAATCTTGAAGGGTCCAACAAATTTTGGGGCTAGTTTGGCCGTAAAATTGGCCGTCGCGTCGGATTGAGCATAGTTTTTCTTGTAGACCAACTGACCAACCTCATAAGTAACTGGTCTTCTGCGAAGATTGTATCGTTTTGCACTGACATCATGTGCTTTAAAGATCCTCTCAGTTACCGTATGGTAACAAGTTTGGAGTGCTTTCACTTGTTCTGCCCATTCATTTCGGGTGGTGCAGGTGGGAACATCGGTTTCGGTGGAAGGTTCTCCATAAGAACGCCCCGAGAGATGGATTTCTCGACCGAAATTCAAGAACACAGGTGTGTATCCTGTTACCTCATGATGAGCTGTCCGGATTGCATAGCCAAATTTTTGAAGGTTTTGGTCCCAGAGCTGATGATTCTCCTTTACAAAAGAGGCAATCATGGTTTTTAAAACTTGATTTACTCGCTCTGATGGATTATTTTGTGGGTGGTATCGTGCATTGAAAAATATTTTCGTCTCATACTGCCGTGCTAAGTTTCTTAGCTCTTTTCCAGCATATTGTGAGCCGTTGTCACATACAATCGTTTGCGGTGCCCCGTATACAAGAAATATGTCCTCTTCCATGTGGCGCGCTATTCTCTTGGCAGTGGCCGCACGTAAAGGGAATATGAGAGTATATTTAGTAAACCAGTCGGCGATGACAAGAAGGTACTTGTTTCCTTGTTTGGAGCGAGGAAAAGGTCCAAGAATATCGGATGATATAAGTTGCCACGGTTGAGTTACATTCTTACACCGACCCATTAATCCTGCTGGAAGTTTCCTTTCCGGCTTGTACTGTAAACAAATAGTACATCTATTTACATATCGAGATACATCTGATTTCATTTTTGGCCAATAATACAAGTTGCTTATCCTCTTGTATGTCTTGAGAATGCCGAGATGTCCAGCTGTTGCATCATCATGGCATTCCTTGAGAACGTTCTGTCTTGATTCCTTGGGAACAACGAGTTTCCAAGTGCCAATTAACTTGTATAACTGTTCATTTTCAATGCTCCATTTCGGGTAATCAACAGGGTTACACATGACTAGATTCCGCATTTTATTATACCAGGGATCCAATATCGGCGCAGGAATTGTTATCAGATCCAAAGGGACTGATATGGAGAGAGCATCGGGGACAACGTTTTCTTTCCCTTTTCGATGAATAACTTGAAAGTCGTACGGCTGAAGACGCAATGCCCATCTTGCTAATCTGCCTGTCGGATCATGCAAATTCTGTAACCATACCAGACTGTGGTGGTCTGTTACAACGGTGAAATAACTTCCTTCTACGTAAGGTCGATATTTTTCTACCGCCCATACCACTGCAAGGCATTCCTTTTCCGTAGCCGAGAACTTTTTCTCGTTACTTGTTAAGGTTCTACTGGCAAAAGCTATTACTTTTTCTTGGTCGTCATGAATTTGACTTAAAACAGCACCTAATCCATAATTTGAAGCATCGGTCTGTATACAGAAAGGCCGTGAAAAATCCGGACACGAGAGAATTGGTGCCGTGATTAATTTTCCTTTGAGGGTGTGAAATGCTTCGTCTGCTTCTGCAGTCCATGCAAATTTTTGGGTTTTATGCGTAAGCTTGGTTAGAGGGCCACTAATGGTGGAGAAGCCTGGAACGAATCGTCGATACCACGACGTCATACCGATAAACCGGCGCAGGTCCTTGATTGATTTGGGGGTAGGATAATCCTTTATGGCCGCCACTTTTTCTGGATCACAGTGTAGTCCCATTGAGTCAACAACATAGCCCAGATATTTTAATTCAGATCTACAAAATTTACACTTTTCGCGGTTTAAGGTCAGATTGGCCTCGATTAATCTTCGAAAGACTTCCTCTAAAACCTCAAGATGTTTCTGGAAGGTCAGCGTGCAAATTATTATATCATCTAGATAGACAAAGACATACGGTTCGAGATCGGAACCCAGTACACGATCTATCAGTCTTTGCCATGTAGCTGGTGAGTTGTGTAAACCAAATGGCATCCTGGTGAACTCAAATAAGCCACGTGATGGGACTGTAAAAGCAGTTTTCTCTCGGCTACTGGCCTCAATCGGAACCTGCCAATAAGCACTTTTGAGATCAAGAGAAGTGAGGTATCGTGCATCTCTTAAACGATCTAAAATGGAGTTGACATACGGTATCGGGTACGCATCACGTTTGGTTACTTTATTGACTTTACGGAAATCTACAACAAATCGGGAAGTTCCATCTGACTTTCCAACCAGAAGTGCTGGAGATGACCATGGGCTTTTGGAAGGGACTACTACTCCTAGTTGCAGCATATGGTCTAACTCTGTATTCATTTGAGCTTGACGCACAGGTGAAAGTGGATAGTACCGCTGCTTAATCGGTTCAGCTGTACCCGTATCTATTTTGTGCTCAACTAAGTTAGTATGTCCTATAGATGTCCCCATTAATTCAAATTTTTGCTCTACTAAGGCCTCTAACTGAGCACGCTGTTCACTTAGTAAATTGTCTATGTCCGTCACCACGTCATCAACGCAATAATTTTCGTGTGTTCCAAATTCCCACGTATGATCAAGAAAATTCGGAATGATCTTCGTTTTCCTCCAGAAATCCAATCCAAGGATAAGTGGTTGCTTAACAGAGGGTACGACTAGTACATCCAGATTGTGGATTGAACTCTCTAACTCTATAGGAATGTTCATGCATCCCAACACTTGACAAAATTGACCATTGGCTACCTTCACCTTGTCTTGTTCATAAGTCGCTGTCATCTTTAATCCCAGTCTATGCATTTGTTCCAAACCAGCCTGTCCTAGTATTGAACGAGAAGCCCCGGAATCCAGAAGTCCTGTAAATGGTTTTCCTAATATATGAACTGTAAGATACAGACGATCATCTTTACCATGTGTCTGAAGCAGGTAGTCAATTGAGGGTTGATATTTTATGAAGTCGGATACATATTGTAACCAGCAATTCCATTCTGTCGTTGATGTTTTCTGTATATTGCGGGAGGAAGGTAAGTGACAGTTCCTTAGGTCCCCCCTTTGGCGTTTCCCTTCTGGCACTGTTTACAATCTTTGTAATGTATCCCTGGGGTGCCACAAGTTAAACAAAATTGGGTCATCGGTCGCGAGCATCTGCGATAAGGGTGACCGGGCTCATTGCAATTCCAGCATGGTTTATTACTGGGTTTGCGTACTGAGGTTTTCATCTGTGATGCTACATCTAATCGCATTTGGTTCATAGGCTGTACAATCTCGGCAAGTTCTGGTGTTCGTTTACAATAAGCTAGATCCTTTTCCATCGAGTTTTGTTTTGGCGGAGGGGTTGTATATTTTTCGGTTCGCACTCGTCCTGCCTCTACACGCCGTCCTAAGACAAGAAGGTCATTTATCGTATGAATATCATGCAAGCATAAGCGATCCTGATAGTAAGGGGCTAAATTTTTCCTCATAACTCTTAGTCGTTCTCTTTCAGAAGTTGGTGAAGACAAACGGGCAAAAAGATTTTCTATAACGGCAACATAGATTTCTAATGGCTCATCTTTTCCTTGGGTTCGAAGTCGTATCTCTTCTAGAAGACAGTCTTCGTAATCAGCTGGCTGAAATGTTTGCTTTAGCTCCTCCACTAGTGCTACCCACGATGTGGTACGACGTCTAGCTGCACGATACCATATCAACGCTGGTCCAACAAAAAGATCAACCGCTGATGCCCAAAGTTCCTCATCCGTTATTCCACGTGCGATCTTCAGCTCAGAAACTCGATCTAGGAAAGCACCTAAACTTACGCCCTTTTCACCAGAAAATGTCAAATTCCATTTCACCACAGGAATTGATTGCCTGTGAAAAGTAGACGGGGTAGCAACATGTGGAATAGGGCAATTTACATTGCTATCTAACTGGTAAGTTTCCCTAGTTCGTGCAGCGCTATCCTGATTAACAATTGGAGTTACGAGTTCTTCCTCAGAATCTTCCTGGTCGCTTACTGAACGGGACTCTAACTGATCATATGCCTCCATAGCCAGTTTAAGAAGTCTTGATCTCCATACCGAAAGCTCGATGTCGTCACCAATGTCCACATTTTGAATGCGTCCAATGTAATGAGTTATTTTTGCATCTAGTTTACCGTATATCGGGTCTCGTCTTGTTCCGGAGAATTTGCTCAGCTCAGTCTGAATATCCTGTAAATTTCTCTCGCATAAAGGTAATTCGTCACCGGGTACACCAACATGAGTGTTGACTGGCCGTCTATCCCGAATTGCTTTACGTAGCAACTTTCGTAACTGGTCTGCCGCACCAGTAGCGGGAAGTCCACGAGATAGCAACTCATATTCAATTTCATTTTTGGATAGGCGGTTGACTTCCATCACCAACAAATGTTAAACCAACCTCCAAAATGGAAACGAAATACAGCCAGTATCAACAAATCTACGTCGGGCTCCAAATCTGCTACGTGCCCCACAGCAGAAAATACTCGATGGGGATCGAGTGCCGGCTAGCTGCAGTGGTGGGGGGTGGGTCAGGTTCAGGAGTACCCTGACGAGAGACGTATATGTGAACTGGTAGGGCTCCACTTGTTTTTTTTAAGGGAAGGTGGGAAAAACAAGAAACCATAGAGAGAGGCTGTCACAATTGTATATGCTAATAATGATAAGACTAGGTGATAATTAATAATAATGTAATTAATGATAATAATGTTAACATGGATATTAGTAACAATAGATGGAAACGACAACAATGATACAAATATAGTGACCAATAAGACTGTATCAGTTATTAATGTTATTGGGTTGGTACCACTGACAAGGCGAATGCCTTACAAAATTAATAATAATGTAATTAATGATAATCATGTTAACATGGGTATTAGTAACGATAGATGAAAACGATCAACAATGATACAAATATAGTGACCGTTAATACAGTACCAGGTATCAGTGTTCTTGGGTTGGTACCACTGACAAGGCGAATGCCTTACAAAATTAATAATTATGTAATTAATGATAATAATCTTAACATGGGTATTAACAACGATAGATGGAAACGATCAACAATGATACATAATATAGTGACCGATAGGACCGTACCAGGTATAAGTGTTCTCGGGTTGGTACCACTGACAAGGCGAATGCCGTACAAAATTAAACACCAGTATACTATAAATAATCCTAATCCAATGACCAGGGACAAAATGACTAACCGTAGTGATCGCACGGTGACATTATAAATAACAACAATAGGGATAATAACAATGATAAGAATATAAATATAATTCTGGGACAAGATGGATAATGTAATACTAATCCAATAGTATGATGATGCTTATTAATAGTGTAATTGATAAAGCCACTGGCACCTAAATATAACCATTGACTAACGTCAGTACCAAGGTTACAACAACAAACAATAATAATGGCAGGTTGATATTGACAGATAATATTCACACACGAAATAAGATAATAGAATATTATTCACTAAGATGTTTATAATGAAAAACGTTTAATTTTATAAAGTGTTCAGGGGTACTTATCAGCCTCAGCCTTCTCTCCGGTATAGGGTGAATCAGGTCAGGTAGGGGGGTGTGTCCGGGATGCGCCAGCTCGCCAGAACCGTCCCCAGGCGTCCGTCCGTCACGCCAGGAATAAGCAGCCGTCGTAGTCGTATCTCGTTGTTCCGGTAAATGTTCCGAGTATCGGAACAACACTCAATCACCGGTAGCACTTGTTAATGTTCGTTCAAGGAATACTTCCGTCCAAGACGCTAGTGCAGACAATGGTAGCCTAACTGTCACAACAGTCTCAGTAGCTCCGCCGTCGACTAGGTTTCCTCTACGTGCACACGCAATCACTTCCCTCAATCGAGGTAATGCTCGGACGATCGCTCGACTACAACTGTCTCGTTATCTTTACCTACGCCAGTCGTCTGCTTATCTCTGTGGCGAGGGGTGAGAGGGGTAGTACCGTACGATTCAAAAGTTATGCCCATAACAAGCATAATGTTTTCTTGTATGCATACACTAGTAGAGTATAATGTTTTCGAGTAAACATTCACTCCTATTCGCGAGTATCTTTTCTATTATTGTTGATTATGACTCAGAGCACAGATATCTACGAATGTTGAGTTGAGTTGCACGATAGTATAAGCCCAAGTCTTATTCCCATGTTAAATCATAAGGTAATTAAAGGAGATAATTAATAATTGAGATGAATTGCCCTGGGAAGCCTTGATTGACTGATGACTGATGATGGATGATAGAATATGGCTGCAGCAGAAAGGTTTCCACATTCGTAAATGATAATACCTAAAGACTGAGCTAAGCTGAGAATCATAACTCAGGTTCTCACTTATCTTCATTAATCTGAGTCCATGAGAAGAAAGATGTGAGAAGTGGGATGACTGGGACTGTTGCCAGAACTTAAGTATTTGTAAGAACGTTTTAATAATTTTGAATTCATGAATTGGGTATAAAGCTGATGTACTAACAGAATAACAATCATATACCTAATAGTATGATGATATTTGGATTTTACGTCCCATATTTTTGCAACGAGACTAATCGAGACGATGAGTGGGTGATTATGAGGATGATAAACCGCCACTTGACATCCATGCCCAAGCCAGGATTCGAACCTGAAACGCAGAGACCACGGTTTACCAGACCAACGCCTAATCGACCTCGGCCAACTGCGCCGGCATACCCAATAGTAGTAGTAATGATAGTAGTAGTAATAATAATAATATATTTATCTTTTGTAATAATCGTGTGTTTCTTTATTTGCGCATTAAATAAGACTTCCCAATAAGCTAAAACATCAGCTTAACAGTGGGTTGCATAAATACAAACATTACAGAGCGAACTGGTACAATTTTTAACAAAACAATAATAAACAAAACACAACTAACAACAAAATTCTTAATATAAAGTTCAATAACACTTTCATGTGAACAATTATAAAGATAATATGCATAAATAATAGACACTATACAGGATACTAGATGGCTTTAAACTCATAATGATAGGATACTTTATAAAAATTAAATAGTTAAAAGGTAGCTTTTCAAATGTTGCTTGACTTCCCATAAATGTGTGATGGTGGACAAATCAATAGGCAACTCATTGAACTTAGGAACTAGATATTCTAAACGCCTTTGGCCATGTTTGTTTTTAAAAGAGGGGACTTTGTACAGAATTTTGGAATAACTACGTGTAATTTTATGCTTTTGAACTAGCTCTTTATAGGAATCTTTAAAATAAAAATTTAGAATAAGTCTGTAAGTAAAAAGTTTGTCAACCGGAAGCACGTTAGACATTATATAAGAATCACGTATTGGAAGGAAGTTGTAATGGTCTGGTCTCATAATGCGGATAATGTTATTTTGTAGTTTTTGAATATGATGCAAATGACAGCGTGAAGCGTTGCCCCAAGCAAGCAAACCATAAGAAATTAATGATTAGGCAAGAGCCAAATACACGCTACGCAACATAGAAAATGATAAACAATATTTTAAGAACAAATTTGACCTACACAAGACCTTAGTTTCTTACAAATCGATTTAATGTGAGGTTCCCATGTAAAACGTTTGTCAATAGTTAATCCCAAATATACGTGACAAGTTACATTTTCTAATAGTTCTACACATTTACAAACAGACAAATCAATTTTGTGATGTAAACATTCGTAATTATGACATATTATTTTGACTTCTTCTTTGCCGTTTTTAGCATAGGGTGTACATATATGAATAAGCTTAGTTTTAGTAAAATTAATTATAAGGTCATAGTCATGGATCCACCTCAACAAGTTATTAAAATCTGTTTGCATATATAGTTCAGCCCAGCCACCTTTAAATTTTTGTGCACCGAAACTAGCGCTACATCGTCCGCATATAAAAATACATAGCAATGCTTCAGACAACTAACCATATCATTCACGTAGACCAAATATAAAATGGGACCTAAAATAGAACCTTGTGGTACTTCCGTTAAAACTTCCCTCTCGTGACTTAAGGTATTTCCGATTTTAACTTTCATCTTACGAGACTTAAAGTAATTCCTGAACCATTTCAACATAGGCCCTCTAATCCTTATCCTTTTTTCAAGGAACAGTAATAGTTTATTGTGGTTAAGCGTGTCGAAGGCCTACTGAAATCAATAAAAGTAGCAACAACGTGTTTATTATCATTTAATTTTGAGTGAACAAGATCAGAAAATTTTACAAGAAGATCCGAGGTGCTTTTACCCTTCTGAAACCCAAATTGTTGCCAGTTAATAATTTTGAATTTTTCTAAGTAACTATTCAACGCATCCGCAACGACACGCTCCATAATTTTTCAATCGTTGGTAGCAATAATAATGATAGTAATTGATAATAGTTGGTAATAATAATAATAATAATAATAATAATAATAATAATAATAATAATAATAATAATAATAATAATAATAAAAATAATAATAATAATAAAAATAATAATAATAATAATAATAATAATAATAATAATAATAATAATAATAATTAGAGACTAGACAGTTTTTAAAACGGATTTGCAACGACTTTTGTGTTACCACACAATGATTCACTATAAATTAACTATAAATTATATTGATATTATATATATTATTATTATTATTGTAATAATTTTTTTTATTTTTTTTTTTATTTTATAATTATTTTTATTATATTATTAAATTATTATATTATATAATTTATAACTTAATTATAAATTATTCACTATACATTAATTACATTCGTATGGTATTGTAAATCTAAACCACTAGCCCTAGACAATTTATTAGAAAAAAAACATTTAATAAATTTGCAGCGAAAAAGCCGTACGACTTCACCACTCCGACTATCTCTTTTAACAGGCAATTTGGCGTCGCCGTTTCCTCCCCTGGGCCTTGCCAGCCACACGTTACGACCGACCACGCGACCCCCCCCCCCCCCCCCCCCCCCCCAGCTGGTCGCCAGCGTCTTATTTATAGAAATAACATCACTCGGTCTCAAATCAATTCTGTTCAGGGCTAAAGAGGGTTATGAAGTCAGTGGGTCATTATCGAAACCCCTCAAGAAAACACCCTTGGGACCACCTCGGGATTGGGAGTGCGAACGAAATGTTAATACATGTACGTGTTTGGTATGTGGTGCTATGGTGCTATATTTCCATCAATAAAACAAGTAATTGGGTGCAATTTTCTCAATGTGTACAAGTGTACTGAAATAAAAATATGCAAATGAATTGTTTTGTTTAATTCTCAAATTATCAACATTTCCATAAAAGAAAACAGAATAATTTTTATTTGAATAGTGGTATTCGTGAACTGTTTTTAAAGAAAGTAGTTAAACATAAATATGTTGTTATTATGTAACTTTTGCTCTAATACGTAGAAATATTCAATATATGTCAAACAAAACATGGTGGAAGTAATAGACTGATATAACACTGACTCTACGTCCAACACAAGAGTTACATTATTCAATACAATATAAATGCAGTTTTTGTATAAATTTTAACGATATTATTATTTTTCTTTCACGCAGTAATAGTCCGAGTATTACAGTAGAGAATTATTCATTAATTTATGACCCCCTCCCATCCAATACACCCCCCCCCCCTTCATCGTAGCAAATTAAGCTGTTTTGTTTAAAAATCTTAGGACGCTACGGAATATTGACAAGTGATAAATAAGCCAGATGTGGTTTAATATGAAGTAAAAGCTGGGTTTGAATAGTTGCAACTATTCAAATCTTTAATTGAACGTTTATTTTCTGAAATAATACCTTTAAAATTATTTAGTTAGTTTTCAAATCAACGACTGCCACAACTAAAATACTTGAATAATTTCTAATCCAGATTTTATGTTCTTGATGCCGTCTCGTGTTCCAATAGTTCCTCGGCAGTGGTTTGTGGGTGGCGACCAACTCTGATCTGTATTCTTGAGTGCTGATCGTTCTATCATCATCTTTCTTGGAGCTGAGATCAGAACAAGCCCAGTGATTTACCGCCCGATGCCGACCCCACTTCTTGTTAGCAAGACGATTTCATTGACGGTTCATTGTCGCAGAGCGTAGAACGTTGTTAACGAGAATATACGAGGGCGGAATCCATTTCAAGACTCGTTTTGTCACCTTGAAATATAATACTTGCAATCGTTATATACCAGGAATCTATATTTCAAAAGTTGTTTTTAGTAGGGTGTTCACCCCATCAACGCTAAGGGTTGGTTTTCTAGGAAAATGATCAATAAAAGTGAAATCTAGGTTGTCGTCTTTGTTAGCATAATGCTTTATTCAAATAAGAACGAACGCATTCACCTTCCTGTTGTCAATGTCTAACAATAGTTGATAACAATTCTGTTCAATTCACTTTCTAATATATTAATCGTTTAAGTATACTAAATAGTCGATATGGAATACGCCACACTTACAATAAATAGGCTTATTGTATTTGTTGCCTACGTGCTGCAAACTTTCTTATAATGATAGAGATCAAATTTAAGTTAGGCACGAATCTTAATTAAAATATATTTGTATAATCTTGACACATAATGTACAAAACAGTTATTTGTTAATTGTTGATACCACATTTGTTTTACGTAAAATGGTTTGTGGTCCGGGCTTCCCTAAGAGGTATTCCACAATTCCTTCATTTTTTAAATACTAATTTTAACACATCCTTCAACCGAAAAATGTTACATTCATAGGAATTGGTAACTTTGTCATAGAATGGACAAGAGTGTAATTAAATGTGGCTCTCAGCTATATAAATATAGAATTGTCTGACATCTGTGATTCGTCGAAAGCCTGCTCACACAAAGACACATCCTCTTGCAGAATTAATCATTGTGAATTGTTATAATTATCAGTTTACGAATTTGTTTTATGTAGTTACAAATTCAACAAAAATTAGCCCTGAAAGTATGGCATAACAACCGCTGTTTCTCTTACTTAATAAGGAGAGGAGAACTTCTACCCATGCAGCCTAAATGCGAGTTTTTAGCGCAGTTTGAAATGCTTGGAAGGTCCAACCACCAACCAACCAGCCAACGTCTTTGTCGACTTCTTTCAGAGTTGAGCTCATAGACGTGTCTTTGCATGAATATTAACGTCCCAATGAGTAAGCCGCTGCTTTGTATTCACAGCAGTTTACTATCAGAGCACAGATTAGCTGTTCGCACCCTTAAGACGCATTAGATCTAAGTGAGATTCACCGCCTGGACGGGCTCACATTCTTCAACAGGTGCGATCCCAGCGCACAAATAAAACTCCCCCTATCACATTGTTCAGTTGAAATTAACTTAAAAGCCGTTCACACATCGTGGAGGTCGATCCCGTCGGTTTGGCGTCGTTTGAATGCAGAGTAGCCTGAGTGGTTGGGGAGGGTGCGTGTGCGTGTGCGTGTGCGTGTGCGTGTGCGTGTGCGTGTGCGTGTGCGTGTGCGTGTGCCAGATGTCTGAACAAGCGTCGTTGAAAACTAAGCGCCTCTTCTAACAATCTCTGCTAACAGGAAAGTAAAAGTTGTTCAGGATTTATGTGTACAAAAAGGTGGAACATTTTATGTTCGTAAACAAAATTTAAAACAACATTTGCAAGGATTAGAGTAGAATTGCAATAGAAAACGGTGTAGACATTAAACATGTATAATGTATTTATTGCTTTTGTCTATAACGAGTCATTCGCATTGTTATTTTAGTCTAAACATGAGATATAACAAGCATTCAAGAGGAGTTATTGTGCAATATGCTTGCATTGTTACTTTTGTTGACTTCATGTATCTTTTTTCGCACGCTGTTAGGTCAATTCGAATAACATTTTAAAAATAAGGGTATACCCACATTTTTACATAAACCCTAGTGAAATTAAGCCCCTAAAATATATTTAATAGCAAAAATACTTATATATATCTGTAGAACATATTATATATGTAGAACGTATTATATATTAGTAGAACAACTAACAAAATTGTAGTGTTTATTGCTTTGCAGGTAACGCAGTCTTCATTTAAAAAATCTTTAAAATCTACGCACAGTATAAGATGCGTAAGTTTACAGGTGATGATGCAAGACACGCAATATAATTACATCCTAAACGGTCTTGCACTTAACTTCAAAAAATCGATCGAAAAGGGTGCTTTTGTAAAAACATATTTTCAGTTGAATTGTCATGGTGTGACAATCATTGTGATAATAGCTAACTATACTATATATATACGGATGTAAGAGCGGAAAGCTATGTGCATTGCAACATACACCACATCTAATATTTGCAACGAAGTATGTAGACTGACGAAGAATAATAAGCCCATACAATAAAACGGTTCTTTCATCTATCTTCTTTAAGCGATTGCAAGTGGAAAATATATTTCATACAGCTTTATTACAACCGTAGATGCGATGGGAACATTTGTCGGGATCGGTTATAACATCATTTAGTTCTCGGTGATCATGATGACATGACAAATGAATGTAGCAGATAATATTTAAGGTTCACTGTAACTGCCGTTAATACACATCAAAAACTGTTACTTGTTCCGTTTATGTAAATTTTGCAATCATGTTAGAATCTCGCAGTCTCTAATGGTCTTGACAAAAACAAAAATAAATAATTTCACCGGTTTCAATGCTCAGCAATGTATATTATCAAGATTGTCATTTACAGAACAACTGAAACTAAGGACATTATTACATACTGATATTTTGTGTCACTTGATTTGTCCATGTACGATTGTCACCTCACAATATGGTTACGTGTGTGCGTGATAGAGCCCAACACACTAAGGAATTCTTTCAAAATGCAAGATGATTAATATGTTGACGAAAAAGATGGCGGATAAACTCTTGACAAAGGCTAAGGAAAATAGGACGTATGCAATATCATCGTGGCGATCGGAAGCACCCCTATTCAAGTTTTACCCCAAGTATTGTTGATTTCAGTATCACCCCCTCTTTAACCGCCCCCTTAATAGTTCGGTTTATTGATGTTTGTTAGAACTCTCAGGTTCCCGAGCTTTAATATAGGGTCCTCATCCTCACAGGCTCTAACAGAAGAGAGATGAAATGCGAGTGAGAGGGGCAGCAGAGACATCGAAGTTTATTGGACTCGAAGGGCTCGCGTCATCAACCCACCCTAGCGGGAGAACAACACACCAGTCAGTGCAGACCGACCTTAATGTACTCCCCACTGAGCTCATCACGTGACACACCGATCTGCATATATTAAGGTCAAGGTCCATAGCAAGAAAACATTCAATTCTGTTTATCATCGTTTTGCTATCATTTAGAAATAAACTAAATTTACCACAAAATACAGAACCTTAAATTATATAAACATGAAAAAAATATTTAGATATTATTATTAAAAAAAAAAAAAAAACCAAAAGCTCTAAGTTCGGGAAGCTTGTGAGGAGGACGATCTTGTGGTCTGGCACACAACAGTAAAAGTTAAATTGTGTGTACGTTACACAGACATGGTTAGTAGATATTTTGTAATGTAACAGTTAACAAAATTTTAAAAGTTACGCAGTAACAGTTAGTTTGACGAAGCACTCAATAAATTCAAAGTTTTTCTGAATCGGCCTTGTTAATTCTGGCATTTGGTCGCAGGTGTTCGCACTGTCCAATCACTGATTCATATGTTTCTTATTTGACATATCGATCTTTGATTGGTTATCGCTCACTTGTCGATGGTGTTCGGAGACTACAGGGTTGATTTAGTCGCTTTAAATTAAAGTCGCCACCACTGAAAATCAGTCTTCTTTCTGAGTGGGTAGACTCTAAAATAGTAATTGATTTATTTACCTAATCTAGTATCAAAAAGTCATAACAGTAATTCTTACTAACAGTTTGATTTAATATAAACATAAAAAAATAAAAACCAACAATTTAAACAATACCTTTCTGTTAACATGAATAAATTTCCGATTTGTTTAAAAAAACTACTGCGAATTTTATTTGGGCATTAGATTAGCGGGTAATGTAGTAATTCTCTGCAGTGCATATTAGGTAGGATTACTCAACCCGCAGCTTAGCTGAATTCATGCATGGTATAATCAAACATCATTTAGCGAAACCAATATTACTCCATATCCATTTGTACAGCAAACATTTGCTGTGTTTTAAAGCTTTTGAAGTGCAAAACAAATATTGAGAGAATAGGATGTAAATGTTGGTTATGTCAAACGGAACCTAGCAACGGAACACACGTGCGAACGTTAGTAAATAGGAATTTGTTGTTTCTTTTCATTCTAGATGATACGACAATTGAGTAACGTTCAATTAATGATTTTTTTAAAAAAGGTTAAAATCAAACGAGACTTTAAAATTGTAGACAGGTAATTAACTAGTGGACGTAAAATTGTAAATTATTATATTTTTCTACAGCTGCCATCATTAGAATATTGAAGTTTACAGCATGTTTATGAATGAATATCGAAAGCGTGCAAAAGGAACAATAGTGCTAGTATCAATACTTATAGCGATGATGTTGCATATGCGTGGGAAACTTAGATTTCATTGTGTGTTTAGTGTTTACTGTGTTTCTACGTGTGTTCCAAGATGTTAAGTTTGTTGTACTAAAATCCTTTCTTTGATTTAAATGTTTAGAACAAAATTAACGATTTGTATTTGACCTACTGTATATAGAGAGCCATTTTATTTTTCTAAAAATAAAACATACGCAAAAAGAAACCAGCATTTGCTCTTATCAGCTCATCAATCCAATTGACCCAACAGTGAGACAGACAGGAGTTAGATTATCCAGGCGTAGGGTCGAATTGATCTCCGTTGTCTGCCAGGAAAGTAGATTTGTTTTCTTGTAGACTGGGAATGGAGTTTTGAATGCAGAAGAGGTTTCTACGTGCCCTGCTACTCTTAGTATCACATGAAGTATACATTGTGCGTGATTTTTCTTCCTACCTTTCAGTACTATAGTATGTTTGTCATAGAATCGCCAGCTATCTGGTATCTACGATCATAGATGGAGTTACCTGAATTCGACGAACTCGTCCATTTACAAATAAACACTAGTGCAAATCAGTTTAGTTACTGAGTGGGTATACTCTAAATGTGAATTTATTTTATTTATTTTATTTATTATATTAGAAGCTTTTTTTTTAGAAAAAATATGTTTTGTTTAGTTGTGGGAAATACATTTTTGATTTTTTTTGTCTCACTTCAAAATTTTACAAAAACGTCATCTGAAGAGAAAGACAAAAGGAAATCCAATATAGAATGCTGATGATGCAGTTATCTAAACTCACTTCTCATCTCGTTCGATGGTTGTCGACATTTCATTGTTTCGTTTCCCACTCAGAGAATATACTCTTCTTGATGACAGAACCATTCGGACCGTTATTGGTTGCGGTATTGAAAGAAAATGAGCCAATGCTATTGCAATGGCCAAACCTTGGAGCAAGCAATCCATTCTTTTGAAACGCTTCAATCCCCGGTTTATCTTGATCCGTGTTTGATCCTGATTCTTTTAAACCTCATTCATATGACGTAGGGGTCAGTGGGATATCTTTTCTTCTCTTCTTAGGGGGCTTCATTTCCGATGCCAGGACAAAGACGAAGCCGGAGCTATAGAGATGCTATCAGCTTTGGGCCATTCACTGTAGCTTCAATTCTTCCACAGAAACCCCCTTAACAGAGCTTTTACTCCTACAACGCTAAAGCTTTCATTAACTGAGCAATGGTGGTTTCGTATGTATATGTCATTTTATTGTGCTCTCAATTCATTAAATTGTGTTTATTTTTGTATGTGGCCCGTTGCTCCTAGGGGGTTATTCTTGCTGCAATGAAGAAGGTCCAAGGTTCGGTTTACAACTTTAGAAAATTGAATCAAATTGATCTAAATGATGATGGGGTATTGTACAAACGGTGACTTTGGAGGCCTCAGAGCAACGAATCACTTTGTAAATTTGAAATGTACAGGACTGAAATTAGCTCAATTGTAACTGAGTGGAAAGACAATAAGTAACAATTTATTTATCAATGCATTCATTTATAAACACAGACCTAATTTATCATTTATTTCAATTATGCCTGTATGTGTCATATTATTTGTTGAGCTTGTGTTCAATGCGCGCAGAAAAGAAATTAACATTGTATTGAGGCTCACAACTATAATGATAATAGCAGATTCCCATTTCGGCAGCAGTCAGAATGAAAAACAGTCGCATCTGTTCGGTCAATACTTTTGCTGACACATTCAACGCATTTCTCTATTCCTTTTCCTTGCGGAGTGAGTCAAAACAAAACCCAATTTCCGTTAGAACAGGAACACACAAGTTCTTTGCTGTGCGTACTTTCAAACGTAACATGATCACAAGCTATAGTTACCTCTAATGGTCAGTAATCCACCTGCGAGCTAGCTAACTCCTTAGTATTTGTTTTGAAACCGAAAATATCATTTGCCTAACGTGCCCGTCTCAGTTCATTCCCCCCCCCCCCCCCCCACCCCCCTCTGCGTCCATTAACATGATTACGTCGTCCTTACTGGAGACGCCACCATTGTATTATAACCACTGTATGAGCCTCCTCGCAACAATAGACCCCGTAGACTGACGGCCACAACAATGGAGATTCATGCCTATTACTTGGAAAAACAATTTTCAAGATTAAATGTGCTTGGTCGTTATATGGCTGATGATCTCCCTAGAGACAGACTATATAATGTACGTGTACCTATATTTATGCATTGCGTTGCGGTCCGAGAGAATATGGATGTACTGCATAATGATCGCGAAGATGACTGTGCCCCAGTTTCGTGCATTTATCTCTGATTGTGAAGAGTAAGATAGTCAAGAGAAAACGTTTCTTTCAGTAGACTTTGAAACAATGTGGGGAATCTCTTGAAAATCTTCCATTTGTCAGCTCATGTTTTAGATAACGTCTGTACCTGGTTTTGAGAGGAAATGTAGTTTTAAGTGTCAGCAGAAATGTTGAAGGTTTTCCTACACACTTTTATTTGCACTAAGCTAATGCCTTTGTTTGATTGCGTTATGTTTTAGCACCAATTCTGTGGTGTACTGTACTCAAGAAAGTGAAATGAGGACTTTCAAGGGAATACCACGGTAGATTCGCCGACATTAAGGTTATTAGCCATTAGTAATGATGTTTAATTCACTTGTTTGACTAGAAATGTTTTTATATTTTATAGTATTACTGAATTTTGACGATAATATTATATTCTCATCACGATTCTGGACTGAAACGCATAGTCTTGCCGAATATGGTATTAACAAAGTAAAGTAATGGCTTAGTCATAACCTGCTGAGCTTAGACGAAGACAAAACATTTTACATCACCTTTGGACCACGTTCAAACTCACTTCCAGCAACATCGGTTGTGAAAATACATATGATTGGATGCAATATGTTCCAAGGTTGCAAATGTTTAGCCTAAAAGAGAACTGACAATATAAAATACTTAGGTATATTAATTGATTGTCATCTAAAGTGGAACTTTCATGTTGCAAATTTAGTCAATAAACTAAGGCATGCTATGGCACTATTCTACAATCTGAGAAATATATTATCGGTACGGCATCTTAAATTGGTGTACTTTGCTACAGTACAATCAATTCTCAATTATGGTATTATAGGCTGGGGAGGAGCATATGGCTCCCATTTTTTAAAACTTGTGACAGCACAAAATATTATATTGAGAATCATGTTGAAAAAACCTTTCAGATATTCTTCAAAATTTTTATATAATGAAACGGAAGTCCTTCAAGTTCGAAAATTATACCTTTTAGCAATACTCAAGTTCATTTACTCTAATAAAATAACCTCCCGTCGGGTCTCCCAAATTCACAATCACTTCACCAGAAACAGTAGATTTAATTGCGTACAAGAACTGCGCGTTGTCAAAGGATTAACACAGAGGCACCCGATATTTCTTGGTCCTAAACTATATAACTTACTTCCGTCTCACATCTCACTACTCAAATCAAAATATTGCTTCATGAAACAATGTAGTATGTGGTTACAAAATCTCAGTATAGAGAAAGTTAATTATATTGTAAACTGTTACCCTGGTATCTAAAGAATGGTCGAAAATTGGTTGTTATCAGTGTTTATATACTGTTTTATATAAAGAAAATAAAACAAACATTAGTTAGTAGGCCAAAAGTTTTCTTTACATTATGAACTTCTCTCTCATATTTATACTAAGTAATTATAAATATTGTAACTTCTAGCATCTACTCTTGTGTTTTATTATTATTATCTTAGTGTAAGTTCCTAATTCATATGTATAATTTTTGTTCTATAAATGGCCACACCTCAGGAGATTGTTTTCCTACTGTGGCCAAAAATAAACAATGTATGTAACATATTATCTGAATTATTCAATAAACATTCTATTCTATTCTAATATACAACAGTACAAATACAGACACAAATAATTTTACTTGCACGTAGTTACGGAGCCATACGGTATAGCTAGGCAGTATCCAGTTATCAGGGAGCACAAGAGGATTGATATGTCAAAAGAAAGCTTTCTATAAGTATGTTTCCTTTTGTCAGAACACAAAGTGCATATCAGTAAGAGGGGAGGGTGGGGTACTTCCAGGAATACATACACCCCCACCATGTGAGAGCTCTCCTCGGATTTCTGATCCGTACACGCGTTTCTTTTAACCCGAATAGACAACCTAAGCTATAATCTTGCCTCCTAGCTTTTGTAAAATTAGAAACCGCGTCCGTTTGGCCGCAGGCTCGGCTATAAACCGAATGCCTATTTGATGCTATTTGCTAAATTGGGGCTGGAGCCCCTAGCAGCACTTGGCTTCAAGTAAAGTGCACCAGAAGTCGCATTGCATTTATCTTGTCGTGCTGTCGCGAAGTAGGGTGACAAGGCAGGGTATACTCAGCGGAGGGTGTAGACATGTCACGTGGGGTAGATATGCGCTAGTGAGGAAGTCTGAGGTTTTACTTAGCAACGAGTGTATCGCAGTCAACTGTTTCTGCTACATTACGATGCAAATGGCTCCCCAAGGCCCACTCACACAGCCACACACATACACACTCGGGCACTTCAGGCAGGAATCAATCGACACTACTGCGAGGAAACCTTAAAACCATCAATCATCAGGGTCTTTATAGTTACGATTGTGGAATATAATAGAATTGACGATTGTCTGACTTTTGAATTAAATAGCGCTCGTAAAATGTGTTAAGATTTTATATTTTTATGAATTTTAAAACAAATTTTAAAATTTTAATGATAAAAATAAAAAAGGGGACTGATCCGTCAAAACAAATTTTTACACAATCTGCAAAACAAGGAAATAAAATTCTCTAAATAATTTCTCATTCTATATATATTTTCAATGCCAACGTTTTGAGTAAAAAAACACTCATAAATTACAATTGTTCGTTCGCCAGTTTTTGTAGAATCCGTCAAAATAACGATTTCTGCGCCTATGCGACGACGAGTTTGAAGTCGACCGAACCTCTGCCAGGCGATTGACGGACTTTGGTTTCTGGTAGTTCATCGGAAATATAGAAACCAGCTGCACAACCTTGAACAAGCACGGTGAAGTTCAACCCCTCAGCGTATGACGTAACCTAATCGACCGAAATTGATCTGATCTCAGTCTAGATGTGCGTTAGCTGTAGCTTGGACCTAACAAATTCGGATCTCAAATGCAATTTAATGTGTTATGAACATGATTCGATTTGGAAGTCATCCGTTATAATCTGGTTGTCCCTCAACTCGATATTCTACATGGGGGGTGAGGGGGATCTCTTACACATGGTTGCCCAATAGCGTAATAAGATTTTGTATAGTTGCATTACGTTCAGTTCGTCCCATAATGAAGGTGGTGCATTATTGTACTGCCTATTCTTGTACTGCCTACGACGTCATCAACATTATACTCTCAGTTCAAGAGAGATTTCTTTAGAGGTACTTAGCAAGATTACTGAAAAGGTTATGTTACACACATGTTACACAAATACCCAAATTAATGTAATTTGAAAGATTTCGGGAGTGGGATATTACCATCAATGTTACATCTTCAGATTATATTTAGGTTTGCTCAAATACATTTCTTGATCAAGTTTAACTAATGTACACATTTAAATCGATTATTCAAAAACACGTTGCTTCGTGTGCACAAAAATGTCTGCGATACATTTTGATGGAGTAATTTTTATATTTACTGTCTAATTATTGGTGGCGGTAGCTTACAAAACCCTTATCGAACCATATTCTCAATGTTTCTTCTTCTATTCTTGAGATATGAATAAAAGTGAAATTTCGAGGTTTTCATACTGAGCTTCTATCGAAAATATGTCCCAATTTGCATTGTCCTCTTTGCTCGAAATCAGTACGCTCTTCTTGGTTATTGTTCGTAACACTAAAGCAACCTATGCTCAGTAACATTATTGTTTTGGATTTGTTGTGGCGAAAGCTATTTTTACCGCGTCTCCAACTAGTGTCGTGACTTTCAAGGAAGGAGACTTCTTCTCTGGTTGTTGATAAATGGCAGCGATGGCTCATTGTAGACATGACGTCAGTGTCACCGTCGACCGAGACCACCTACTTAGAAGAACCTAACCTCCTCTATTTTCCTTACAAACACACAAAGCACGCACTATTTTTTCTTCTATTTTATCCAGGAAAAGGAAACATAAAAAGTGCATTTGCGGAGTCAATTTTTCGTCGTCTGACCAACTGCCCCTTCTCCTCCCGACCCCCTCTCCATCCACTCCCCTTCTGGACCCCTCATCTACCATTCCTTTTTCCTTCTAAAATTCAACGCGGGAAGAAACATCACACCACTTAAGGCTGCAGCTATTCCCGTGAATGGAATAAGAAATATCACCTATTCGGTGACTTGATATATCTATCACTTTATGTGAATTGCTCTATCACAATCACACATTGTCATGCCGTGTATTTAGATCTTGTACCAGTGGCGGCTTGTAGGGTGAGGCAAGGAATCTATATTTTCATGTATCTTCATTACATGTCATAGTATGACTTCTATTTGTAACTGTTATATCCTACGCCTCATCCGTAAAATTGTCACAGAGCCGCCACTGTATTAAACAATCAATTGTATAAGAACCAACAGCTAGATATTTGTTATCACGAGATCAAGTCAAAGGAATCAATGTCATTTATTGAATTGGTCACGTTTAGTGTTTGAGCTATGCAGGCAGGCAGGCAGGTGGCGCACATGCATGTTGCAGTGCATGTTGACAAACTACCCACGCACATGTAGGTATATACCACATTAACCACCATTAGCCCACGCTGAGATCGATGTTCTGATACTGGTAATAAAATCCTTTTAGAGACCATTTACTAAATGCATTAACGAAACCCGATGTACAATATGAGATTATTCGAAATGGGCTTTTCTATTTAATCTGAGAACGGAATAGAAAACGTTTCTATGCATGCTATGGGATTATTAAAGTGCAGCAATAGTGGGAGTTATATTATGATTGTAAATCTATTATTATCCGGTGAGCCGGTGTGTCACTGGGAATTAATATACGTTATAAAGCCATGGTTTCTGATGTGCCACTCTTCCAATGAAATGTGTTATGTGAAATGCGTTCCTCGAATGTGTAGGCCTATATTTTATTATTATTAATATTATTATTTTTTTAAATTATTATTACTATTATTATTATTATTATTATTATTATTATTATTATTATTATTATTATTATTATTATTATTATTATTATTATTTTTTTATTATTATTATTATTATTATTATTATTATTATTATTATTATTATTATTATTTTTAATTTTTATTATTATTATTTTTATTTTTATTATTATTATTATTATTATTATTATTATTATTAATATTGTTATTAGTTGGGTCAAACCATCCCTTAGGCTACTACGATAAACATGTGATTAATCAAAATGGGCTTTTCTATTTAATCTAAGAGCGGAATATATAACATTTAATTTGTGTCTTTCTTTAAGTTTAGAAATAAGAAATAATAATTAGTAAATCCGTGACAGCAGCTCCGAATTGTTCTCCAAATTTTTTGTATGCACAGCTTTAATTTATATCAAGCTACATTTTTGCCTCATTTTTTTTATATTAGAACAATAAAATGTGTTATACTCAATGTTGGAGGGATATTCAACCTAAAGTTTGTTATTATCTTATTAATTCCTCTACTTTTTATTGCTACTTGTATTTCGGTTTGAGAATCAGGCTAAGTCGAAAGTGATGAGTTTCTTTCCGCATAGGGAAGTTCGGAGTCAAGTAGACTTTTATTGACACTTGACGGGCCTGCCCATCTGTGATGTGATTGATTCCTCCGAAGCAGAGCGGCTAACTATATGTGTTGGTACCTCAGCAGTGACGACGCTAGGGGGGGGGGGGGGGCAGGGGGGCCGGTGCCCCCCCTAAAATCTCTCGCCCCCCCAGTGGCCCCCCAAGCCAAAATAAATTACCACCGATATACTACGATGGTGCCATCGCATGCACGTCAACAAATAAATAATTCGCGTTCAAAAAGCCGCGCTTCTAACTAGATCTTGTAGTTGAAATTGACTACACCAATCCACCACACTACCAAATATTTATCAAACTGGATTTCGTAGCATTTTGATATTTTTCTTTCAAGTTTTCCCAGTGCTTGCACATGGCAACTGAAGCCAGAAGTTCCAAAAGCCATTGGAAGGTTGTATGCCCCTCCTTGCTTTCAATGAAGCTTACAGACTATGCACTATTAGCCTAACAACATCTCCATCAAGTGCTGCTTGTGAAAAAACATTTTCGTGCATGCGCCGTATCAAGAGTGTCGAAATCGAATGGGAAACAATCGACTAAGTACACTATCTGTCCTATCAGTGGAAAAAGACGTTGTCCAAGGCCTCAACATGCGCGAGGTGGTTCGCAAATTTGATGGAGCTCATCACAACTTGAGGATAACCTTGCATTAATTACGTAAGAATGGAATGCATATTTTCATGTCCGCGAGTGCATGTAGCCTGGTGTACCCCCCCCCCCTCCCCCAACACCGAAAGAAAGCAAGCCTGGAATCTGCATGGTCCCCCCAAACATTTGTAGGACCCACCTTGGCCCCCTCAACGGAAAATTCCTGGCGTCGTCCGTCAGTGTATCTCAGATAGGTTGACAGGGATGTTTGAAGCAGAGCGGCTATAACTCTACGTGTCGGTACCTCAGAGGATGACAGAGATGTTTATAGTTTAAAGATGCCCAGAAATAATAATTTCAGAATAACGATGGCATTAAATAAGTCGCTATGGTGTATTTCAAAATTGATTGGCTATGAATTATCTATTTTTTGCGCTTAATATTGAACAAATTTTACAAGATTTACTTGAGAAAAAGGTAACAAATCTCAACAAATATAATACATAATATATATAATATATAGAAACATAGGGACCGCTGATTTTGTGTGCGCACTGTGCGTGTCTGTACTTCAAACACAATTGCAAACATATACCACACGTTTATTTCGAATACTATTACGTTTCTCAATTTTCATTTCACGTTTTGTTCATCCGTATTTTGATACATTCTCGTATGTTTGCCGCGCTCTGATAGCTTAGCTTGATGTTTGATTGACATCCCCTTCTAACAGTAAACCAACGTAGCGCGGCGTGTGGCTCTGTGATATAACTAATAGTCCTGTAGTCCAGTAGTGGGGGGAGGGGGGTTGCGTGGCAACCGTGTCTGATTGAACGGATACAAAAACATACACAATAAGTGTGTCATATTATATTAACTAACACGTATTCAAAAGCAAAATACTGGCCGGTGTAATTATGATCACCAACCTCCTAAAGACAACACTGTATACAAGTCAAAATACATATATTACGAATGTATACGTACACTTACGTGTAAAAACCAAAATTTGATTAATTTAAAATAAATTATTATACCGTGAAAAATCAGTAAATTTGTTCACGTCGTCGCTGCCGTAAGGTATCAAGATTGAGGGATTGTGGGTTTGGTTTCTGTCTCAGATGCAAGAATATCACCCTTCGGCAATCGGCTAATATGATAACATTAACAATACAAATGTTAGTTTACTTTCATTTTTTTTTTTTAAATTATTATTGTTTGGGATCAGTGTTAAACAAATATGTTCTGGACATGTATAAAGCGGTTTGGTCCTTGATAAGACAGGCCTGTTATAAATGTATTTAAACAAATTTAAAATAGAAGTATCATTGAAAATTAAAATAATTTATGCTTAACCTTGCATTCACACGTTTTCCACATTTCTTGTTTTCATTTCATTCTTAGCTGTCTGTCTACTATTGACAATATCAACGAACGAACTGAACTGAACTGCGCAGTCGCATAAAATGCGTCACGTGGCCACTGTTTGTTTCCCATCAAATACGGCAGATCCCACAAAACGTGCTCTTCTCGATCAACGAGAGATCTACACACATTTCCTTGATTACAGTCGCGTTCTTTTCCTTGTGGACGGAAAGCGAAGAACGCATCCACAATTAGAAAAAAATAATTATAAATGCGTTGGTTTTTAGGCGGTATTACTGTGGTTAGGGTAGGGACCGTGGTTGATGTGTCAAAGCAATGGGGGACGACCACAGAATACTGGTTTAGTTTTATCTCTGATTTCCCGAAGGAATAGGGCCCGCCATGCTATTCACTGCAGCCGTATCACAGTCCCACGCTTGAATGGCCTCAAAGAAATCACCACATCATCACTGAAAAGTCTATCCATCGCTAAATCCCACTATTATCGATCTGCACGTCAACCTGTGATGAATTACTTTCGACTATACTAGCTAATGTGGTGACATCGGAGGGTTGGATGGTCCACCCTAGTCTCAGCCAAGTGATTCAGACGTTCACGCATTGACCAAACTAAAATATATGTCTTTATCGCGGGGTTGGGGTTAGAAGCTCACTAGTGTAGTGGTCGCCAAACTGCGGCCCGAAGCCATACTGCTGTCGATCCCTGGAGAGCATACTGAAGTCCAGAATTCACTATCGGTATTTATTTTATTTATTTTTATTTTATTGTAATTAAGGCCAGTGTAGGGCACAATGCCCTCTTTAGCCTGATGAGTGATGATTGATGAATGATAATGAGGAAGGGAGGAGGGGAAGCCTGGTACCCGCACGTAGCCTACTCCTGTCGAAAAGTACCAAGGGGACCATCGGCTTTACGTCCCATCCGAAAGGACGGTGTAACTTTGACCAGTTATAGGTTCCTCCACTAACCTGGACTGCCGAGCAGTTGACGAGAAGATCGAAGCTGTTACACAAGCTTTCGAACCCTCCAATCTGCTCTAACCAACGGTGTTTCAGAGGTGAGTGGTCACCCATCCACCTCCTGACCTAGCCCGAGGTTGCTTAACTTTCTGTGTTCGTATGGGAACCGGCTGAGCGACCGCGGCTAAACCGTTGGCTATCGGTATTATTTTTTATTTATCAGCCTCTTAATTTGATTTTATATTCACACATACAAATACATAAATGAGCTGAGTTTAAAGCATGATGTGAAATTAAAAATCAATATTTATTTGAGTATGGTTATACTTGACTTTATATGTAAAATGTTAATAACGTAAATATTTGAATCAAATATGAATTTAAAAACTACCTTAAAACGTAAATGTGTTTGGCAAATTCCATGGTCATAAGCTCTAAATTTCTGTAAAACATGAATCAGATTCATCATTAAAAAATATGATGCTATGCATTGAGACAGTACAACATGGATGGTGTTGCAGTACATATGATCATGGTCGTACGTTAACAACAATGAACCTAGGGCATAGTATAAGAATCTATACAGAGCTTCATGGAACAACTTGCATATGGCGACACTAGCGCGGCGTAGCGACGTGACTGGGTTGACATACGTTCTTCACCATTATAAACACTACCTCAAGTTGTAGTAGTACTACTTGATCGGCTTTCTTTAGCCCATAGGCATAATAATAATAATAATGTTTCGTAGGAATACCCGTTATAGGGTGCACACCAGCTTTACCTGATGTGCCCCTCTTCAGGTGTATAACTAGGTTATTAGGGTGTTTGGATAGTTGGGAAGGAATGTCCGAGGGCTGATAGTATGACTCAGTCCTAGCATTTGCCTTAACGACTGAGGAAAACCTCGGAAAAAACTTTCAGTCAGGACTGCCGGTGGCCGGAATCGAACCGGCGACCTCCCGAATTAGAGTCTCGCGTCTTACCGCTGAGCCACCTCTATCGGTCATAGACATAGGAACTGCGTGCGTGTGTGTGTTTCCAGCAAGATAATAACAAGTTTCGGTACTGTGTAGATTCTTATACTGTGCCTAGAGTATGAAATCCTTAAAGCGCAATGATTTCTATGATACACTCTACGTTCGACGGTGATGCAGTTCACGTGGCCATGGTAGTACGTCAAAAGAGGACGACTTATTTCAAGCAAACCACGTTTATTCGAGACAAAACGTTTTCAGCACGTGCCAGGATTACCGGACTATTTGCTTTCTGCTCCTCTGCCCCACTTTGATCTCTCGTTTATTGCGTTCTCCCACTTCCGTAGAAACAGGCAGGATCTCAATGCGCCATGCAATACGAGAAGATACCTATATAATATTATATAGGTATCATATAGGTATATGTAATTCATAGGTATAATATATAGGTACCCGACAGCCAAGAATTAATTATATATATATATATATATATATATATATATATATATATATATATATATATATATATATATAAATAATAATATAATGTTTCTTCTTCAAGGTATGATTTATAAAAGAGGCATTAGACAAGAAACTAAAAAAATTATATGTATTGCCATCTGAAATATTGGCACATAAGTATAAAAGAGTCCCTAACCCAAATAGAAAGGACAAAAATTAACGTAATCGTATAATTTGGGCTAGCTGCTCAACAATTTCCTTTTTTATGGGGAACTAGCATTTACGATCTCTCGGGTTGCAGTAATAACTGAATTAAAACATAATTGAGAAACTTATCTGACTCAAATTACTTATTAATTAAGTTAAAGAACTCCTTCATTAATATCAGAGGCCCAATCATTTAAATCTGCTGTACTTAGTCGTTTTGTCCAGGGGTGAATATCACGTGCATATTCTAAGCATCATAAGAAAAACAATTGTTGAGCAACTAGCACAAATATACGATTTCGTTAATTCTTTCGTTAATTCTTTTTTGGGTAGGAACCACTTAACACTTATGTGTCATCATTTCTCATGGATGTGCATACATACAATTTTTTAGTTTCTTGCGTTGATACCCGCGTTTAAACGTGTTATCTGTACTCCGACTGTCTCAGACGTCATCTTTAAAGGCGTCGACACTCATGAATTACTATGAAATGTCATGAAAAATGATTCCATGTAATTGCAAAAATGTGAGTGATATTTTAATGACGTTGTTATAGCCAAGTAATGACGCTTTCGAACAATTTAATCAATGTTATTTAGAGTCTGCTTTTACTTCTTGCAAGACTGGCATTCAAATGAAGGTAAGTGCTTGGGTCCACGTATACGGAGCATGTAGCCTTTCTACCGATATTGCTCTAGTGAGGGGAAGTATTCTGTCTCACTCTCACAGTAGTTGGAGGGGGAAGGGGAGGGGGGGGGGTATCAATCCAGCTAAAGCGAACAATGCATTGAAAATCACCGTTTTGTCCACTGTGTGCTCATTAAACGTACCCAAGTTGTGGTTTGTCAAATAAACCTATAGCTTCATTGCTTTTCCTGTATGTATGTCACCCAAAACTAGTCACATGCCTTCTAAACATGTCGAAAGTGGACTGGGTGTTAGATTTGTGATTTGTTAATTATATCTTTACTAAAACTGTGAGATTGATATACTAACAAAGAAGTAATTACGATACCTCCTTGCTTGTTTATATTAAACTGAACTCTCAGCGTACAAACTATATCACATTTAAATCGGCTTGATTACACCCAGACATTGGTGTGGTCTAGTGTATCATCGAACAGTTTATACGTTTATCATTATTTTTGTTGTAGAGTGGTTGTGGTAGTGGTAGTGGTAGTGTAGTGGTAGTGTTGGAGTGGTAGTGTAATATTGGCAATATTGGATACGATGTTGAGAATGAATGAGAATGAGTAATGCAGGAAAGAAAATCAATGCTGGTGTGAACCACAGTGAGTGGGGTCCCCTCGCTTCTGTTGAGAGCTTGAGGCTAGGGTAGGAGGCCCCAGGGACAAGCCATACGACTCCTTCTGGTTTACAGTCGACCTGTTGCTGTTGTTTGGTCAGGTCTGATCACCTGTTGCCAAACAAGGGGACAATCACACGAACATGCAACTACATCCTTTTTAATATTTACATGATCATCAAGTTTATGCTGACAAGGCAGTGTAACATTCAGAGGAGGGGTTATATGCAAATGCGGTTTAGTGAAATGGTTTTGAAGGGAGGAGATAAAAGCTAATGTTTTTGATGTGCGTCAATACATTTCTTTTAATTAATCGGAGATTAAGGAATCGTTTCCTATAGTGCGTAATGTATGTTTATGTTATGTGTATAAATGTGCACTTGAAATTTGGAGAATTATAAGATCTATTTTTTATAGTTCAAAGAATTTATATTAAAAATAAAAGTTACCGTATTAAAAACGATTATTAAATTAATGAAAAACACAAATTTGGTATTTCAAGGAAGCCAAACGCGTCAGCTGTCACGTAGATTGCTCCGGGTTCTGTTTTGTTCTAATGTGTCTATAGAATTGTTATAGTGAAAATTAGTTGGTGTGTGAAGCAGGTGTGGGGTCGCTCCTTCTACTTAAGTAGTTCTACTATATTCCTGTATTATTCTCAGCATCATAGTAGACAAGAGCACAATAGACTATGTGACGTCACGACCAGAGTCTAGTTAACTTAGTTCTGTGGTTACTCGTTCAGAAATGTTAGGTTAGGTTCACCGAATATGTCCTAAGTTAACCATACCAACTGTTTTAAAAATGAGGAGAATCCTTCCCGACCATCGAGGTACAAACACGTATTGGAAACTAGATTCGTGATCATTTCGTGCTCAAGTGACTACGTTGCTAGGATACCTGGCTATGTTTATTTAAAACAAAGATAAAATCTTCTCTGGAAGAATAGGGTTTAAATATCAAGGAGCTTTCGAATCTCAACGAAGTCTTAAGTGATTTTTCTTTTATAGCTACAATTCAATTTAATTCAGCTTTTTGCTGAGACGGTGGCTTTCACTGCTTCACTTGATTTCCAACGATTCGCATCTATTTGCATTCTCTAAGATCATCGCATGGTATTGATCATTTGAGGGAGAGCTGAGTTGGCGACGTTTAAAAAAAATACTTGTGACTTTTTATCCTTTACACGAGCGGAGTAATATACGTTCGTTTTCAACTTGCATTTCTATTGTTTTTTAACATTGTGTGGAATGCGATTTCCTGACCGTAAAATGTGGTTTACATATCTCGCGGCTACCTGTCAGAGATGGAGATTCCAATACAATTAAACTCTATTAAAAACACGCAACTGCCAAAGCTTTGAAGTACACACATTAACTTATAATGCACATGTTTGTTTTGGTTTGACTCATAAATGGAATAATTAACTTTCGAAACTAATATCCGCTAAATGCAATTATAAACTTGTAGAGTGGAATCAACAATTTCATGATTACCTTCAGCCACGTTTTAATTCACTTATGCTGGAACTATATATAAGTACGTTATATCTATAGCAGTCAGGAAACAGTCAACATTTCAGCACATTTGTATATACTCTTGCATTTGACTGGCAATCATCGTTATTGTGTTTATATGGTTGGTACGGATAAAGCAACACATGAGTAATTAAAACAGCTCACACCGAAAACTGCAACACATATTTAAACCGATCCTAAAACCATTTTTTTAAAAGCTTAAAATGTTCTCGAAATAAAAATCGATTTAATTTGTCTGCTTATTTTCGATTTTGAATTCTAGTTTTTCAAGCATCAAATAACAACATGAATAAATAAAGACAAAACGTTTAAAATACGAAATAAAGTGGATTACTGAATATTTATTTCATGTACATTGCGAGGCTTTCCTAATGAAGTTTTGTTTCAAGTATCCTATTTTTGTTAAATGAAGTAACCGGTATTTTTCAAAAATAAATGTTAAAATATTTGTTGTAATCGTATTTTGAGTAATTAATAAATTTTACTGTTTTTATGTTTTAACTGAAACAAATGAAAAATACATCATTAAAAAGAAACTTCGTAGAACAGTTGAAATGTTATAAAACAACTATAGGTTAAGTATGCACTGTTCCCAATGTCAAGATTAAAATTAAAATGCATTATTTTGAGCACTGATCCAACACTCTTGAGTTAAAACTGACTCATCTCTATTTGAATCCTACCAAAGATCAATCTTTGATCCTACCAGCTGACACTTCAACCACCACCACCACGATCACACCTCACAACGCCCCCTATTCCAACACAACATGGCAGTGCCAGCAGCCACCAGGCCTACCAACACAACTCCTTTAGACCACCACGTCTACCAACCCAACTCACCACCACAGCTGTTGAAAACAACACGCAACATAACCTCGAAAGACCCTCAAACTAACTTCGGAACTAGCTCTTTACAAATAGGTGGAAACTCAATTCTAGAAAAGAGAAATTTACATCATTGGCGTCACCAATAGGTATGTAATTTATTAATTACTTCTTTGCTCAAATTGGTTCAAATTTTGTTTCGGTTAATTTATCTAAAATTGGGTATCTGTGTACAAATAACGCAAGCGTACGTCCACAAATGCAATACTTATGCTACCGATAGAGGTGGCGTAGCGGTAAGACGCGAGACTCTAATTCGGGAGGTCGCCGGTTCGATTTCGGCCACCGGCATTCCTGACTGAAGGTTTTTTTACGAGGTTTTCCTCAGTCGTAAAGGCGAATGCTGGGATTGAGTCATAATATCATCTCTCGGACATTCCTTCCTAACTATTCAAACACCCTAATATACCTAGTTAGTCACCTGAAGAGGGGCACATCAGGTAGAGCTGGTGTGCACCCTATAACAAATGTATACTTATTCAAGTCATTTAACTTCATCAATTTGTTTGGTGATGTGTATTTTAAACAATTGATATTGTAACAACTTAATTTTATAAATGTTCAAACTTATTCATATTCCAATGTATTCTACATTAATTTCACGATACAACATACTTAGTCTTAGGCTCTATAGCTTACTGCGAAACGCATACAATTTTCAGAAGTTCGTTTATGGCCACAGTAAAACATGTTAAAACCTTCCTTATGGTTACTTTGACTTTAAGATGGGGTAGTTTTATGATTTAATACGCGCAATACACAATTAATACAAGCAAATCGGTCTATTCGTAGGTTGTCATGGGGTGGAGAGAGCGGTTGATTCATGTATCATGCAGAGGGGGAGAAACTAGATTAAATGGAAACCATTGAGCTTGAATTATGATATTCTGTCAGAGCATCCCTCTTGTAGCCAAGCAATCATCCCCTAACATTTTATAACGCTCATTTGGTTGAAATGGAACCAACCCCTTTCAAGTAGGCAAGCGAATATCGATGAATGACTGCCATAAAATAAGTTAGATATAGGATCACTATTTATTTACGATTGTGCATTTTCATTTTACTGCCATTTCTAAATTAACTTTTAATCAACTTTAGATTTCAATCTGTATAATTTGACCATCACCATTATACCTCTTTGCTATACATGCTATTTTAGTGATTGTAAGAACTAATAGACAAACAATACATACAATTAAATGGGGTTTAAACAAAATCCCTCACTACATTCACCCAACTCTAATTTGGTTGAAAATAATTTGCCTAAAAGCAGTTGATTCAATATTATATATAGTTCCAGTATTTATATCTAGTTGAGGCTGTTTTCAATCTTGCTGTGGGAAGTTAATTTCCAGGTTACTTTATTTTTTTTCGTCGTATAATATACCTGCTGGCACATATTAAGCTTAACCTGAGGCGTATTAGTTTTATTGAACATAGCATATCCTTGTATTAGGGCGAACGTAATACTTTCACTATCTATTAGTCTCAGAGATTTTAATTACAGTTGAATCCGACGCAAGGGTTGGTTGTGATCAGATCAGTGACTTTTAGCCCCGCTTGGAGTAGTCAAATATTTGAGGGGTGATGATGTAAACATAAGATCCATCTATTGAGTCAATATAGACTTTCATTTCCTGAGGAGCAAACTCATAACTGCGTTGCTTGGCGAACATTTCCCCCGCCCCACTTTACTCTCTGCCTATCTCTCTTTCTAGACAGGCATAAGTACGAACACTGCATTCAACATTATGAGCTAAACATTTAGTCCAACGGAAATTCATTTACTTTATCCCCGTTTTTTTCAATAATACGTTAATAATAACTTTAAGAATGGAGTTACATAAATTAGAATAAAATGTATGAATACACTTTACCGTGAACAAAATTTACCAGAAGTCGCCTACTACACTTTTGATAACACCGATATTCATTCATAATTATAACCATAGATTGAAACATAACTATTAATTACCACGTTTTGAAAAGGATTCTTCCTGTAAAAGTTCGACTAACACTGAGGCGGAATCTGTAGAAACCTCTGGGGACGCCCCAATGAAGCCTTTGTTTGCTGTGTACATACAAGACCTTTGTGCGATGATACCGCAGTACTGATGATGTTTATATTTGTGATTTACCTCTCATATAGGTGCAAATATGCTTAGCAATACAGGTGATGTATGGAGATGAAGTATAAGCTCATGACTCATGATATACTTATAATATACTCATGATATACTCATGATATACTCATGATATACTCATGATATAATCATGATATACTCAAATATACTCATGATATACTCATGATATACTCATGATATACTCAAATTTACTCATGATATACTCATGATATACTCAAATGTACTCATGATATACTCATGATATACTCAAATGTACTCATGATATACTCGATATACTCATGATATACTCAAATGTACTCATGATATATTCATGATATACTCATGATATACTCATGATATACTTATAATATACTCATGATATTCTCATGATATACTCATGATATATTCATGATATACTCATAATATACTCATGATATACTCATGATATACTCATAATATACTCATGATATACTCATGATATACTCGTGATATACTCATGATATACTCAAATCTACTCATAATATACTCATGATATTCTCATGATATACTCATGAGATACTCATGATACTTCTTCACACAGCGTTGGTGGAGGCGCCGGCTCCTCCAACGTTAACGTATCATATGTGCATTATTACTACCTACGAAAATGGATATGATAGAATTTGTGTTCACTGTGATATCTAGGCACTTATTTCTATGGAACGACGAACCATCCATTAATGTTGGAACATTACTTACAAAGACTAAATGATATTCAATTACTTTGGTGCATATCAATATTATTAACAATCCGCATTTAGAATCTCATTTTAATGTCATAGTTTCAAACTCTGGGTCTATAACTTGATACGCTTGTGCAACGTGTAATGCTATGCGTGAATACAGTTTGCCGAGCACACTGGTCGCCGCTAAGTACTTGGAGCAACCGGAGAGAGAGCCAGCGGAGTTTGGGTAGTATATGCAGATCAAACCCAATTCAAGGGGTGAGCGAACCAGAAATTCAATCAACTTCTATCAATACGAGTCTCCCGTACAGCTTTTATAGAAGGAAATGATTCCTTATACGCATTACATTTCTCGAGTGCGCAGAGGTATAGAAGACGTGGGTAGGAATCTAGGATGCTGTGGGAGTATTTCAAAAAACTTGCGTGGGTTTTCTGAGACGTAGCTTTACTTATCAAGATCGTTTAAATGTCACGGAAATTGAGCTTGAATGATATTACGTAAAGCAAAATGCATAGAATGTTTGTAATAAACGTAGAACCTGTTTTACATTTTAATAAAATGATAAAACAACTACATGAATATTTAAGTGTAGCCAAGGTAACTTATTTAAAAACTGATGAATTTTCGGAGTAATCTCCTATTCCTTACTCAGACTGAGGACAACTATATTCGTGTGGTTGGTTTATGTCATATGAAGACGGTTTTTTATAAAACGCCACTTTGAGGTTATAATGATGTTATAAATGACAGAATGTAAAACACCGACCAGGCTGGGTTTCGAACCCAGGTCTCCAACACTTGCTGGGCGGGCAATCTGACCATTGAGCTTCAGAGACGGCAAATTAAAATGTCTTATTTGGGTTTTGTAGATGCATTGTTTATAACATGTGAAGATGGCAGATTGCACTGGCCTTGATGTATTGTAGTTCGCTGTCTCGTGTTCTTGTTCCTGATTTTTATTTTATAAAGTTAAGTAATTTGTTTTGTTTTTGTTGTTATTGTTATTTATGATTTCATTATTATTAATTGTTTGCATAGCCTAGTTTTATTTTAGGTCCTCCTTTGTAAATCAGTTTTTATAACTGAATAGGAAAGACATTAAATAAATAAATACATAAATAGTTGTGTGGCCAGAGTTCCCGCCCGGCAAGTGGATACCGAAGACCTGGCCTCGATCCCCAGCGGGGTGTATATATGTATATATACACCTAGAAAATTCCCTACTAATGAGTCGCCGATTCTCTCTCATCCCTTCTTGTCGATAGCAATTATTAAAGAAATAATTACCTTCCTAAACGAGGGATTTTATCCGAAATTATTTCTTTGTTATATTGTTCCTGAACGTAAGCTTCCCTAATTGTAATCAGTCAATCTTCACATAATGCACACTAATATTAAGAAGCAACGTAATTAATGTATTTCATATCTATTTTATTCTAACATATATATTAGAAATAACAGCACCTGTATTCAAGGTCTTTTTTCAAAATCAATCTAGTTGCGTAGTATATTACGAGTGCATGATCTTATACAATCACTCAATACTCATACATTGCTCTTTAGAAAGATATGGACGATCGTATTACATGTTTGCCGGATTCTTACATATTTAAAATAACGGCGAGTATTTTATGGACACGTCCCTTCCCAAAATCAAGTTGATTGCCTTAGTGAAGAGTGCGGCCTTTCAACACACAACTTTAGTATCCAGTTAAGAAAATGTGAACGGACGGATTTCTGGCGTTGGATAAAGCTATTAATCATAATAAGTTCTCCCCTCTTCTGGAGGCTGAGTGTCTTGTCTGAGCGTCTCTGAGGACGGCGTCACTGAGGACGGCGTCACTAGCGTCCCGACGACAGAGAGCTGTGACGTCATCGCTCATCAGTCTTAATTTAGTCGCGCGGCTCGAGACGAGAGAAACTAGTTACAGGAGAGGAAAATGACTACCGAGCCGGTATAACAGGATGTTACTTTACAACGTTTTAACGAGTCAAACAGGGAGATAATTCGAAGGATATTTAAACAAACATATTTGTATTTTTTGTGAAAAGACTGGGGTTTTAACTGAATATAAATTATGATTTTAGTAGAAGGATGTTTTAATATTGAATCTCGAAAGAAGTCGCGTGGTCGATTAAACCGTTTGTGTAGTTCGGGTTCCGGGTTCGAATCCTGGATGATAAGACATGGATCTTATGTGGCGTATCCACATATTCATATTTCACCCAAACGTCGTCTCTATTAGCAAAGTTACAAAAATATGAGACGTATATCAGATATGTGATTCGTGATAGTTTAAAAATGTGTTATATCGGGATTTTTATGTGGGCAGTGAATTTATACATTAAAATAGATTAGGGTTAATTCACATGTATTCATTCACTAGTCATTTAAGTTATTATTCACTTATGTTTGTATCATATGATTTGTTACAATTTAATGAAAAAGATTCTGGTTTGATAGTAGTATAGATTCGTAGTCGTAGTATAATTCGACTCCATCAAACTTAGGAAAGGAAATTACCAACTATAAGTCATGTAATAAGTGGATAATATCTATACAAAAGTACGAATTTATTTGGATATGCAAAAGGTGATTATAATTAAGGGGATAGGCCTAGTTAATAATGAAACTCAGAGATCTGGACCAATAGAAATCCAATGTGTTTATTTTGAGCGTCAGTTTCCAATCTTGAAAGAAACATGTTATTTACAAAATGTGTTACAAAAATTGTTTTTAATTATTCAATAATCTGTTATATATTGTTAACATTAATATTAGGGCTGCCCAACGATATCGATAATTCGATACGATATCGATAATGGAAAAATAATTCGATATCGATATAGAATTATTATATCGTACATATGTCGATATCGAACTTGCGCCTAATAAGCTAATTGTTTAGAAAGAAAACGATTTCGTCACGTCATGCCAATCACAATATTGCTGTTTTGTGTGGATATTTTAAATTTTGAATAGTATACACTCAAATTGACACACATTATAAGACATTTCAAAGTCCAAACTTTTATTTACGTATTACGGTAATCTTGTTTATAATCTGTGGCCTCTGGCTGGTCTGGAAATCCTAAAGACACACGAGGAAAGTTTCGATATCGCCGATATCGATACGTTTCTTGATAAGTTCGATATCACGACACGATATCGATAATTCTTCCCGCGATATCGATATGATCTTTTTTATCGTTGGGCAGCCCTAATTAATATCTTTGAAGGCTATTATGTTCAATACCCATCTATGCATTTACATGTAAAAATGCCAAGCTTTAAAATTTTATTAGATAACTTCGGTCGTTTTTTTGTACTAAACAAACTGTGAAACTAAATATTTTATTATTGTTAGAATCGTGTATGAGAGTTGTGTGTGTGTGTGTGCGCTTTTTTCTCCTCCTCACAGTTCTGCTCTCTAGAATCGTACAATGCTTAAGTACTTCACAATAAGCGTATTACAAATGGTTTAACCTTTGTTAAAGTAAACGTTTGTAACAGGCAAAGGGATATTGTGTGAGAAGAAAAACAAATAACAATCCAATAAAGTTCCAATAAAAGAGTATTCCATGCTAAGCTTCCATCTCTATGAAAATATATTCGAATTATTGTATGGGCATCGTTTTAAAAGTACTTCTACTTTTTGTGTTGTGTTTCATATTATAGACCTTCGTATTTAATAGCACTTATATTTTGTTGAGTGTTTCATATTATAGACTTTCGTATTTAATAGTTATTCACATGCATGTTTGAAGTCAAAATTTATATTTTTATATAAATAAAGTATTCCCTTGGCCGTGTCTAGTGTACCTATTTATTATATTAATTACATTTTGGTTTTCGTTATTTACTTTAATATATACTATATTTAGGATTTGTCTCTTCGTTTGTACCGTAAAATTGTGTATTATATTATTATATTAAAATATATAATAATTCAATAGAACTCTATTAAATGTGATCTACAAAGATACAAAATATCACACACAAAAAT
Source organism: Isoperla grammatica (assembly GCA_945910005.1). Lineage (NCBI taxonomy): Eukaryota > Metazoa > Arthropoda > Insecta > Plecoptera > Perlodidae > Isoperla > Isoperla grammatica. The sequence continues at coordinate 22,853,998 of OX246746.1, forward strand.
ACAACTTCGACTGGAATATAATGTATTGATTTAACATACGACTTATATTAGGAAATAGGGATCTATGTGAATTAGCCTGAATTATTTTTAGTGTGATGTACAGTATACTTTCAAGATATTAGCAATATTGAGTTGAGTAGCCAATATGAATCCCCATAAGAAATGATATCTCAATTCCCTAAATATCAACTTCTCGTAATCGATCAACGGATGTAGCCAATAATGATTTAAATGTGAATCACACACGTGGGATATATTTTAAAAGAGATCCCCTAGACTAAGGCAGGCTATAAATCTGAAAGATATTTCCGGCGTTTTACGCTCCACTTCACAGCTTCCACTGATCGCCTCATCCCCCCCCCTCCCCCCCACCCTCCCTCTTCCCCTCGATCTCGTTCTCTGGTACATAAATCGCGCGAACATTGCACACTGAGATTCTCTTTGTTGACGGCTAAATCGCCTTTATTGCTCGCAACGATTCCAAAACAAATCCGCGAGAGTAAATCTTACAGCTTTATAGTGTATTCAACAATTGTGTAGACTGGAGTGGTGATCAGCTTTTCTGTAGTAACAGTTTAAAGTTAAAACAATCGATATTACGCTTTCAAAAAACATAAAGATGACATAATTAAAATATACAGCTTCCATCAATGAGTTGTTACAGCGACTTGTGATGGTTGTATCTCAATTCAAGAACTTGTTTAAGCGTAAACTACAGTTTCATTGAATTGTGTTTCAGATGGTTTACAAAAAATTATTTTGGGCTGGATTATAATAGTAAAAAATATGTCTTTTAATTTGAGACTGATTTGTCACCGACTTCATATTTGTAGGCTACAAATAATTGTGGTGTAGCCACCATCATCAGTTATGCTTGTTTATCGATTTTTAAAGTTTCTAACTTCCTGTGTTGAACCTTCAAAATGAAACATATCAAAGATATTCATAATGTTAATAATGACGATTGACAGTTATAATGATACACCTTATACACTTCAAATCCACAAAGCCTAAGGCAATTGTCTTTGAGCTAAATGCACAAGACTTAATTATCACTCGGAAGTCAGTAGTGTGCATAACAGGAACAAAAAAGTTCAAAATAAAATATTAAAAAATGTATTGAAATTGCATGTATAAAATATTACGATTATCATGATAGTAGTAATACTGTTTCTATGGACAACATATATTTCCATATAACAAAATGTTATGATCGTTTCCATTATTCCCGTATCTGTTTCATTCCATGATCAGTAGATTGTCATCAGTTTGGAAGAAAGGCGTCGTCTAAAGCTTTCTGATAAGCGTCGTCATTGATCATCGTTTGGGTGAGGGAGAAGCCAGCCGTGGCGCACTTGAGCACGCGGCGAGGCTGACTGCTCCCTAGGCTCATGTCGAGATCTACACATTACACAAGGGTTTAAGCAACTTGTACAATAGGACAAATCAAATTTGTGTGAACATTTTTTACTTCTATGTGACTATAAAAATACTCATTGTTATTATCTAATCATTAAGTTACCGCTCTTGGCCCATGGTAATTAAGTTCAATTTTTTTTTGGATATTTTAAAGTAAATACTTTTTTAACAACATCCTGAAAACCTTTTAATTATATTGAAAAAGTGATTAATAAGCTAACAAATTTTTCATGAGTGTAATACTCAAATATTATTTTTACGGTTGTTATTTAAGAAACTAATAAAAATAACTTTTAATTGGTTACAAAAAGAACAACACGATTATGATATCTGAAACTTCTTAAAGATATTTCATATTAATATTCCTACGAAACCCTCAAACTGTAATAATTGATTTTACAACATTGTGTAGCGTTCTAAGATATTTAAAAAAAGAACATTAATTTCTCGTGTCTTTAATACCAGGACTATCCTTCACGCATGAAAGCTTGAAACCCGACACCTCATTTCCTCCACGACTGAGAACCACTGGCGTAGACGATGAGGGGGGGTGGGGATGCGCGACAGACTCAGGTAGCGTCGAGCGACTGACTCGAGCCGAGTATCAGATGACAGCGGGGGAGACTGAAGTGACGTCACGGCGTCGACACTCGCACTTCAGAAGTGTCGCAGCTCCCAGACGGCGCACGTGATAATTACTGTGCTTCGTCAGGACTATTATAAAAATACGCGCTTTAAAATTAGGCGATTATATTTTTTCAACCATCAGTATCTTTTAAAATAAATTCTCAGACTTTTCTATAACGAGCCATGTTTTATATGGTAATCAGGGTTATTTTATTTATATTCTCAGAATCCGTTTAATGTTCATACAAAATTAAACGATTCACATAGTGAAAATTGATGTTACGGGTTCGTTCAAGGTTCGCGCCTTAATTACATTCTGAGGACCATATCAATTTAAGCATCAACCATAACCCCCTCCCCCTCCCCCTCCCCCCCCCCTCCACTGTTCCAGATCCCTGACGCATATAAGTATTTTTCAGACTTGTTGACAATCTCGGTATTGGTACTACAGTCCACGAGCGATTATTTTAGGCTAATGCGAACTAACCAAAGTCCAACGTTCTGTATAATGTAAATTTATCAACCACAGTCTGGTACTTCAACTTAACTCACGCCAAAGTTTTATGTAGGAAAGATATTTGGGGTCATATGCATAGTCGTTCCTTATGTTCTCAATTCAGTATTTTCTCAGACTCCCCCAACCACCAATCACAGAGAAGTCCACATGGCAATGCTGCTCTGTGATTGGTGGTTGGGCGAGTCTGAGGAAAGACTGAGTTGAGGAGAACGTGAGGAACGACTTTGCATTTTACCCTTAGTTTGAACGTCACTCAACATCATGCCTTCAATTCATTACTAATTTTTTCAAAGCTATGGAAAACACAGTTGCGCATAAAATATTAAATTTGGGTGGTTGCATTATTTATGTTTGTGTTTATACATATCTTTATGAAGGCCAAACTATTAAGGAAACGCATTTTTTTACTGTTGGATGTTTCCGTTGATTAATAAGCTGTTCTGGATGAAATAAATGTAATCTTCTGCTTCTATGCCACTATCAATTACAGGTAAAGGAAATTCCCCAGTTTAGCACGCCTTATATCTTTGTTTAAAATATTTCCTGGTGATATCTATGTAACCAACTATCTCTCGAAGAACAACATGGGAATAATTGTTCATCATAGTGTGACTGTTGCTGTACTAATTGTGGCTGCCACTCGGGGGAAATCTTCAAATGCTCAGTATTATGTTGATGACGTTGCTGAGTGGCGAAGCAGGTTTGCATGTTCAATAAGGGATAATATTGGTGTTTACTCTGACAGTGTCCAATAATACAGCTTGTAAACACCGTTCGTTGTTGATGCCTTGCAAGTCTGTGCGCTACCCACTGTAGCAATGTGAACATGAATACAACCCACGACAGGAGATTAAATTTGTTGGAAAACTTAAATCTCTGATTAAATGAGCAAAGGTCATTTTTGAAGACTTTTTCAGTTGAATGCTTTGAAGCTTAAAGATGAAATCGGCTTACGAACAATTTTTCCTTTCAAAAAGTCCCTTTCTCTCTTTGTCATTAAGTTTGACAGTCCCGACTGTTTTCAAGCATCTCCCCCCCAACATTCGATTCCTATCTTCTCGTTTCACTTCGCTCTGTGTCATCATATTGCCGAGTATGACGTCATCTGTCAAATGTCAGCGCGCATGCGCCACGTCAGGATTATGTCGTCAGCTAGACAGCCAGTTAGTTGGAGGCAGTTGTCACGTTGTGAAGCTCAACCCTCAGTACCCACTAATGAGGTGGTCGCCGTCAAAAGACTACCGAGAGGACGTTATTTAATCCCTTCTCTGCAAACGACCAACTCATCGCTTTCAAAAACAAACTGCACTAGCAAGTTCCGTTCGTAAAGTCGCCTGCGGTTTTAATTAAAATGATGGCATAATCCGTGATGCATTGGTGTATGAATGAGACAGTGAACTGAATATAGTGACTTTGACTACGTCCTACCACTATGATTGTGTCGGTATTAGTAATAATGAAGTTTGCTCATTTCCGTTATCGACACACTTATTATTTTCACTAACAACTCGTATTTTACATATTTTGCATTCATGAATACAAATACATAACTAGCATTAAAACCTTTAGAGCTTATAAATTTAACTTGTTTTCAATCAACTAATCACATGTTTTTGTACCAATGTGATGTCATATCACTTTTATTGTAGTGGCTTTAAAAGTACCTAGTCACATTTTTCTACTTTTTTTAGTGATTGTTATAATTCTACATTGAAAATCGTCTAAAAAACATAATTAATTTTACCGGTGTACGTTTACAATCAATAGTAAAAAAAAATATCAATAGCACGAAAAGTAGCCGGAACAATACATGAAACAAAGGGAGGGGGTTATAACAAAGCCGGTGTTAAGGGGATAAGCACCATATAATACCAGCAAATGAGCACAGGATCTGTAGAGAGCTGGGGAGTTAGGGGCTGACTCATCCTAAAGAACTCAACATTTATTCGTATTTCGGCTTAGGTTTTAGCCCCCACCCCTTTCACCCTCAACAGTTTATGCCAACGAGAGGATTAATTTAGCGTTTAAGTCTATCAATTGACAATAGTAATGTTCTACTGGATTCGAGATAGTAGAGAGTGGGGGCTTTATTCTATGAGATAATTAAATGCATTAAATGCACTAGGAGATAAAGCTTTTGAGAACTTACAGAAGTAAAAGGATTCAGACTTCACGGCACCATCTTGATTTACAAACTAAATGCACTATGCGATGTTTGAAGTAAGTAGAAATACCCTTTCCACTCACACAATTACATTTTAAAATGGTAAAAATGGCAAAGAAGTATGATGAAGAATTAACCTAAGTTCGTGATTATCTGCAAAGCGAAAAGGTTGTCTAAACTTTTTATGCTAGTACCTAGCTTTAACTTTAAAATGAATGTATAGTCTAGTCGTAAGAGGCGACGAAAGGAGACCCGTCTCGGCCCGGGGTAGAATAGGCCCAGAGTGACTCTGCTAGTCGTAAGAGGCGATAAAAGGAGACCCTGTCTCTTTCCCCCCACTGTCCCTCTGAATATTTCTCCTCCCACTTGGCTCTGCCCTCCCTTGCTGGACTCCCGTATGACGACCCACGCGACGTACAATGGATCTGATTCGGATGTGGCTTTATTCTTCATCATCACCTTTCTCATCTTCATTATCACCCGCTCATCGTCTCGATTAGCCTTTGTTGCAAAAATATGAGACGTTAAGCCCCATTAATCAATCAATCAATGTATAGTCTAATAGTCTAATGAAAGCTAGAAATGAGAATTTGATTTGTTTTTTTTTTACTTGCTTCTGTTTTGTTTTACATTATGTAATTATTTTGCAAGCCAATTGGATGATTATCACCAAACAAATGAGACAAAATTACAATGCCATGATATCATTGTTAATGTACAATACATATACTATACCGTGTAGTTTAATTTGATTCCTAAATGTTATGTATAATCAATACACAATAAAAACAAGTGATAACGGGAAAATAGAGAAAATGTATCACGTAACTGAGATAAAGCAACTTAAAAGAATATATATCATTAGTTTAAAAAATAATGTTCAGCCCTTTTTATTTTATTTACCTGGAATCGAAACCAGAGGTTCGGGGGGCCCAGGGGGGAGGGGCCTTTTCGGGGCAGGAAGACTTTTAGAAAGAGTTTGTTTTCCAGCCCCAAATCATTCAGATTGTAATAAGACCATCGGTGCATAAAACTCGGTAGGGGAAAATGTTTTTGTACAGTTAATATCACTTCACTTCACTTCATGTCATTAGCAAATTGTTAAATCTCATAATATAACACATTCTATGTGATTTTCGTAACTTTGTGGTGTAGGCAGAGACTTTATAAAGTATCATCATCATCATCATCACGACCAAACACATGTTTTACATAGTTAGTGGACGGTGTTGTCGTCCCTAAAACAATATGATAATGTTCAGTGTCGGCGGCGACCAAATGTTTGCTCGACCTATAAAGTGACCAAGTATATAGTCCCCCGAGTTACATAAATAGGCAATGTGTTATTCGCAATTAACAACGCCGCACTTTCGAGCTTTAGCAATCGTGAAATTGAAACAATCTAGGAGAACATTTCAATTACGTAAATGCTGCATTTCCATTTCACTTCCTCTGGTTCCCATAACAACCGCGCTCTGATTAAACGCGCTGCAGCCCCTTATAATTCCGTTTAGCTTCGCGCTCATTTTACATCTACCGCTGAATGTTTGCCCATGAACACCGCAATTAAATCAAACGGTTTTATATAGTAATTTAAATTGCTTTTATGGGATTATTTGAATGCTTAGCAAGCGGTTTTGGTTAGCTTGCCATGCAATAAAATTGAATTTATTTTACTCGTTTTGCGTGGCAAAATCATAAAATGTGATTGAAACGTTTTCTCTTCACTGAATTCAAGTATCGAGATGGATTTCTCATTTGTTTGTCAATGGGGATTATTGAATTTTGTTGAATATTGAATAATTTCTTTAAAAATTGAGATGGTTTAATTCATATCTTTAAAACACATCAATTGACAGGAGCATCCTTCATCATAAGCGACTGCATAAGGTTATCACCTACAGTATTAAAAACATTAAAAGCGTTTCAACATTAAATTCTTTTTTCATCTTGATGGAAACTTTTCTGGTTGACTTTTTTCGAAACGGATTAGGACACTTGCTTTATAAAAGGATAGTTTAGTTCTTAGCATTCCATTCCATAGCCATTAAGTGTTTAGTACATTATGACCATGTCTGCTTTAAGTACCATGCTTTAAATTGTTAGGTACATTATGACCAGGTCTGCTTTAAGTACCATGCTCACAATTGTTAGGTACATTATGACAAGGTCTACTTTAAGTACCATGCTTACAATTGTAAGATACATTATGACAAGGTCTGCTTTCAGTACCATGCTTACAATTGTTAGGTACATTATGACAAGGTCTGCTTTAAGTACCATGTTTACAATCTTAGGTACATTATGACAAGGTCTGCTTTAAGTGCCATGCTTACAATTGTTAAGTACATTATGACAAGGTCTGCTTAAAGTACCATGCTTGCAATTGTTAGGTACATTATGACAAGGTCTGCTTTAAGTGCCATGCTTACATTGTTAGGTACATTATGACAAGGTCTGCTTTAAGTACCATGCTTACAATTGTTAGGTACATTATGACAAGGTCTGCTTTAAGTACCATGCTTACAATTGTTAGGTACATTATGACAAGGTCTGCTTTAAGTACCATGCTTACAATTGTTAGGTACATTATGACCAGGTCTGCTTTAAGTATCATGCTTGCAATTGTTAGGTACATTATGACAAGGTCTGCTTTAAGAACCATGCTCACAATTGTTAGGTACATTATGACAAGGTCTGCTTTAAGTACCATGCTCACAATTGTTAGGTACATTATGACAAGGTCTGCTATAAGTACCATGCTTACAATAGTTACGTACATTATGACAAGGTCTGCTTTAAGTCTCACGTTACTCGTGCCCTTGTCGGCGACTCAACTCACGCACTTATAAAGGCTTCGGCGTAGAGGAGAGTTTACACCGCGTCTAAGTCCTCCGTTCATTTCGCAATTTGGTCACGTGGTACATCTCTGAACATTTCCCCTTCTCCCTAGTCGGCCACTGGAGTCTCCGTTGTTAAAAAAACAGCTTCTTTGCAGCACCTTCTCTAGTTACAACTTTATAGATGAATTTACGTCTACAAAGTGACTCGTTAAATCGTATTGATTTAGAATATCTTTTCTCGTAAACGGGCCACTTCCTTCATTAAAAAGGACCACTTGCTCTTAGGACTAGTTGAAGTAAACTCGATAGACGCAAGTAAGGATACGCTACATTTTAAATTAAAATAACGGGTGGAAAAGGGTGCAAAACAAAAGAAAATTAGCATTGGAAAATTATTTTGACACTGAAGTTCTGTCCTTATATTATTAGGTAATTATTCTGTAATATTAAAAAAAAAGTGCGTTTCAAAGGGAAAGTAAAACGTGAGATATTGCACATTGCAAAAAGGGGCAAATTAAATTTTAAAATGTTGCTGTTGCCTTCGAAATTAGATAGCTAAAATTACAGACTGATTTATGATTCGTATCTGGATAAAACTAATTTATATTGTACGCCTTTTCCTAATTAATATCACAATATTTACGAGTACTACTCATTTTCCTGATATTCATGTTATGTTTAAAGTAGCTCCTCCATGATTAAAAATGAATGTATAGGCTAATCGCATATCGATCACTTATGCACTAAGAAATTCTGAACCATAATATCGAAAGTACCAATTCAGGTACTGGAGACTTTAACACTGCAAAATTACTATTTTCTGACATGGTGACATAGTAACACCTTACAATTTCTGACATATTACTGTATACAATTTATTAACATGTAATTTTCACCACTTTATTATCGATATTCGGCCAATTTCGCGTGAAATATAATAAACGCATATGAAAGTGGTATATACGGACTAATTTCCAGAAGTATCGTCAGAAGTATTTCAACGTTGCTCTATTTGCGGCTAGCAAACATTAACGCCATTTGTGTTGATAAAAAAGGTTTGTTCTTCCTTTTTTACATATGAAACCATTAAAACCCCCACACATAAACATACAGGATAAATTTGATAAGAAAAAACTGACGAATTCAAGTAGCCTATAGAGATACTGTACTTCCACGAACGATTCCATAAACGATACGGCGACGACGAGGCAAAAATAAATTAGAGCTTTAAAATAAAATTTACAGTGGTATCATTTATGCAAAGTATGTATAGTTAATCATAAAATACCATTAGTGAAACAGGGATATGTATTTACATTCGTCTTTGATCAGTGTTAACAAGTACAGATAATGTTGCGCTTATAAGAATTCCGTCGGATGAGTTGCTTTAAGATGATTGTTTAGCAACAGAAAGAAACCAAAATAGAAGTAACTGAACGAAGAACGTTTGTATTTTGTCTGAAGGAACTGTGATGTAACTTTGACTACTGAATACTTCATTTTCCATTTCTTTTATTTCAAAGCGAGCGTGCGAAATGTAATGTTGTGTAAAACAATGTCTCTGGCTCAATGGATGTCTATTATTTCAGCGCTTCAATCTCTTAATCAAAGCCATTAACTACCGTAGCTCGTAGCGGCAAAAGCCATTACAATATTAACCGGCCCAAACTTTCAGCGGAGAAGCATCCTGTCAGCACAGGGGCGCGTGAATGCAGAGCATTGGGGGGAGGGGGAGGGGGAGAAGGAGACAAAGGACGGAAAGAATGGTCTTCTATAAAGTTAAGAAAAATGAGATTGTAGGGGAAATTTATTTTTCAGTTCCACGAAAAAAAGTTCTGTACACAGTATTCTTCACTGCATTCAAACAATGTAAATTCTAATTAAATCTGTACACTAGAAGCAATGTCGATTAACAAAAATAATATGTTGTGTTATTTCTAAATAATTTCAGATTGTGTTTATTATCATTGGGTTGTTGGATATGTTTTTTTTTTTTCGTTTTTGTTGATAAGGCATAATATTTCTGAAATAGTTATTGTTTTTATTTCAATGTAACACATTTAAATTAAAATTGTAAAATTATTTCAATATGTCAAGTAAAAAGTGAAAAGGGTGAAGCAAAGTGTAATGTCTGGAACTAAGTGGAGTCGAGTGGAAAAAGTGAACAGTGAACAATGAATTGTGAACAAAGTGAAGTGAAGTGTTACTTCCAATTAATCTATCATTTTATATTATGATACTGGCGTACATGTGATACGGTGATACGGTGACTGGAGCCGTGAAAGCAACGAATCACACAATAAAATGCTATGTCTCCACCTGCAAACAGTTCTTCTAACTGAGTGGATATTGATAATAAATACAATTTTACTGTTCAATGGTTTACATGTTTAGAAGAAAATAATCGAAATCTAAATTTCATCTCACTTTTGCTATTATTATAAAAATTAAGATGTATGTCGTCTGTATTTGCCGTAAAACTCGGGGATGCAAGGTAAATAAGTTGTCTGTGTTTTAAAATATGAAGACGCGATAGTACCATAGTTAGTGTTAATGAGAATAAAAAAAAAAGTTGTGACTAACAATTGTACCAAATGTCATGCTGTAACTTTTACACAATATTATACGTATTTTCAATCCTTGGTTTTCATTTATCAGTGAACATATATTTTGTTCGTTATATGACATTCTAGTGAGGAAGCAACAGAATAATGTTGGCAAGGGCATTCATTCCCTATAAGGTATTTTAAATTAGGCCTTTTTTCTAACCATGTTTATATCTTGCGGTTATTTGGCAGTGCAACACCTAAGAGTAAGAGCTGCAATAAACTCAACGATTGGTTCTTACTGTCCCCGTTGAATTTACTACCCTTCGGAACGAGCCCTGAATTTTGCTATAAAGATTTCATAGTTGGTATATCTGTAAGGTTGTGGGGCAATTGAGCCGACGCCGCAGTGTCGCGACGCTAGACAGATATACAGGCGCCGGGGGGGCTGCCGGGCTGCCCCAGTCCGGGCCAAGCCAAAAAACAGGAACAACAGACCTTCCAAGTTTGTCAGATATTGTTTACTCCCGAAATAGGGGAGGTCTAGTGACTTGGGGGAGCTTTTATCTGAAGAATAACCTCTCAATCGATGCATTGGCTGCATCGCTGTGGGATTGTGTGGGTGTGTTTATTGTTTATGCAATGGTAAGAAACAAAAAGACACTGGAAGCAATACGATCAAAATATAATTTAAACTATAAAGCAGTCATAGAAGATAAATGAAGATGTAAGTTTGTATATAATAAAATAAATGTTATCTTGTTAAGGAACAGAAATAGCTCAATATCGGAATAGTGAAAAGAATATAAGCCACTTCAGGTAGGCTAATTATGTTTGATGACGATGAAGAGAGGAGTGTCTTTGGTGGTGGAGATTATAGTTTCGCAGTGTCAAGCTAAAATGAGAATCAAAAGCTAGGTTATTTAAACATCTAAATATGTTAATAAATAGTTATTTCCCAAAAGAAGTAAATCGTAAAACATAAAACAAACGTAAAATTTGAAACGAAAACTTTTTTAATGTTTAGTAAACTATGCAAGGCCTTTTATTATAACCTTACTGTTTAGTGTGTATGAATGCTATAAAATATTCCAATTACACTGATGAAGCTAAATAGCATCGCTTCATAGTAAGTGGACAAGCTATTCCACGCGTATCGCATAAGGAATGTGTGATGCTGTGTCCTGCTAAAGCGAAGGCGTTTTCAATCTCACCAACGTCTTCATCGCGAGCTCCAATCCCTCGCATCACATCGAAAGCCAGATAGCATTTTGCCAGATTACATTTGGTGTCATGTTTAATTTTTCGGAAACGTTTCCCCTCACCCCCTCACCGCGACCCCCCGCCGGTCGCTAAGTGGTGAGTGTTTAGGGTTGGGTGGGGGGGCAGGGGTGTCGACTGGTGTATGGATCAACTCGGTATTTGCTAATAGACATGAAGACAAAATGAGTTTGGAAGGGGTTGGCGATCAGACGTGCTGTAGTCGCTAGAAACATCGAACTCGAATATCTTCTGGCACGAACATTTTCAACTTGTTTGACATTGATGTTTGGCCACAGGGCGAATACATTCGTTGTACCAAAGATCACTCACTGGGGTGTAAACTATTTTACACTATCACACTATTTTACACACTATTGTACACTATTGTGTATTGTGTATGGTGTATTGTGTTGTACACTATTTTACGTGCAGTCTTGTAGTCGCAATCAGATATTGACTACCGCTCTATACATGTGTATAGTGCGTTAGCCATTGTCAGTCAAGAGATCCTCAATCAGAGCAAACTTTGATGACAATAGCATTGCATCAGGTTATATCTCTCCAATATACCATATGTCAGCTGTGCGCATATTTAGGTATGCCACACAGCTGCGCGCATATTTAGGTATGCCACACAGCTGTGCGCATATTTAGGTATGCCACACAGCTGTGCGCATATTTAGGTATGCCACATTCTTTACGAGATCGTTTTTTTTCTCAATGCAAATAAAGTAATCTCACAAATATTCGCATGTCGAAGATGTAGATGTTATGGAGGTTTGTGTGAGCCTACATTTTTGTAAGTGATTTAGCGAAAGTCAGAAAAGTGATAAAAATGTCAACTACAGTACAGTCATCATAACCTATTAAAATTTAGAATATAGAATACTAATCATGATATATTCTAGCGATGAAAATATCATGATATATAGAATTTTATCGAATTTCCAACGATCTCTAAATTATTTATAAAAATATAGCCTAATATGAGATGACACATCTCAACATGCATTTTGAATAATGTCAGATTATTTCCATTACCTGACGGAAAAACAAGGCATTCATTAGGTACGATTTTTAATGCTTTAATGGCTTTATTTGTTTGTTTTGTCATTTATTAGTTCCTTTGTGTGCATTGCTGTAAAATCACAATTTTAGCAACACCGAGACGTGACGAAAGTTTGAAATACTCGAACGTGTTGATTGTAACCTTTGGTAATAACATCAAACTCCCCAACATCGTGTATTAAAAGTTCGTTTGCATGACAACCCTCAGATTCGTGCGATCCACCCATAGAAGTTTGTAACGAATATGTCATTATATTCCATAATAGAGGCGATGTTCAAACGTCAAAGAGCAGACACGGAACATCGGATATTGACATTTATTTATCACACTGTGACGTAATTCCCATGATTACGAGCAGGTCACGTTTATCATTGCACGCACACGCACACGCACACGCACACGCACACGCACACGCACACGCACACGCACACGCACACGCACACGCACACGCACACGCACACGCACACGCACACGCACACGCACACGCACACGCACACGCACACGCACACGCACACGCACACGCACACGCACACGCACACGCACACGCACACGCACGGCGTCTGTAAGTCTGCATTGGCGACGCTGGAACATTAACAACGTTTTGTCACTGCTTTGGCACGCCAGCCCCTTACCCCTTCATCCCCCCCCCCATCCTCACCCACCCCTAGTGCTAATGGCTTACTAATGCATGGAGTTGGTAGATGGATATTACAATGCGTGCTTGTACATAATAAAGGAGTATGGAGGGATGGTTGAAAAAAATGTTAAAGAAAGTAAAAGCATATAATATTCTATAAAGAAACAATCAATTGTTTTTATTTTCATATATCGGAGTAGATTTACGAGAAGTAGATACGTGATTTAGAATAAGGTGTAGAGGAATACTGTTGGGAAATGCTAATGCGGATTTGCAGACATAGATAGGGTTTTCCCAAACGACAGGAGATAAATTTCGAAGGGGTCGAAACATATACGATGTGAACGAGGGAGGCTACATTGATATAGTTCTACACTCCAAGGGGAGAAGATTTCTTACAACATGGTTAATCCTGGTGGTATAGTCCTGATTTAAATATATAGAAGGTCCTGGATTCGATTACCTGTGAGAACGCATGATTGCTTTAACGTATAACAGTGACTGGGTCCTTGAACATATGTTTAATGGTATAGTTTATGTAAATCTAGATACAAAAGATGCGAGTTAGAAGATAATACAAAAACTAGCTACTGTAAAATGTTATGAACCCACATTGCATTACACCTATCTTTAGGATATTATGCTATTTTATTGATCTGGTTCGTGTTAATGTCTCAAATTGATGGTAAATATATTGATCAGCGGAAGGGTTCTGCCACCTATGGAAAGTGTAATAAACGACAATTAATGTATATATATATTTTAAAATACCGAGGCTTTCGTGGCCCGGGCTTATGTTTGTTCTCATATACTCGAGGATATATGTTAATGTTTGTTTTTTGGGTTCGTGACGCAGTGTCATCGCAGATTCGCGAGAGGAAATGCCTCTGCTGATGGATGCTACGTCTCCGAAACGTCGGGCAGTGTCGGGTGAGTCAAACACTTAACTATCCGATCACTCGTGTGAAAATACCCCAAAAACAAACAATTAATATATATTTGAAGTCATTACTGGAAGAGCCATTTCAAGTATACTATTTTTGTACGTGTGCGTTTAGGATTTTGCGAAAAATTGAAATCACATCTGTACCATCTTTATTAGTAGAGGATTATTGTATGACGAACTAAGCAGTGCATTTAAAGAAATACCTTGTCTTCGATTTGTAAATTTGATATTAACAAGAAAATAATTTGGAGCTAAGCGTATGTCAAGTGGAGACGTGGGTTCGAATCCCGCACAAGGCACGTATGAATTCTAATTGTCCTTAGAAAAAACAAAATATGAGACCTATCGCGGATTCCTGTAGTTTCCTGTATCAAAGTTGAGGGGGGGGGGGGGGGGGAGGGGAGCATCAGATTATGGAGACTGTGTCAAGTGACCAGATATCGAGAGCATAGTGAACATCAAACGGAAACTGTCTATGACGTGGGACCTACTTGTGCATGCATAGTTTAAACTTGAACACGTAGCGATCGAGGGAGACTTTTATCGCCGTCCCCTCCTCCCTTCTTCCTTCTCCCTTCTCCTTCCTACGCCCTTGGGATTGAGCGTTTAAGAGTTAACTCATACTGAATATTTGTCGGCGTTGGCGAATGAATGTTTTATGACTGTTGTTAAAAAAAATCACAACACACAAATTCGCGGACAGAAATTTAGTTGACTCGTATGAAAGAATTGTTTCGCACAATATTTATGTAAATTACTGATGCAAATTTTTGAATATATTAGAGTGCTGTATAAAACCGATTCAAAATTGAACGAGTTGTAAGAAATAGTGACACAGTGACAGATCGTACAACTGGTTCACAACAATTATATAGTTCATTATGTCAGTAGTCAAATCAGAGCTTTATTTGCACCTGCTGACGTGTGTCTTTTAACAAAAATAAACATTGTACGAAAGAACACGTTACACCAGAGTATGACAATCTTACGCTCTTATTTATTAATCTATAAAATTTGTTTAAATCATAAAATACTGTTTAAAAATTGTTATTCATAAAGTCAAGAATATGTATGTGTAACGATATGATATGAGGTAGTAATTTAAATACATACACTTAGTATTGGAACAAATCATTAATCAACATATTTTTAGAAATAACATTCTTTTTTATCTGATACTATCTGACATATTTTCACTTTCAAGACATTTTTTTCTTTTAAAGCAAAGAAGTCAACATGTTTTGCACCAGGCATGTTAACACAGTCCTGCCTCATGTGTGTACTTTCAAAGAAGGAAATGTGTGTCGAAGTAAGTAAATGTTTAAACGGCTCACTCTCATTATTTAAGAAACTCCAGAAAGGCTAACTGTTATTGGTGTTAGCTTGTGGTGTTAGTGTGGAGGCTCTCATTCGGGAGGTCGCTGGTTCAATATCCGGTACTGGCAATCCTGAATAAAGACATTTTCCAAGGATTTCCTCTGTGAAAAGACAAATGCTGGTATTGAGTCATACTAACCGCCCTCCAAGATTCCTTCCCAACTATTTAAATACCACAATACCTTGTTAAAGTTGGTGTACAATAACTTCGGTAATGCTTTCGTCATCAATCAATGACGTGTTTACGGTCTCGGCCAACCCGAGTAGGTATTTGAATTAGCCACGGCGGCTGGTTGGCTGCCGCTCAACCACCCGTGACGGAAGCAATACCGAAGTTGTTGTACGACAACTATAGTCACTTGAAGAAGGACATGATTTTTTCCTGGGCAGGTTTCTTACGAAAATTTATTATTGTAACTGTTTCGAAAATTTTATTTTTTTTATCAGGTCAAACATTCTGATGTAAATTACTACAATCATTTTAAGTGGGAGTTTTAAG
This sequence comes from Isoperla grammatica, assembly GCA_945910005.1. Classification (NCBI taxonomy): domain Eukaryota; kingdom Metazoa; phylum Arthropoda; class Insecta; order Plecoptera; family Perlodidae; genus Isoperla; species Isoperla grammatica. The sequence goes on from OX246746.1 coordinate 22,869,905, forward strand.
CCTAAACAATCCCACATCAAGGACAAAGTTATAATAATATTTTCACATAAACGAAACCACGCTTCACGTCCACTCCTTATTCACTGAGAACTATCGAGACGACGGCTAGAAGAAATTTTGTTCATTAAAAACGGAAGACGTGTTCTTAATTTAATTCAGTCCATAGCGTCAAAAATGTGAAATAAGTTCTTTGGCACGGCCAGAACGTAAAGTTTTATCCTCGGCCGCAGGATTATTTTCGCTGCGTTATCAACGGTGTGCAGTCAACAGTAACGGAACATATTACGGATCATGGGCGCAAAGCTCTTGTAAACCTACGATTTATAGGAGATCTGCCTTTCGGTAATAGCTTCTCGGATTACCCCCCCCCCCCCCCTCCCCCTATAGCGCCACCATGCATTTCCCAAAACTAATTCTCTTTTAGCATGTGAAACCTAGCCAAAGCCTCTTCGACGTTTCTTAGCTGCAAAGAAACGTCTGAGATGTGGAACTCAGTAGGCGACAAAATGTCCTGATTTAAGGATGTTAACACTGGGTTTTTTACTTTTTCTCAAATATGCGTCTTTGTTTCCTGTAATGACAGGCGTTGAAAGTCGATACTAGAAAAACATTAAATCCATAATTTTGGTGGGGAATAAGCGAAAGTTATATTTTAACAATTTTTACAAAATCGCGTGTCTGACTTTGCCTATCTGTATAGGCTCACTTCCCCGTGGTTCACCTTAAGCGTTTTCCTTGTATTCAGATTACTCTTCAAGCCGAGCTTGCAGACAACAACCGATTGTCTGCGTAATCCTACCGCACTGGGGGCTCTAAGTGCTAATAACATAGTCTGAGCCCTTACGCAGTCTCACACGTAAGGTGATTCAACCCCCCCCCCCCCTGTTTTGCTACGAATTACTAGAAAATGTGTATGTGCGACGTATGAAGTGTACCCTCCTCCCTGCGTCTACCAAAACTCCGACCGACCTCCGCGCGCTTCGTTTTCACTTCAGTCGAGCGGAAACTCTTGTTAGAGTAAGGTCACGTCCGCGATGCTGCCGCTCTGCTCACTTGGTGTCATGTTTTCTTCCAATACTTGGATTGCATCTGTACATTTGCGTTCTCAACTATTGTTGAGCGGTGCTACGACACAAGGAGACAATTTCTTTCAGCAAATTACCTGTCTAGACCCGTAAAGTGTTACGGCTGGACTGTGACGCGAGCAAACTGATGCGCTTTACATCCGTATACGTATGACACCAAAACTCAAAACGTTTTTGACGTAGGTTTAAGACTGCAAGCATTTTGGGTAGATAAGGGTCCAGCGCATGATAAGCATTTAAATTCTTGTCAGTGACTCTTTTAATAAAAAAGTTATGGAATAGTAAAAACAGCATATACTCAAGTGCCTTTTCACTGGGACGCAAAAAACTTCATTACAAAAAACTGGCCACATAATTGTGTTTAAAATTGTATACCATCATTTCTAAGATAACAACCTATAGCGTACTACATTTTCGTGTACTTGACAAATATGGTCTAGAGGTGTTAGTACTGAACGTTAAGACTTTTGAAGCTATCGGTACACCTAAAAAATAAAACTGTAATTTTTCAAAAAACTCTTTTTGCATACATAATATTAATATTTATCAACCTTCATCAAAAAAACTTAATTCAAAAAAGTGACGATACCTATAGATACCTTCACCTTAGTCCTTAGTGCATTCAGACTATTCCAGTTGATTTTTTTCTAGATTTGGAAGATACGCATTACAAGAGGTTCCCTTATTCATTTTGTCAGTTTTATTCGAAAATTTCACTTGCGCCAGTCAGAACTTCTTAAAAATATTGGAATCCACTGTGCGATTTTTTTTGGAAATGTCTGGCTTAATGGCTTGAAAAGCGATTATCCAAGGTCCAATAGTTCAAATTTGGGTAAACCTTAATAATATGTTCTATTCGAAAAAAGCTTTAATTAGGGAGCAAGAATTAAGTGCAAAGGTTCATATCTTTTACATCGCTAACACCCTTTTATTTATTGGATGAAGTTTGGAACATGTCATGTCTTCACAGATTTTTCGTATTCGAATTTTTTCGTGCGCTGCTATACAATTTTTACCGCCAAATATCAACCTTTATCATAATTGAATCTATTTATATTTCTTATCCAACTCCCGTACCATTCATAGAGTTTAAAGCATATCTTAGGGAAGTCTCACGCATTTTTTTTATTTGCTTACTGGTTTCCTCAAGTTAAAATAAACGGGAACTAATTGGTTTCGGCTCGAAAAGTGAATTAACATCGCTTTAACAGCAAGTCAAAGATATTGCTGTCAAAACACGCTCAGAAACGGACCTGCGCCATCTTGCTCGTGATTTCAAGGTTCTGACGTCATATGTCAGTAAACAATAATTTTATATCATACAAATAGTACTGAAATCCCACCCTTTAGTAGATTATTGCTCTCATAAGACTTCTAACTGAACCAACGTTTATTTATAGTTAGTAAATGAACACTTCTCAACATTAATTAACAACAATATGTTAAATAATTGCATTATTTTAAACACGTTTTGGTAAATACTGTATCAAAATGTATTTTCTGAAGAAAACAGTGGTATAAAAGACATTGCTGTAAAGTCACTGCATCCTAGATATTGTAAAATGTCCAACTTAATATCGTTGATATTATTAAGAATACTTCAAGGAGGCAGTTTTTTACATGACATATGACGTCAAGAGCCGTTTTTCAATTACGGAACAAGAAGTTCCAAATTTCAAACTTAAAATGCTAATAGAATTGGAAATATACGCTTCTCAGATATAAACATTATACCGCCCGTATTTTTAGATAATGATCTTCCATTTTTAGGTACTTTGAGGAATATTTATTTTTGATGAGACTTCCCTATAAAAAGCCTATGCCTAGCTGCATGGCAACATAAAAAAACTACTTAACCTCCTCTTCAAAAACTTGTTAGTGCCGTTTTATTCGAAATTAGTTCCCAAATCTACCATTGTGTTACGGCATAATATGCGAATTATACTCTTGTGTATTGAATGTTGTCTCTTAAACAGACATATGGTTATGGTGTGTACTCTGTTTATTTGTAGTCTACACACCAAACCTATTGAACAATGAGCAATTTTAATGTATTTAATTGTACCATATTCATTTACTTTAATTATGGAATTATGATCATCCTTATCGGTTGTTTGTTCGTTTAAAAAACTCGAAACACGAATCAACCGTTTATTAAATAACTGTACACCACAAAAAACAGAAAATACCATCATTTTGATAACTAGCACACACTTTCGTGAATTTTTCAAACCTCGTGAATCTCTGGAATTTCTTGTAAATATTAATTTTTTTACACAACGAGAAATAACGCAGATTCAAATAAAGGATCTAATGTCAAAACACCATTTATTTATTTACACCTACACAATAAATTTTGTTTTAGACACTTTTTACAGTTACGTTTTTTTATTAATAACAGTCTGGGTTGCTATCGTTAATTCAAGGAGTATGCGCTCATAATTTCATGTCTACACTGATCGTTGGTTCCTTAAAGTAAAATTGCTTCTTCGAAGGAAAAGTTATATTTAAGAATTTTCAATTTCTTGATGTAGTCTCTTTTGTTTGTGGATAACATCGCAAACAAAGTATTATTTTCATCGGATCTACTAACATCACATCAAAACGAGGGAGACTAGAGAAGAATTCAACAAATATTCCAAACGTGTATATATTCATAATTGCGGTAGATAGAAAACTTCTCATGTACCATAACCTCTGAACGTTTACACGAAAACAAAAAGCGTTTTATATTACTGGTCTATAAGACACATATTTTACACATTTAACATCATTTATGACTGACGTATGTTCTTGGGTGAAGTTTTTAACTATATTAAATTCCGATTTATGCTATTCTCGAACGCAAAATCAGCGATTTTCACGTACAATCTACGCCATTTCATTAGCTTCAACATTCACCACACAATAATTGTGAAACTTCACGACGTTCTTTACAGACGACTTACACAATATAATCGTATCTGAATAAATTCACACGTTTTCCTTAAATATACGTCGAATGTTCACTTTTTAGACATAATCATTTTTTCGGCCAAACATTTGCTAATAATACATCCAGATAGAGCCATAGACACAGACCGCAACTTCATAGAAAAATGTGGTCTAGGCAGACGAGCAGTAGCGAGCAGAGTCCGTTTCATTTCACTTACCCCGCAAAGATGCTGATGAACTTCATCCTGAGCGCGTTCAGCCCTGTGGTGTATTTCGACATGGCGAGTCTCTGGGGGGTGAGACCTTACGAGCTTCAAGTCTGGCCGTTAGCGCAGTGCGGATCTGCTATGGCTTCATTCGCACCATGACAGGGCCCGCTGGGATTTACCAAGTGGTGTAGTCAGCATCTGCAAACAAGCATTTATGGATCAGATATTATTCATGTTCACACACTCGAAAGTAAGTATTTAAGTATTTTACATATTCTTATAGCATTATATTATGTGACTAACTATATTATATGTACAATTAACTATACATTTATCCATAATTGATAACACGTAAACACTTTTGGTTTGCCTTTAACTACATGAAAAATGCAACATCAAGGAAGAATGCTAATTTTTTGTTATTGGTAACGATGACTTGATTTGTTTATATAATTGGACACAGTTGTTAAAACGAACAATACGTATGAGTTTTGTATTTTATAGTTAGTATATAGTTAGAGTTAGAGTTAGTATAGTTAGAGTTTTGTTATGTATGTGTTTACATATATTTCAAAGTTAGCACAAATATGACTCCTTTTGTAAATTGCCAAGAAAACATGAAGTTTTTCCAATTAAACGTTGATTTTATTGTAGCTTAACACGTTGTTAACAGTGATATAATAAATAACACTTATTAATACATGGATGCAAATTTTAAAACACAAGGACGAGTTGTATTAATAAGGGTCACTGAATATTATTAAGCCATTTAAACTTCCAAGTCTGTCGTGCATTCGACTTTTTTGATACGTATAGGATTTCGAGTAAATAATGAAACCGTTTTTCTTTTTCAAAATTAACAAAGCATTTTCTGTCTCAATAATATAAAAAACTAAGACATAATTTTCATTTATTTATTTTTAATTAAGTATTAATTTAGTATTAATTGAGTATTAATTCTGTATTAATTGAGTATTAATTGTGTATTAATTCGTTATTTTATGATTTGATGTAATCGGAGCTACTTTACTGCGTTGTTTATGTATTCCACCTCGTATCTTCTACTTCTACAATTTCTACTACAACACTACAACATCTACTGTTTCTAACATATAATGACAAATGTCAACTATGATTTTCGTTCTGGGTTTGTTCTTTGTGAATGTATTGCGTTGGAATCATGTGTATATGTTTTATAGGGTTGAATGGGTTTCTCCACAGACAAGCTACTCTGCCTTTTTGTGTCCTTTTTGAAAAATCTCATTTGTTTCTTATAAGTGATTGAAAACTGCTATTAAGGATTCTATTGTTCTTTCGTTACCACTGCCACTAATACTTTACCTACTACTGTTACTACAAGTACTACCACTACCACCACTACTACTACTACTACTACTACTACTACTTCTTCTTCTACTACTACTACTACTACTACTACTACTACTACTACTACTACTAGTACTACTACTACTACTACTACTACTACTACTACTACTACTACTACTACTACTACTAGTACTACTACTACTACTACTACTACTACTACTACTACTACTACTACTACTACTACTACTACTACTACTACTACTACTACTACTACTACTACTACTACTACTACTACTACTACTACTACTACTACTACTACTACTACTACTACTACTACTACTACTACTACTACTACTACTACTACTACTACTACTACTACTACTACTACTACTACTACTACTACTACTACTACTACTACTACTACTACTACTACTACTACTACTACTACTACTTCTTCTTCTTCTACTACTACTACTACTACTACTACTACTACTACTACTACTACTACTACTACTACTACTACTACTACTACTACTACTACTACTACTACTACTACTACTACTACTACTTCTTCTACTACTACTACTACTACTACTACTACTACTACTACTACTACTACTACTACTACTACTACTACTACTACTACTACTACTACTACTACTACTACTACTACTACTACTACTACTACTACTACTACTACTACTACTACTACTATACTACAACTACCATTACCACTACTACCACTACTATTGCCACTACTAGCCTAGTGCTGCTAATAACAGTACTATTACCACTAGTATAGTACTACTACTACCACCCGTTACTAGTACTGCATACTATATGCTTAACATTTCGTGAATTGTTTTCAGTAGTCTTCAGTAAGAATTATGAAATAATTATCATATTCATTAGTGCCTACTACATTACAGAGAGTTGTTTACGATCATTTTGGATGAGGTATTATTGGGGTATCACCAAATTTGAAAGCACGATAATTGTGTGTTATATGGACACTGGGACTATCATCTGTCGTTTGAATGCAGTTGTACAGAAAGTATATCACAAACATGACTTTGAAATTTGTTTGATTGTCATACTGCTGAAGACGGAATGGTAGATACACTATAATGTGTTTAGATGGAAAACAACGTAATGCACAATCATTGTACGTGCAATATAATACACAAACTATATTTATTTAAAAATATAATTAGTTTTCTCTTAAATGTGTTTGTTTATAACGTCAAGAACGTTAAACTTTTTATAGCATTGAGAGACATAAGACACGTGTTCAGTGCAGGACTTTCATTATATGATTAATAGGATAAAGCATTATTTTTCCTTAGGAGTATAGCAAGGGGTCTAGATGTTAAACCAGCTAAGCCACATTTAAGTAGTTCGTGGCAAAATTGACTTTTATCTGTCACAGTTAACTTAGTTTGTAATGGTACTTTGAAAGATGTTCAATTATTCAGAAAAGTAGATCAAAATTGTTCCTGCTATTAAAATGTGCGTAATTGCAATGATTTTAAATTTTAAATATTGTGAAATATAAAAATGGACTTTGACTTTGCATCTCACTGTTCAAAATGACTGTTTTGTAGGAAGCTTTAATACAAAGTATACATTTTATAGCTTAACCAAGAATCATTATTCGTCTCGATTAGCTTCGTTGCAAAAATATGGGACCTTAAAACCCCAAATATTATCTCCCCAAAAATCACTAGCTTTTTTCTGTTGAAACTAGAAGATAACACAAGTAATAGATAGTATATATAAATACATAGTAGAATTAATTATTAACATATTATAAGTATAACTTACGATGAAGTTGGCTAGTTATGCATCAAATGATGACGATTTAGAGCGCATTTAACAAAAGTTTGCTGTTTTGCACCAAACTGATATGTTCACTTAAAAAACTTGAAATTTCGCATTCAGTGATACCAATAACTAATTTTTTTTTTATCAAAATAACACTTAGCTGGTTTTGCATCTAGCCCTTTCAATTTAAAATTCATATCTCAGTATTTGCAACAAATTTAAATCCGTTCTTATGCAATTTTAATAGACGGACAAATACATCAGTCCACAGTGTATGCAAAGATTGCCTATTGCTATTTTTGAATATTAATCAAACGTTCATTGGAATAAGTGTTTTTGGCATAAATTGATTAATAAACGATAGTTTATTTTCCCACAAATAAAAAAATACAGAAATACAATTTAATAAAATAAGAAAGAAAATAAACTACACGCGCAATGCATTTATCCACTCAGTTTAAGCCGTTAGTAATGTTCTAAAACGCATATACGAATTGTTTCCATTTTGTCGATTTATCAAAACATATATATATAATTGGTTGTTAATTTCTAAATGAATGTTTGCGAGTGTGATAGAATGCAGTGAGCGCACGTGGTTTTCCTGTATTAGTTGAAGAATGGGCGTCGACAAGTTTATCAAGACTAACGTTTGAATTCTGTCCGCGCGTTTTCCCGCCTTTCCCAACTTACCACGCTGTCTCCACGTAACCCTCACTTAGTTTCCACCCTTGTTCTTGTCGCAATGGTTATCTCGGAATGTTAACCAACAACATTAACGCTATTTTATTGATATCTTGAGAATGCTTTAAGATATCGAAAAAGTGATTCATACTTGTGATTTTATTTTTTAATCAGATAAACAATTAATTTTTAAAACTTTTATACATTGTCGTGGTAATGATTGTTATTTTTGTAATCAATTCAATAATTTATATTTAATATATTGCTGAAAGGACAACCGTAAAATAATATTTAAAATTTTTTAAATTCATTGTTTAGATGATACAAAACCAAATCGGGTTATGAATCACATTTAAATTTCTTGAAGCGTTACCAAAATATCTATAAAAGTATTATTTTAGCGAGCTAGGTACTTTTACCGTTAAGTACCCGACGAAACTGAGCGTGTCACCTTCTCACCTTGTGGGTATATCGCCGCTACACCGCTACGCCGTCCCCTGTGCCGGGTTCTGCCAGGCCGACGTCTTCCTCACAGCGCTCACAACCCACCACTAAAGTTTCGCTATCGCAGGCGCCGACGCTGAGCAACTCTCACCCCATTGGCGCGTTACAAAGCCAACAGCCTATTGGTTACCGCTCTCTGATTAATGAACGCGCCAGTCACCCAATGGGAGATGTTGCTATTTGCGTAGGAGGAGCTGCCTACATTTCTGAACAATGTGTCTTCTTCCGGTGGGGTTGAAAAAACGAAGGTCACAAACACATCTAGTGTGCGTTCGTTTGGCAGGCTATGACGCACTCTAACTTCGCGCCATATTTGATATGGAAATGCATTCTTTCCTCGTAGGCTGATTGCAGTTCTTATCATTGGTTTCTAAACTATTGGTTTAGTCTCGAGATGGTAATGCCTTCATTTAATTAAGGGGGAAGTTCTGCTAATGAAATCGACTAGTTAAAACGTTGGAACTTGCAACGATCACATTTGCATGTTGACGATGGTCCGATTTGATAACACAATTACTGCGAAACAAGCGAACAGTGTACACAATTAGCTTTACACAATATAATCAATTAAAGTTAATAGTTAAATTTACTTTTAAACTTGAAATTGACTTCTGTAAAAATCATGCATACACCTATTTTACATTAATTATATCGTATATATCGTATAGGAGCCACGATTGACAAGACCTCGGTCTGAGAAATCTTACTGACTTCTCTCATGGCTCGAATACACGTAGTGTACTGTGCTTGCTGGCCTGGACTATGGTCCATGATTCCTGCAATTGATGAAATATAAATCCGCTCTGAAATAATAATTCCGAATAATAAATAGTTTCGAAGCAAATTATGCATTTTATCCACTTAAAACATAATATGTGTAAGCTCATGTGTCTTTTGTATTACGAAAGATTATAGGAATATTGGATCACCGCAATAGCAATCGAATATAAAATAAACTTTTGTTAAAGGAATATTTTCATATGAAAAGTGTACTTAATGGTTTGAGCACCGTACTTCATAAGAATGGTTTTAAGTATATCTACATATTTTTAAATGTACCTATCTGTAATGCTAACAAAACCTAAAATAAATGATAAGTATTATCTGGTACATTGTGATTACATTTATAATACTGATTTAATGAGCAATTTCTAATTAGGTTAATTAAAAGGTGGTTTGTAATATTTGTTATCCGGCTTCAATTAAACTCTAATTGCTGTACTGTATGCTCGTTTGTAGTACTCATAGTGAACACAGTTTCCTAATTGGAAACTCGTAACTGTCTGCGTTGCTATGGTCACTAATTGTTTGCAAATTAAATTATCATATCCAACACTGCTTACACACAAAACAAACAAAGATGAGTGCTTTGTTAAAACTGTTTACAGTAATAATGAACATGAATACAGAGTCCAGTTTATACGTCGTGCATTGCTCATTTTTCGTTATCTTACTTGTTTATAGAATAATGGTAAGTTGTATTCACAGTATACTTTTCATAGAAGCATCTGAACTACTTATTGGAACATATAAACTTTTACTCGATATTGGAGCAAGTTTATCTTTATCCCAACATCTCAAAAATTAAATAAAAATCTCTTATATTTTCATCACAAGAGATTGTATTGGTAACGTCTTTCGTTTTTACGGAATCCAATATTACTATTTACCCTTCATGTTGCGTATCATTTTTAAAATTACATCTTACTTACCAAAGCGCTGATTTTGCGAAATTTTACTATTGTGACTAAGAGTAAGAATCCATTAAAATGACATATATTGTTAAAACGGTTGGATTATAATTCAATGCGTGATCTTGAAATAGATTTGTGTATTTTGAACGCCCCCCCCCCCCTGACAATTGAAAAGAAATGTAAATAAAACCAGAAAAACAGTTATCAGATATTGTCTGTACGGACCACAACTTGTGAATAACAGATTGTAACGCGTAGAATGCGTTTAGTTCGTGTTATCCCCACGGGGGCTAGGACAAACAAGCGCCAGTGATCAAACGTGCATTGTTCCACTAGTTCAAAGCGAACTACTATGGCTTCAGCGTCGCACTTTGTAGTACGCGACCCATTGTTACGTTCTCTATCAATGCTGAAACCTTAATGTTCGATGCCCAATATCCCTGTCATCAATTGCGATTACTGTGGAAAAGTTGACCGTCGTCAAAGTGGGTAGGAGAATCAAGTGAATGTATCAGACTAT